>JBBMOC010000002.1:10430120-10655299 GCA_037975185.1 Centropyge bicolor
AAAAAAAGCACAATGTCAAAGTTGCTGTTTGCTCTTTCAACACCAGAGCTGATTAATTGTCTCTTCAGACTATGTTTGATAGCTTTGTTGCAGCATTTTGATGGGGATTAATATCAGAGACAGCGAGGGAAGAAAAGGAAAACAAGGGAAATGAAAGGTAATCTGTGAAGTCTGGGCAGGCCGCAAACAAGTAAAAGTATATGGAGCTTTAAATTGCTCTAAATGAGTTGCTTTCGTAGCAGCGACATCACAGTAACGTCTACATGACACTGTCTGGCTGTCTGTTCAGGAGTATCTATTTTAATATGACAAACAGAATCAGGACAGTCATTGTTACTGCTACAACAAAAATGTCAGCGTACAGAGGAAACACAAAAAAGTAGTTTAAGCCAAACGTGGCAGCCATTCTTTGTAGAAATGATTTATCATGCCACACTGCTGTTCCAAATTCTTTTTTAGGGTTCATCATGCTGTAAAACCAAAACTGACTGAATTGTGTCATACTGCAAGTCCCCGTCGCCTTGTGGCTCCGGTTAAACCAAGAAACCCAGAATGAGGATTTTGTCACCTTAATCTGGGTTCACGTCAACTCAACCCCAGCTCTGGCCCCTCCAATCTGGCCTCCTGTTTTCTCATGGCTGCTTACGCTCATTTTCAAGGATTACATCATCGTTTTCAACCTTGAGGCCGTGCGCGCTACTTTTGGATGGAAAGGCGCCTTTGTTTCCCGAGCCAGGCGCCATGTGTTCGCCAAACAGAACGCGAAATAGCTGGCGAAGGCTCAGGGAGTTTTTCAGGGAGTTGCCTCTTTCACCGAGCGCATCCCCTCCCCCTTTTTTGTGTCTTTTGCTGATTCCTCCTTTTTTTGCAACATTAGCAACAAACAAATAGCACCTCCAGCTGTATGACATGAAGGGATCATTATATGCCGTGCACGAGGGTAAACTGAGCAATGAGCTTGTCAGGCTGTGGGATCCCTGCGCTGGAGCTGAAGGATCTGTCTGCTGCAGCTTGAAGTTGAGACGCCATCTGATTGAGGGAAAGAGACAGAAGTGAATCGGCTGTTGGCAGGCTGCAGATGCGAGATGAAATGGCAGGAAGCGTGTGGGTTTTCTCCCTCTGCTGATGCAAAGTGATGCTATTCCAGGTAACTACAAACAGAAAAACATGGCCGGTATTACCAGGAGAGTTTGGATTTTACATTTGAAGTGGCAATATTTATTATTTTCCAATACCATGCGAATCAGTACATACCTATTTAAAGTGCTCCCCGGTGCGTTTGCCAGTCTTTGGACCTTAATTCAGCATTAAAGCTCTGGATGTCTGATTTGATAGCAGGGCCGTGCGACTTGATACACAGATTTTTTTTTATTTCTTTTTGCCTCCAGTGCCATTAGACTGTTTGTATTTTAAATGTGGAACACTACAAAACACAAGCAGCCTCCACCTCCCGATGGAGCTCCCTCAGTAATTAATAGGTATTAAATCGTAAATAGGAAATGTTCCCAGTGACATCCTGCTCCGTACTGTACTTTAAGTCTGTTCCTGGAACTGATTGGCAGACTCATTTTCCTGATGACTATGAATGCACATTCGCAGCAGGAGGCGCCTTCTCTGTCTTTCTCTTCTATACTTGTTGACTTCCAAATTTAAGTGCCGCTGTAAAAGCCATTAATTCATCTTTTACTATTACAGTTTGCTCGTTTTTTGAAATAGGAGGAGATTGTGTTTTGTTAGAGGTCGATGGCCTGTCACTTTTTTGATTTAAATTTTGTCTCCTCCATTTTTTTGTGGGTCTTTTAGAGCAACATCTGCGTTTTACGAAGCTCTGAGCAGAGGCAGGATGTGTGAGTGTTAATGGCACTTGGCTTTCATAACAATGTCATTTACAACCCAGTTGCTCTCCCATAGACCCCTGAAGGAAAGGAGGAAAAAAACGGTATTCACTGCATATGCATGCTCTGCTAAGTAGAGAGCATACAACTTGTGTATATTTCTTTGTGCCTCAAGGCTTTTCATGCTTTAGGAAGTGCTTCGGGCTTTAGAAAAAAGCCAAAGTATTTAGAGGAAATCGCATTCATTAACAACATGCTTGTAAATCTTTAATCAGCTGAGAAAAAGATCTACATGTCGAACAAGATTTGAGGAGAAATTTCAGTTTGCTAAATGCCGAGTGACGTCTAGCTTATGTGTACAAGTTTTAAATTTATGATACAGCTTTCAAATACGTATTACACACAGCTTTTCCAACAAGTACTAGAATATGATATTTCCAAATATACTTTACATGGCTACTTCGACTGAAATATCGACTGCCTCGAGCATTTTTATTGTTAGCAGTTTGTCAAAGAAAAGGCAAAAAAAAAAGGATGAGTTCAAAATACAGTGAGTGATAAAGCATTTACATAGGATAAAAAAAGAACATGGGATTTGAAAGGGCTTTGAAAATACAGTTGCACTGGACAATCTAATCTAGTGTGTGGGCATGTTTTTTTTTATTATTACTCCTCATCGGCCTCCATTATGTTCCTGGTACCTGGTAAAGACTTTCCGTCCTGATTACATTATTGCAGTCTGATTGGATCCCTTCTCTTTAAACAAAACCCCCAGCTTCATGCCTTTTGTCTCCCTGATTGCCACCAGCGCGGTCGCCCTGGACCAATCAGCGTTCATGCAAATTTACATGCATACGGGAGTGAAAATGTGTTCAATTTGCTCATTTTTCGGGGCCTCGTGAAATGATTTGAACTGTATAGAGATTTTATAGAACTGCCTATTTATGCTGCAGCGTGGGTGGTGTGGATAATAGTATGTAATGATATTTCATCAAGTTAATATTTTTTTCAGACAGAAATCCTGTAAGACGGCGCGTGACTGTTGTAATTGTGGGCTACGTTTGAGATGCTTATTACAATGGCATCCCTTGTGAGGACCCTGCATTTATTGCTGAGGACGTCATGTCTGTGCATGTCATGTCCGCAGACACAAATGTGATCAAAGACAGGCTAATTCTTTTCCCCCTCTGTCTCACGATGAAGCGCTCGCACTCACACTGGTCACTCGTGGTCTGCATTTTTGTTGCTGGTGTTCATCGTTTCAGCCTCCGAGCGCGATGATTCACCCGGCGCGCCGCTCGCCATATGCGGGTTCAAACAGCTCGTGATAGCCTTTACTCATTCATTCAGTCATTTAGCCGCCATGTTATCTGTCACTCTCATCAGATTATACTTTATGAGAGACACCTCTGGCATATCTGCCCCTGAAAAGCCTGTCTCCAATCTTTAAATATCGATCCCCAGGGCCTAAGCAGAGGTGCCTCTCGTGAGTGCAGGAAAGAAGGGAGAAAAACAGATCATTAGTGATTTTAATTAGGTGATCTGTCAAGCCGCGATTGCCAGATGTAAGCGTATGCATTTGGGTCGATGGCAATCCCTCTCACAATCCCCTCTTGTCACCTTGGGCCTCTGCAACGGAGGATGGCTCTTGCTAGGAGTGAAACAAGCAGTGGGGGAGCGCAGAAATGTGTCAGCGCGTATCTGTGTGGCAGGTTCTTTTCTCAAGATTGGAGCAGGTGGAAAACACGACAGCACGGTGGCAAAGAGAGATTTTGGAGTTGTTATTTTCCTGGGTTGAATAATTGTGAAAATGTGTAGCGGAAATCTGTTTTACCATGAGCAACACGAGCATAATAGATTTTTTTTTAAGCACCAAACTCTTGTGCTAATTAGACTGAACATGTATGTGAATTAAAAAAAACAAACAGGAAAAATAAAAATCCAGCATTTCAGTTTGAATAAGAGAACTTTTTTTGTTGTTGTTGTCACAATGTAGAAATTGTCTTGAAAGTCCGTCCCCTTCCAACACAACAAAGTACAAAAGAGTGCAGTTATACAGACTCAGGCAAATCTTTTTTTTTTTCGCTCCAGCGTTAAACATCATTACATATTTATAACTCGGCGCCAGATGACAGAGACAGAGAAGGGGAGAGAGATGAACCAGGCAACAACACCGCAACTCGTCTGGTGTCTCTCTCTGCGAGATATCTGATTGCACTGTTTAAACCTGCCTTTCATCCACTGTTGCTACAGAAAACCCAATTATACAAGAGCTGCAAATGGACTTTTGATTTAACAATACATAATTTAATTGGCATATTAGAAGTGCCCCAAACATCCAGCTCTAGTCATCATTGAGTACTGTTAACGGGACTGCGATCTGGAGCAGAAGCAGGAATGCACTGCAAGCAAAAGCAAATCACTCAGAAATGTTAACTGTGGCTATTTTAATTAACACAAAATGCAGCAATGTTTTTCATTTATTTATTCCGTTATTTCACGACTGGTTTGACATTCTTGAATCAAATGAAGCGGGAGGAAAAATGTGATGAGACCTTTGGCATAACTTTTACTTATCACTTTTTTTCTCTTTGTCCTCCCTCACAGATCCCAGTGAAGGCTTTCACTGCCAGGACGAGTGTCGCATCCTAGGCCACTCTGACCGCTGTTGGATGCCTCGCGTCCCCATCCCAGCACGTGCCAAGTCGCCCGAGCACGCCCGTAATGTCATCGCTTTGTCTATCGAGGCCACCACAGTGGACGTGCCCCACTACGAGGATGGCACCACCAAGAGGACTTTTGCCACCTTCGGCAAGGATGGGCCCGAGGACGTGGAGCGGGGAGAGATAAAGGGAAAGCGGACTCAGGAGTCTCAGGTGTGTAGCCCCAAGGCCAATGGAGGGGCTGTCCGCGAAGCTGGCAACGGGCGCGAGGCAGCCAGCCCCATCACTTCCCCCGTGCACCTGAAGAGCCCGGTGTCCAAGCCGTCGTCTGCCTACAACACGCTGAAATGCCGCGACGCAGAGCGAATCGCCAACCACAGCCTGCTGCGGCAGCCAGAGGGGAAGGACAGTGAGCCAGCTGTCAGGGAGATCAACACGCTTCTCCACGATGGCCGAGACAAGGAGTCCCCCAGCAGCAAGCGCCTGAAGGACATTGTGCTTTAGCGAGCTTCTCTATTGACACACGCCAACATGCATATACACATACAGTGTAAACTCACATATATGTACCCCGCAATAGCTGTGTGTACACAGAGGAGAGTCAGGCTGTGGAAGTAGAGAGACACACCCATTTGCAGTATACAATATTCAAGAACCAGCTCGGGCTGAGGACGATGAACTGTAGTATGCTGCAGCTAGTTGTGTGCTTAAGCCGAGGTAGTGGATGTGGCTTTGTCGTAGTCGCAGTACTATTTCCTTGTTTGCTTTTTGTTCAGTTTTCTTTCTATCAGTCTGCAATCAGTGGACAGGCAGGTTACTGTTGACTGCATGGACATGGCCGGCGGGAGCTCTCGAGCCCCCTTCACGGCCAAAGCAGGACGCTCCGTGTTTGGACACCTGAGGTGCCACTTCTTAAGTACAGTTATGCCTTTTGAACTCCTTTTGTATCACAAACTGATATTTGCCTTCTTTGGTTTTGCAGTTTGGTCTAGCTGCAAAAATCGCTCTCTTTGTTCCTTTGTATAGTGAGCTTCATCAGTGTAACAAACGACAACAGACATACACAGGATTCATCTAAAAATATCCTCAATTTACTCCTTCAACAGTTTTCAGTGCATTCAGGAGAAGGAAAGGGAGGCCTCTCAGTCTCATTTGCCCCTGACTAATAAGAGAAACTTTCTCTGCGTATCCCTGAGGACATCCTAGTGTCATCAGACTGTGAGGTCTTTACAGTATTTATATTTTATCAAGGATGGAGCTAAATGAACTCTCGCTATCTGCCCAGCCACTCTGAACACTGGAAGTGGGACAGACAGATCCTTGTGTTCAAATTGAGTTGTATGGAAAAAAAAAAAGAGACTTCCTGCTTTTGAAATCTCCTGTGCCCAACCTTGATTGTAGCCAGTGGAGCACAAATTAGAACTTTGTGCTCTGGTCTTGTACTTTTTTTGACTTTTGACTATGGGGCTAGGATAGAAGGGATCGTCACTCATGTCTTGCTATGTGAAACTCTCTATAGGGTTTACTATTATCATTTTTAATAACCCGTTGTTATGTGACAATCCCTTTAATGTTTTGTTTCAAGAGAAAAAAAACAAATAAACATTGGTGTTCAACTGAAGCTACAGTAGCGTTTGTTACACAAACACAAAAATAAAAAAAAAACATATGCCAAAATATATTTTATAAATAATTTAAAAATGTATAATGAGAATATTTAATGCTGTGTAGTTATTTTATGAGTAAGTTATACTTGAAATTAACTTGCTTTTGTTCATTTGTCTTTTGCTTTTATATTGAACCTGATTTGTTTTTTTGTTTTTTTTATTTCCGAAATGAACTTGGATTATTTTTTTTTTGTTTACTGTGTGACCCCTGGCAACTGTTGCAGTCTACCTTGTTGTAAAGAGTTTCTTAATGGTCAGTTCTTGTGCCATCAAGTTTCTGTGTGGGCTACTAGAAAATGTAAAAAAAGACAAAAAAAAAAAAGACAAAAAAACCCGACAAAAAAAAAGCGATATCAGCACCAACATTAGTGTGTCAGTTCAATGAGCTTAGAGTGAGATAGCAAAAGAAACCAAAAAAGATGCAAACAAAACCTTAAAGATTGCAGGATGTTGCTTAATCTTAGTATCTAAGGAGGAGAAACAAATGCTCTCAGTGTTCTTCAAGCTGGTAACAGGTTCCACTTATTTTATCTGTCTAATGAGTCGGCTTCCCCTATCGGGCCCAATCGAGTTTAAACAAGACTCTTTCAGCTTCGACTGAGGGCATTTGGACATGCAGACTAGCTTTGCTCGGCACTGCTGTCACCCTGTGCCATCTGTGTTCAGTTGATCTCAAAGATAAGGTTGAGACCAGAGCAGTGTAAACAGGGCTCTCCCCTCCTACGAGGCACCACACAACAGACTCGGTGGAATCGTGTTCGAGAGAACTAAGATCTTGGAAGAACCGTGTTGCACATCAGCAATGTGGTTTTATGTTGCTTTGCAGTAAACTATGTACAATGTGGAAAAATATGAATGAAAATGGACAAATTGCATACAACAAACTAGATCTTGTAGCTGAATGTTTTGCTGGTCTCACCCATGGCTTCTGGCAACATGAAAATCGGAATAATCACTGAATGTATACAGCAGCTTATAATTAAACTATTAAATGTTTTCTGCTTTGTTTCCTTGTCTTTACTCGGCACAAGTTTGTTTTTACTTTACTGGTGCTATTGTGCAGATTTTTTTCCCATTTTTTTCAAGTGGGTAAAACAATTTTTGGACTTACTTGTGGATGCAGCATCTGGGTGGATGGTCCTCTTGGCAAAAGTTGATCAACCATGGATTATTTTTTTCATTCAACTTCTTAGGTGAGCTACTGCCTGGAGCACCTCACAGCCCCGCATAGCCTACAATGCTTTCTCCTTGAGTCAACAAGCTACCACATGCACCGTTTGTGACCATCGCATCAGAGCTTTTAACGTTCGCCTTGGCAGCGATTCCCACGAGACTTCATGTCATTTTAACACTTGCTGAGTCACTGGCAGCTCGCACACGTTACACAAAGGACAGGGCTGTAGCTCGTTCTCCGTGGCTCGAGATGTGGTGATGGCAAATAACCAGACTGTCAGAACTCACAGTACCAGCAGTCCTGTAACCTCAGCAGTGTTTACATGATTTCAATCAAAACCCTGAATTACTCAGATCACAGACTGGTCAACTGTGGGTGTACAAAGAACCAAAATTAAATAATTCGACTATTTCTAGTGTCCACCCACAGGAATATTGCACGAATCATATTACCAGTACTGATATGTGAAGGTGGCATCACAGCAGAACAATAAATAAAACTTAAATTTCCTTTTTGGTCGTCACAATTATGACCAAATAAGGCCACAAACTAAACATAAAACAACAGTAAACACAGAATCTTTTTTTTGCAATTCATCAACATCTGCATTTAATTTGCATTGAAATTACCAGTAGCTAACTTTTATAATCTATAAGCCAGCGATGGAGAGGAGTGTGTGCGATAACACCGTGCACTTTGAGCTAGATTTGCGTCTCCTGTGACATATTTACAATCTGAAATATGATGTGAAATTCTGAGAGCTGTTCTTGAAAACAACATGATAACACACAGAGTGATGTCTATTCTATTTGTCATGATAAAATGGAAATTAACAGTCGGAGTCTGGCTCCTCTTCCGCATTAATATTCCATGCATTCACTGTTGCTCTTTCCCATTATTTCCAAAGCAGACCTTTGGGAATGGTCCAACAAGTGAGGTGAGTGTGTGCTAGTATCTATTTCTGATGGTAGTGCTCTTTTCATTTACTAGAGTGGGTCACACATGCCATTTTTTTGAGACATTTCACATCTCTGAATGTCTCTCGAAACACTACAATACAGATGCTGATCAGGACCATGTAGCCTGTCATTGAGACTCACATTCAGCCAGTGGTTAATGCGCTTTCACAGCCAGCAGTATGATGTCATTACAACACTAGATCCCACTTGAAATATTGATTTATTAGTCGCCTTTGAGTGGAAGGATGAAATAAGTTGAAAGGCAAGACAGGGCCTGATTCTTTCACTGCTAGTCGGCAACAATTTCTATGACATTTTCACTCAATAAAGGCTCCACTTTTCACCTCCCCCATGCACGGCAGATCTTGCTCTTGAGTAAGTTTGTATGGATTGATGAGGAGAAGCAGAGAATAGATGTAGAACAGGACACATTCCAGCGCTGCAGACACAGAAAAAGGGAAAGGAGCGAGGGGGAACACGCAGCTGCCCTCCATGATAAGAAAAGGAGGTTGGCTTCATTTCTATAATTAATTTGCCATTCCCTCTGTACCCTCTGGTGGAGCCAACATGAAAGCTGGTCTGAAAGCGCACTTGCTAACACATCCATTAGTCTATAAGGAGGATCTTGTTTCTTCCAGCTAAGTTCTCTTCTCATGGGCAATACCAAGATTCAAGCCCTCTCTCATGTGTTGCTCGTGCCCTTTCAGTCGCGTTTAGACCCCTGGGCCTCCATAACAAACTCGCCTGAGCTAAAAGGTACAGTCCTGCCTCCGACTGAAGGGCAAAGTATGCATTTTGAAATGCATTTTAAAGAAGCCGGTCTCATTATCATTAACTGGAAAAACTGACTTAGTGGCACAATACTGCAGTAATTCTTGTGGAGAATGAAAAAAAAAACTTTGTCTCCCATATCAACAGTATCCCCCTGGGTCAAACCTTATTTGCAATGCAGGAGCCGTATTTGTAAATCCCCCAAATGGTGCTTGTCCACGCATATTTAATTACTCCTGATTCATGGTGGTCATGGAGAATATTCTCCATTACGGCGAGATTTATATCAAAGGTTACCAGGACACACATCCTATTAACATCCTATTAATGTTTAAATTATCATTTTGCAAAACGGTGAGAGGGAGAATCAGAGAACAATTAAAATGATTTATTTCTGACACAGACATGCGTTGAAAAGGAGCAGGAGGAGGGCCTGCAGCCTTGCATTCCTTCAATACAAACTAGTTTGTCGCCTGCTCTTTTGAATGAGACCCCTCCTTTGACCAACCCCCAATCAGGCACACTGATCTCTGTCGCTCTATTGACCTCATTCTATCAAAAGGCCTTGCAGCTGCTCCTGCCTCATTATGACCAACCAGTCCTTTTCACTAACCTCTGGTGGAGGTTCGCCATGGGATTAGGTGGCAGCTAACCAAACGTCTAAGACAGTTAAGTAACATGAGTGTGTTGCTGTCTTTGTTGGAAATCAGAAGCTTCACAAAAAAGGATAGTAAAATAAAACAGCAGAATTAGACGGTAAAGTTTAGGGGCGTTTTTGTTGTGTGAGACGTCTTTGTTGTTGTCTGTTGCTACAGAAAAATGGGCTGATTCAGTTTTATCTGTTATTTGATGTGGCTGGAAAGTCCAACGGCACCATATGAGATTGTTTATTTCAATGACTGCGCCCTCAAATACTGTATCTACAGATAATGATTTTCTCTCCCTGGTCCACTGCGGTTTGCCAACTTCATTTTATTTCAGGCATGCAAATGAGACACTGACTTTAGGCACTTTAGGCTCACATCTCCTCTCTAATTTTCTTCTGCTGAAAAGCAGGTGAAGTGGTCAAGACTTAGACTCACAGGGTAGAGAAGCACGGTCAGGAAAAAAAAAGTTTTTACTTTGACAGATAGTCTTTGTAACTCTCACTCAAACTTTCAAATTTGAAACTATTACATATCCTCAAAGAAAGTTTTACTACTTTTCAGTCTATTCTTTAGTGATTCCCTCAATCATTTACTTTTATATTCTCTCTGGACGAGTTGCTAAACAGATAATGTTCCCCAGATCCAACACCTTTAAGCAAGACGATTATCATCACTGCTGGAGAGAAATCAAATTCAGCCCAGAGCAGGGTTCACCTCGCCCTGCATGTGTCCTCACGCCACATCTGCACACGTCTCAGTCTGGGCCTTGGAGCAGATTCGAAGTCCTTGGTGGACGCTCGCCTGCACTGCGCTGTGGATGACAAGTTCAGGCTCTGCAGCTGTGAAGGCTTTGCTGGAGTTGCAATCATTTGAAAGTGGCAGGCTCTATGAATGGGATATTAGCTCAGAGACTATGGTGTGAAGCCAGAGAAAAGTAGAAATTATGAAGACTCTCATGGTTTTTTTTTTTTTCCTGGCCTAAAGGCAAGGCTATCCACACAAGAACAACCTTTTGTTATAGCTTTATATTGTATTGAAGAGGTTAGTCTTTGTCAGAGAGAGAAGTGGGCTGGTCATTGCTATCAGAAAGAAGACTGATTACCCTCTCCATCTACCCACTGCAAGTACATATCTAATAGGCCTGGCCAGTGACCACTTCCCTTTGTGGTGGTCACAATGGAACTTTGATCGCCGCTGAAATGAGCGGCTCAAACAATAGTCTACATTCACTGACCACTGCTGAGGCCTGGGTGAGACGGGGTCCAGCGGCCACCACATTCCCCCGGCAAGCTTTAATTGGAAGTGATGCCAGACAGATCATATCATAACCATTAGTGATGCCCTGATAAAACTGACCTGGGAGCTGCTTTGTAAAGCCTCTTTGTTAGAGAAGGGTCCGATGAGCCCCAGGACCCCTCAGTCTGCCATCTCCAGCAGCAATCACAGCCTGACCTCGGCCACCTCTCTCAGCCCTTAATGCCCAGGATGCTGGCTCTGGGGCTGTGGAACAGGGGTAGTTGACCTCCCCCTCCCTGGAGGATAAAAACGCTGATAGCAGGGACTAGAAATTAAAGACTGTGGCCTTTGAAAGCCTCCATTATTGTCAGCTGGAGCACAGCAATGAATCTCACCGGCCCCCTCCGTGGACATGCATTATTGGAGGGGTGATTATTTGACCTAAACTCTCTCTGCTTGCCAATGATTTATTTTGCCCTGGCACAGGTACGTCCCCTGACCTCTGTGGCCTTTTGGAGGGAAGCATATTGACAGAAAACACTGAATCATAAGTGGTAGAAATGTTTCAAAGAAGCATTTTAAATCAATTTTTGTGTCTGTCTCCAATTTCTGTCTCCGTGGAATTAAGCCTTTTACTTGAATATACAGGGGAATAAAGAAAGATTGGATCAGTTGTTCAAGTCGTTCCACTGCTGCAGGAATTCAGAAAGATAGATTGCAGTCCAAAGTGAGACCAAAATGTGCTGCGAAAAGCTAAAACCAAAGGAGTATGTCACTTCAAATGTCAGTTCTCATGGTTACTGAGGTATGTTCGCAGACCAGATAGTAGTTCTTTAAAATATGCAATATCTTCAGAAAGCTTTGCAGAAGTGCGTGATCTTTATTTTCTGCAGGTGTTTTTTCAAACTTAGGTGCAGTTGGAAGATTTTGTAAATATAAAATGAGCTTTTTCCAGTTGTTCACCTGCTTTATTCTTTGCACCTGTGCGACTCACTCTGTAACTCGATTTAACCTCATTTATTGATCATCCACTATGCATTTGATGACATATTGATTTTAAGCTTTTTGTTTCCCTGCCACTGTACAGCATAATGTTTTTTAAAGAAGCAGCACAGTTTACACGGTTCAGCGCTCGTTTCTTGGCCCTCCGTTGGGGGAAAAAATGCTTCCTTTGTGTGCAGGTAAAGACGAACTGAACAGTGGAAATAAGCACCTTGGTAGGCATGCCTGTAAAGCTCAGTCCTCCGCGAGTGCCGAGCTAATAGCAAATGAAGATGAGCACTTTAAAGCCATGGCACGGCAGTTTTTGCAGCGTGTCCAGCACTGTTGGCTCTAGTTGGCCTTCATCAGCAGCCGTTGGGCCAATTCAACATGTTGAATTGAATTGTCAGTGGAGGCAGTCAATGAGAGAGACCTGTCTGAGTGGCTGTTCAGCCAAGTAAGCCAGTGATTTCACCCATTCAGAGCCTTTCCTCCCTATTTTCGCCTTTTCTTTTCAGCGGCCCACAATGCCAGTTGTGTCTATTAAGCTCACAATTAAGTTGATAATGACACCAAAATAGATTAAACATGTTCAAAGTGGATTGTTAGGTTAGTTTGATTAGTTTTTCTTCCCACTATGAGTTTTGACTTATGAATAGAGACAATGTTTTCTGTCACACAGGAGCAGAATGTGCGTTAGTTTTGTTGGTGGTGGTTGTAGTTTTTTCTTCAAGGACTTATAAATTGAGGTTTTTAGAGTAGAGCTGAGTCGACCATGAGGCACCTTGTCTCTCAGTCATTCAAAAACTCTCAGAAAACATAACCTGTTCAGAAAGAGAGAAGATTTTCTTTGCAACTTCAATACGACTGCTTCAATGACGCTCATGTGCTATTGACAAGCGCAGTGTTGAGTTTCCCATTGCACCACATCCCTGCATATAGTTGTACCGGGTAACCTATTGTGTGGCTCAAAGTAGGAAAAAAAAGACATTTGTGCAAAAGGCATATGGTGCTTGAAGAAAGATGCACTGTATTTTCCTGCTGGCAGAGCAAGCAAAGTGATTTAAACTGTGGAAAGATAAAAGGCTGGCAGCTGGAATACAAAAACCACTTGTTTTGTCCTGCATGTCACCTAATTAATATCCCTCTGATGTCCCATTGTGACAGAACAGGGCTGCTTTTTTTTCCAGAGCTGCAGTCGAGAACAAAAATGAGCAACATCTGATCCAAACAGTATTGGTTATTAACTATCATAAATTATTCATTTTGGTTTTTATTATTAACACGAAATGTTGTTTTGAGATAGTGATATCGGCCTTGTTATTCAGCCCTATTCCTTTGACCAACAGCAGCAATGGAGATCTATGCTAAACTGTTCTACTACAGCTTTTAAAGTAACTCTGTAGATCGTGTGATGATTTTTAAATGAAAGGAATCTGAACATGTTACACATCTACAATTATACCACGTGATGACAACCATGCTACGTTAAGTCAGCCGTGTACTTGCCCTCAAGTTGAACCAGACAAAACCAGACAGATACAAGCACACGCTCCCAGATTGCAATGTAATGTGAACAGCATATTTCTACCTCACGACTGACCAAATCTAATAATAGCTGCAGCTGTGATGAATTAACAGAGTTGTAAAATCCAGTCAGTATTACAAACTGCTGTGCACTGTTTTTGGCATCTGATGAGCCTTCACACTCATTAATCTGATTCTCAAACTGGACTTCCTGAATCCTGAGATTAGGCAGCAAAAAGCCTTTAGTTGAGGTTCGGTAGATTTTGGTTAAATGCACCCTTTCACCTTTGACCTTTGCAGCGTTTAACCAAGACTATGATCTTAATCCACCCTTGTTCTTTGAGTGTCTAAATAGAAGCATGAAAATTATTTATCACAGAATCAGCATTACATCATCTCATGACCAATGCAGAGTTTACAGAAGGTGGAGATGTGAGAGAGCGTCATCTGTTTAAGATAAGATAAGATAAGATAAGATAAGCCTTTATTCGTCCCACAACGGGGAAATTCACAATATCTGTTTATGTATGTAAACTTTATGTATCTTTTGTTTATGCTTAGATATATACACGCTCAATAGTATATAGTTACGCAAAATATGAATGAAAGTATCAAACTAATTTACAATATTATATGCAAATAAAATGGCGACAATATTTACACAAGGCCTCTGTAAATAAACGCTATTGTACTCCTTTTAAGAGGCAGTGACAAAACAGGGCTGAATGGATTTCACCATTCCGCAGAGAAGAATGAGAGATTACTCAGAGTGCTGAAATTGGAACGGTGTGTAGAGTGCACGCTAGTTATTGTTCTCTATGTTATTTAAATCTCTGAACAAAAGTGAATGGATCGCCTGGAGCTTTGACTACAGGTGTGTGTTGCTTCTGGTGCAGCTGGTGGAAGAAATTGGACATGGTTTTTTTTTTTTTTTTGTGTTGAGCCTAAGTTGTAGAAATTGTTCGAGACAGATTTCTCCACAACACAGAGGGAGAACATGAAATAGTGTCTGGAATAAAGCGGTTTTTGAATAGAAAGAGTGCGCTCTGGCCACGGTGGCGAGTAGCTGCATCATCACAAATACATCTTCACAGATTTCTTGTGGGTGGTTTATGTAATTTGTTACTCGACACCGGGATAGTCAGCACAGCAGTGTATATATCTCCATGCTGTGAGTATTGTATCGGTAAAATCCTCTGGTTCAGCAAACAATTGCTGAAGATTTACCAACACTTGTGGCCACGCTTTTGATTTACCATGCCTGCGAGACATCTTCACGCACATTTTCTCCTGATCATATTTTTGTTGTCCAACGCTAAAGGTTCCTGATGGTTTGCGTTTAAATGTGCTGGCGTCAGTGCTTATGATTGAATTCAAACTGAAAAGTCTTCTTATTTTTTCCCCCCACTCTCTGGAAAGTTGCATCCTGACTCACCTAGCCAGCAGCAGCTCGGCCTGGCTGGTAATGCTTTCAGAAGTTGCAGAAAACCCTGGAGAGAAAGTGTCTTTGTTTAACGCGACCTCATGAAGAATAAGTAGCCTGGTGTGAGGTTTCTCCCCCGAAACACTTGGAACAATGGAAGCCCTGGGTGATACCACCAACACTGCAGAGAGAGGGAGAGAGTAAAACCTACCGTGGATCCATAAAGAGAAAGTGCATATATTAGAAACTCCCCTCTCTCCTGTCTCTGGTGAATCTTATGGCCTCTCTCCCTGACTCACTTGGGAGCTTATTCTCGAATTCAACAGGACGCCTTCTAATGAACCTGCACCTCAATATTGAAAGCAAAACAGCATTTTTATGGACCACTGTGCCGCCATTAGGAGGAGGTCCCTAAGGGATTTAGTGGAGTCTGTATTACAGCTTCACTGGTGCAGTTCATCAAGTCCCCAGATCTGCACAGTCTATTGTAATGGAAGAGGGAAGGATGCTGGAAACAGCAGTACGGTTATACCTATGTTTATGGTTACAAGTACGACCATAAGATAACAGATACTAATAATCACTTAGCTGCCATGTTGGGTTTTTTTTAGACATTTGTAACTTGCTCACACAAAGCTTCAACATCCTTCGCCAGAGACAGATTTGCCGCCTCGTGCACATCAGGGAGATGCTGCTAAATTCTTTTTTCCCACTGCATACAGACAGTAATTGAGGCAACGAGAGACACAAATTCTTCTTGCCCCTTCATAACACCAAAACTCTCTCTTCAGACGAAAAACTTTTTTTTCAGTCTGTAGAGCAACAATCTGCCAGTCAACATGACACCGCAGATTACTGCCTTAGCCCTCAAGAATAAGCCGCAAATAGATAATCAAACCTGCCACATCTCAAAAGGGAGAATGAAACTCTTGATCGGTGAAAATATGCTATGGAAAGATGCACAACATTGCCAAAAAAATATGAATATTCTAATGATTCTAAATGAAGCAGAGACCAGTGTCGTTGAGTCACTTGGGATCATAAACAAAGACGAGGGAAAAGAGTGTCACCCCGAGTGTTTTATTTTCTTCTTGTGGCACCTTGAATAGTGTGATAAAACAAGCTGTATGATGCCAGCGTTGTGATTAAATTAAACAAGAAATACGTTATTAAACTTCCAATGCTACATATAGAAATGCAAACATATCAACAAATGCATGTACGCTCAAGGCAACTCGATGATTAATTCAATATTAAGAATGAGCGTGCCGGCTTAGGAATAGCCATCAGTGCAAATTTGCCAGACTTTGTTTCACCACTGCCTTCACAAATTAGCAGATTACAGCCGAGGCTGTTCAGATTTTAATCGTTTTTATTGTAAGCAAACACACAATACGAACGCAGTTGGACGGCGTCTCCTGGATGTTGTTCGACCTGCCGGTGACGTCAACAGTGCAAAGCTTGGGGACCATTAAAATACTATTGAGTGATTACAGTTATGAAAATCACGCTCTGGTCTCTGCTGCAGTGCCACAGCTATTTTGCCTGGAAACAAAGAGCGTTACTGGGCTGATGCAGGCATTCATTAAAATTGGTATTTGGCGTGATTAATGATACTTGCAATTTGCAGGGAAAAGGAGAGGCTCTGCTGAGGTTCAGGGAGGAAAATTGGACTTCACTGGATAAAGGGGTGGGTGGTCCTCGCTCCTCTCTGTGGAAACTCACTTGCTCTGTCATGTTGCTGCAATGCCTCTCAGGGAGCAGCTCTCTGGAACACAATGACTTGATTTCCTTCGACGAGTCTCTTAATTTTTTTTTCTTTCTTTGCTTTTTTTTTTTTTTTTGGGCCCTCATCATTATTTCCTCATTTTGCATTCGTTTCATCAGAGATAATTTATCTCTGCCTGCTTTAATGAAGTGATAATTCCATGATAATTAACGTAATCCTGCACCAAAGCAAATTTGCCTAATGACTGTTGTTTTGATAGTCAGAGTCGGTGCATGGGAGAATGTCCACACTGGGAGGAATCGAGGCTCTGTGCCAGACAGAGGAAATGGGAGAAAGCAGAGTCAGGAGCCAAAGGACGGAGAAAAGTACCAGAGAATTTTACTTTGTGACCTTAACTTTCTGCGGTGGGTTGAAGGGACCCTAGCACTTTTCATTCAGCAGTTCAAATAATAGGGTGCTAATAGGTCAGCTCAGTGAAAGAAAGCCTATTTGGTCTGCCCTCTTATGTCTGACTACAAATACTATGACTGCCTGGAGATGATGAGCAGGGTGAGGGGGGGCTTGGGCCAAGGTATTGTCCCTGACATTTCATTTGTTCAGGGGTACTAACTTTGACATTTCATTTGTTTGATATTTGTCCGACTCACACATCAGCAAAGTTTAACCTTTTAATAACCTGGATTAAACATTCATAAATATTCTAATCAAAATTAATAGTTTTTCATTGGATGTGTCAGTGACTGCTTGTGGCATAAAGATGTGTATGCATGACCCTGTACAGGTTCTCCTCCTGAGATGATCACTTTAAACATTTTTCACATGCACATACAACCTGGCAAACTTTCATAACTATTGCACATGTTTCCTCCAGTTAAACATGTTAATTAACTTCACTGTGTACTCATCGTAGCCAGTATTTTATTTTCTGTGCAAACATGTAGGCAGACACAAAGAGAGGTGGATAAAAAGAGAGAAAAAGAGAGACCCAACTAGAACTATACTCGAACTCTAAAGATGTTTTGAATCTGGCTCTTGAACCTGGCTCTTCACTCTACTTTACATAAATGGACAACAATAGAGTTTGAGTGCATAACTCATACATATTCACACTTGCCATGGCACCTGGAATATAAAACTGCATTCATGTATCTTGACATCTTGAACTTCTTTGTTTTAATGTGATTCGGTTGATCAGAGAAGGCAGAGGATGCATAAAAATACATTCTTTACCTGTAGACTAATATGGGCGTCCTAATAACCTACTTTTGCTCCTTGTGCACGTTGGGCCGATGGACAGTGAAAGAGGAATCACGTTTTCTTTATATTGCACCACTGAGGAACATCTTGTCATGTAGGTGTGAGTTTAACCTCTAATGTAGGTTGCGTGTGTTGATTGCTTGAATTAGAAAGTTGATTTCTTTCTTGCATCTCTTACCTTTGTCGTTAAGATACTAGATGAACAGAACATATAAAATATAGGCACCTCATTAAAGCGTTCACAGACAAGGACTAAACATGTGTGGGTTCAATTTGACACTGTACAAATCCAGCATTCAGTGAAACTGACTGGTGGAACTGCTAGCAAATGAAACAGATTGGATTTTTTTTTTTTTTCATTTCCGTCAAATAACAACAAAGCAAAAGCACAAAGACAGGCCTGGATTAATGGCTTTAAAGTGAAAGTGGACCTGGAACATCCAGCTGGCTTGATCTATCCACTGGCTCGCTGTGGATGTGGGGAAGACTGGCAGCCAACAAATCACCACCATGTTTGTGTGTTTTCACATGATTAAGCATATGGAGGGAGCATTAAATCAGCCTTACCTTGCTTGACAAAATGACAGCCGCACGACCCCCCCCCCTTCACTTCTCCGCGCACGTATTGACAGGAAGTGTTTCCATTCAAAAAATTAAGATTAATTGACTTAAACAAAACACGACCATTACCTATGATGACAATGAATTAACAGCATCTTTTAGTGACCTCCCGGGCCTCTTAGCACTCAGCTGATCGGCTATATTTTCTCTGCGCAATAGGGTTTGACTTTGCCGTAAACAATTCAAATGAATTATTAGCTTATGTACAGCTTTTAGCATTATGCAAACCATGCATCACACAAAATGCTTTATTATTGTTTTCTCATCATCATAAATTGATTTAGCTACATACCTACAGTATTGCAGTTAGTAGATGAATGGTTCATAGGTGAGCTCCTGCACATTGTTGCATTCCGGTTAGTGGAAGTTGTGTGGCATCCATCACACAGACGATCGCTGATAGACACTTAATCTAATGAGACATTTTCGGTTTACATAAGAGATGAATTTCTGCTGTTTATTTTGTACTAATTTATACAGTGGCACGCGTAAACAGACAGCAGCAGATGGCCGCTGAAGAGTAAGCATAGAAATGTTAAAGCAATTGGCCCTTGGTGGAGTGTACGGTACACTCCACCAGGGAGCTGCATGAACTGGCAAATCCACATAGTGAAGCAGTTGATGAGATTTGGGTCAAAATTTACTATGATGGTAGATAAGTTGGAAAATAGACCCAGATCAGAAATGGCGGTGTTTTACATTTGAGTGTTAAAAGATTTAAAAGACTAATCACAAAAAAGACTTTAAAAGCATTTCTAAGTTTTCTCAAGTGCTTCAAGTGGTTATACAGTGTACAAGTACAGTATGCATAGATGTGTGAAGTCAAGATTGACAGACAGAAGTTTTGGTAACACTTTATTTGACGCCTATCTCTATAACGCATTATAAATGTATTTATAATGCGTTATAATGACATTATAGCACTGTATAACTATAGTTATAAACACTCATAAATGATCATAATGCTTTATAGCAATAATCATAACACACAATAAAGCATTTTATCATCACTTATAAGGTCAGGTATTATAATACATTATAACTGTTGGCAACTCACTGACAATTCCCACATAGATAATGCATTATACATATATTTATGATATGATTATAAACGTGTATAACTATTATTATAAACACTCATAAATCATCATAAGGCTTTATAACATTGAGCATAACACATTATAGAGCATTTTATAATGGCTTATAAGGTCAAGTTTTATAATACTTCATGATTGCTGGTCCCTTGCTAACTGATTTTTGTTGCAAGGATCAAAGGGTATTATAATTATCATAGTTGTCATATATTAAAACGCTTTATAATACTTATTAATGACTGGTATAATGTATTATAATGTGATTATAAGTTACTCTAAATGGTCATTGGGGTTACCGAAGTTTTCCTCAGCAGCAACAGCACATGAGAGATTTAGGCCTATTTATTTTCACCTCTTGTTTAATTTTGTGTACAATATTGTCTGCACCGAAAATGTCTGCCCTAAAGGAGACAACAAATCCTCTGTCCATCAAACGCCCTTTGAAAATTCACTTGACTCTTGTCCTTCTAAAACCAGACAATGCATCAAAGCCGTGACAGCCATCACAACACCCAAACAACAATGTGCACACTGTATTTTGGCTGAGGTGTGATATTTTGTGGAGCAATTGTCCCTTTAAAGACGTAAAGATTATTTTCAAGAAAGTGTGGCAATTATGCTGTTATGTTATTACCTACGCGCCATGGAGCTCACAAACAGCATTCTGTTCATTGTTGCTCTCTGGTCACTAGTCCTTCAAGTCCTTCAAATGTTCTGAAGGTTCCCATAGAGGGGAAAAGACGGAGTGGAATTACAGCGTGATGTCTGAGGCAAACAAAATTGATACGTTATTGATGAGGTGATTATTTTGCTCAGGCTTCTGCAGGGGAGCCAACTTGGACAAACGGACTACTTTTGTCCAAGTTTTGTCCAAAATGACAATTGCTTCTAATGGCAAAAATAAGAAATAAACTCTATTTATATGGTGCAGAACTTAATCAGTATTTAGCACCGCAGATGTTTCATGTGTTCATTATTTTTTTACATTTGGGTCAAACTGAAGGACGCAGGAATTTTTTTAAACATGGAACTTTCTGTTATGCTGTTTTTTTACATTACCATCACATTTTGCATGACCCCCACTCCCTGTCATTTTCTATTTCCATTATAACTCCTTTCATAGTCATACCATACATATGTCCTGTGCGTAGGTATGTACTATATATATACTTAATTATCCATCTTCCTTGTTAATATAATCCAGTTTTGCTTTATATTCCTTCTTTTAGTGCCACGTTTGTATCCTTATATCTGTTCTCTTTTACTGCCTATTTTATTGTTTTTATGTCCTAATTTATCTATTTGTTTATACATGTAGCTATAACTGCATTTCATTGTTCCCTGTATCATAATGACTATAAAGCTTAAACCTTGAACCTTAATTTAATGGCTGTGGCTTTTGTTAGAAGTCATGATCCAAAATGATTTTGACTAATGCATTTCAATTTGCCATAAAGGAACTACAATTAATAAAAGACCCTTTGCAGAATAAAATTTATTTAAGATACTTAGTGACGAAACAGATGTGGTAGCAGTGTTGTAAGTGATTTGTAAAAGGAACTATAAGGAAACGTATAATGGAGACCTGAGCTTAAACAGGAATAAAATCTATTACTGCAGTTCATCTCATTTACTGAGGAAACATAATAGAAGGTCTTTCAGACCCTAAAGTCCAGCTGTGGATGGCTGTGCCGCAGACAATGTTGGAGAGACAGGGTGGTCGCTCATTAAAAACCTCCAATTTGCTCGGAGAAGAATGGCAATGGGCCCAAAAGGCCTCTGCAATGCCGGGGATCTGCGCACGCTTTCACAGCAGTGTGTGTGTGTGTGTGTGTGTTTGTGTGTGGGTGTATCAATTAGGGAGGCTTGTTGGGTTTCTCTCTTCAAAGCACCTAAATAATTTAACCATCAGGGGTCAGATCCTATTAAGCAGTGTGACATCAGGTCTACATTGTGGCAGTGTTTGTAAAGGTACAAATTATTGGGGAAGCTGAGGAGAAACAGGGTTAAGGAAGTGAGACACGACATGATGCGGCTTTGCACACTCTGTCTGACAGTGAAAGGGTACCACTGTTATAACTACAAGTATGCAGTACTCACACTCGCTACTAAGGTGGGAGCGGTATAAATTGGCTCTGCTGATTCTTTAACTGCTTCCATCAAACTAGATTAGTAAGGTGAGTCGGAAGACGGACCCCTGATGGTTAATTGAAGTTTTATTAATGCTGCTGAAATTCAACGGGAAAAAGAGCAGACATGACCGCAGGGCTAGTGGGGAGCCTTCCACATCGGAGTGTTTTAAACCAATTATAGGTATTTTCCAGTGTCTTTATCCTTACATTGTTGGCAAAGAAACCTATTTTACTTGACCTTGAATGTCCCTCTGCGGTCGTCTGCTCTGAGGATACAGAGACGCTCCCGAGTGAGACTTCCACGTATTCTATAATTAATAATTCATCAGCTCATTGCTAACAGATAGCAGCCTGGTGGAGGGACTGACACATTAGTAGTTTGGGACAGTCTTTTCTGGCAACCTTAATGAGGTGTTCATAGTTGATTATGTGACAATACTATATTCAACGCTGACAGTCTGCATTTTCTTTCCAACACTGTCAATTTGATTCAGTAGGCTTCTCTTCAAGAAGCATATACAATGTTCAAATACTATCCATATATTGTATTGTATTTCATCATTGGCTTTGAATGAGAGTAATGCAATACAGCGTTGTTTGAAGACTTCCTCAAATTATTGGATAAAGACAATGTGCAAAGACAGGACAAAAGACGTTCAATAAATGCACTTATTCACGTGCTTTTAAGAGTAAGATGACAGGAATAATCGTGTCTGTATAGAAAATATGAAGTGACAGTCAGGAGAGCTTGGTGCAAGAATTGACCCTCACCTTTAAACTGGCTAATTATCAGGTCATATGTCATTTGTTTAATCCGCACAAAAGTGTAAAATAATCTATTGCTGGTAGACAGATTGTTTTTCCTCTGGACAGCCAGGCTAGCTGTTTCCCTTTACTTCCAGTCTTTATGCTAAGCTATGCTAAAAATCTTTTGGCTTCACAATTAAAGGATAGATATGAGTTATATTGTTCTCAGCAAATCAGTGCATTTCCAAAAATGTCCATCAATTCCTGCCAGTATGTTTTCCAGCAGTCATTCTAGGATCTGTGCCTCAAATATGCAACTAATAAAAATCAGAAAGTCTCAAATGTGTTTTGAGAGCTTCTCCAGGCAGGTTCATCAGCTGGAGAAAGAGACTCTGATGCTGCCGTCTGGGGCTATTTACTAATAACTATGGATGAATTGACACATGCGCTTGCTGGTGTTAGTGGTGTCAAGAAAATTGAAAAAGGGCAGTGGTAGCTGTCATAAATGTTACTGTGGTGGTTACAGACACGATTTACCGCCTTTCCCGAGATCAAGGTTGGAGGAGAGGAGCTACTTCAGTTGCTCATGCACACACGGTTTTGTCAATTTGCTTCACTCTGCGCCAGTGGGTTCCATAAATATATATTTATACTCTCAAAACTTCCTGCGGTGTGTATGCAGCCGCTGAGAATTACACGGAGCTATACCAGGCATGTCTAAGTCATATATATCCAAGTTGGATATTTTTTGCATATGTGTCCTGTGTGTTTGATTAGGGGTAGCGTGTTCCATGATCCCCTGTAGACGGGGAAATAAGGTGTCACCAGCACTTTGCATGTTGACAGAGCGCGTCTTCCTCCAGGATCAGACCCTCCCGAATAGACCCTATTAAGTAAACCCAGAAATCAGCGGTAACAGCCTTTAGACTGACGACCCCCTTCTGCTTCTGCAGTTTCCAGTCTCTATGACATTAATATTCATTTTCTTGGTTTTAACGAAGCAGGCAACAGGCATGGGGTGCCCCGGGAGCACTGCGTTTAGCATCAATGGAGATACAGTCAAACAACCAAACACAGAGGGGGAAGTTGGCTGTCTCCTTCCCCTGGGCTCCATATTAATGAGATAACGCCACACTGCAGCCAATTACAGCCACTTCCAGACAGATGCCTTTGGTCCAAGACAACCTCCCACCGTAGAGTCGACCCCCATCCCCTCCCAGTCACCATTCCTTTACATGAGCACACATACATCATTTTCACCTGACAAGAATCCATACAGGATATACATTATGCATGTTTTTTTTTTTTTTTTTTTCAGGAAAAATAGCCACCAACAATGGGCTATAAAAGGGAAAATTCCCATGCTAAAAACTGCAAACAAACTGTTCCTTTAACCCACTTTTAGATCTTAAATGTTAAAAGCATGTATCACATGATTCACTTGTCAATTATCCATCCATCCATTCTCTAAACTGCTCCTGTCAGGGTCATCGGGGTGGAGCCTTTTCCAGCACACACTGGACAAGAGGCACTGCTCCGGAGATGTCGTCCATATATCACAGGGCTAACATATACACACAACCACGCCCTCACATTCACATCCACACACAACTTAATCAATTCATCTAACCTGCATTCTGCAGCTTTTGGACTGTTAGAAACCGGCACAGACACACAGAGAGCATTCAGACTCAAAACACTTAAAAGGCTGCAGTTGGTCGTGTTGTGTTTCAAACAGTGACCTTCTTGCTGTGAGGTGGGTCACCCTCAATAGTCAATTATGATTAATCAAAGCCTTCCCAACTGAGCACTGGAACAGTTTGGATCACAGCCTCCAGTGCAGACTCCATTATACAGCAGACCCAAACAGAAAACCTTTCAAATTTCATCCTCTAGGTGGCCGGTCTGCCATAACAAAAGGCTCCGAATAAGAGTGCTCTTGAAAGTACCTCAGTATTTAAAAGCCTTTGTCTAACCCATGTGAGATGGCTCATTAATTGTGCATTACAAAGCTGAGGCGGTGGAAATAAGGCAACCTGCCTGGCGTCACAGCAGCCCTTGTATTGGATAGTGCAACTACATGGCCCTTTGAATAGGCAGGCTTACTTGTATGACTGTACTCAGCACAATGGGAGTAAGCAGCAGCTGTTTGCCTACTGAACTCTGAATTGAGACTTCAGAGCAGAGCAATAATCATTGCCTGCCCCAAGCTCCTTAGAAAAAGGCTTTGTGGCCTGATGGAATGTACATTTGCCCCAAAATGCTCTGATGCACAGCTGCTGTAAAAATTACTGTTTTACAGGGCGAGGTCTCATGTGACCCCCATTATGAGAAGTTTCTTTAAATTGTCATAACTTTGCTTTATTGTTCTTGAACCGATGCTGGCCTACATATCATGCAGAAGAAGTATAATGTATTGGACAGGACACATATCATTATGTTGCTATAATGGCAGCAATTATATAGCGTTTCAGACTTTGAGTTTTAAAATCAGATTGCATGTCAAACGTTTGTGCTGCCATATGTCTCGACATGCTACATACTGCGCACAGTAGAAATGTGTTTTCTACGAAGACTACAAACATTATGCTTTTTATTGTTTCTTATTTAGCATTCCTATACACTCAGTGGCCACTTTATTAGGAACACTTGTAAAATCTAATTAAATCCAATAAACAGTCAGCTGGAAGTTATATGTTGCCTGCAATGTTTAGGGGTTTCGTTTATGCTGTCATGGAGGTGTTAATTCAATTTTACTGTTCATATTCCAGGAATAAGGACAGAAAATTAGAAACACCTCGTGATATAATGTAGTTCAGTACAACACTACCTTTAAATATGACCTCAGTAATAAATAAGTAAATGAATTTAAACATTTTTGACAGTCCACAAAAACTGAATGTTATTGACTTTATAAAAGTAGAATTCTTGGCAGAGCTGCTGCAGTGAATTGTACTAGATTGTACAGCCACTATGTGCTGCACAAAAAGGTAACATATAGGAGCTGAACTTTAACTATAGAAAACATTTGCCTTTTGACATCATCTGTAAATATGGAAATAAAAGGACTGAAACTGCCAAAGTCTGGCAGCTAAAAAGTGTGTGCAGACAAAAGACTGGCCCACTTTGAGAGTGGAGGCAGACAGATACCAATAGGGGCCTGGGGACCTGAAAATCGTTGGGCTTGGCTGGTATTCAGGGTGAATCAGGGCCAGTAGTACGATGCATGGGTCCGATACAACTCGGAGGAGGGTGTGGGTAGTGGCATGACTAGAATTAATTCCCTGTGATTGAGGCAATTGCCAAGGTTACTGCAGAGAATCAAACAGTGGAATGTCACAGGAAGTGTTGTTTCCAGAGGCACAGTATCCTTGGTCACAGCTCATACCAAGGAGATGCTAATGATAGCTTTATCTGGTATCTCTTTGAAAAAGTCGGAAAAAGCTTTTCCCACGAGGCAAACCTCTTTCTTAGGTAAGAACCATCAGAGCCTCGTTTTCAAAGGAGATCTATTCAGCTCAGCCTTCTCAAGTGTCTCATCATTTTGGGTGTTATAGGCACAGTGAAAAGACATAAGCGAGGAAAGCGAGACATGTATATGTATCACAACATTTCAGAAGGCAAAATTCAAACAGGCTTCCACATTTGCGAAAATATGGGCCGCACCTATCCAAACTGAGCAACAGACGCGCTTTGCTAAATTAAAAATTCTGGTCTCTATGATGCTTCAGTATTGTACTGTAACCATGGGTAATTAGACCTCGCTCCATGTTTGTGAGGAGCTGAGGAATTGAGAGTAATAACCATCAACAGAAACCAGGCAACACAAGTCATTTCAGCCGAATGTAAATCAGATTGTAAATCTTGTGCAAACAAACTTTAAACCTTCAGTCAACTGTAAACATATCCCATGATATATCATATCCAAAGTTTTATGATGCCTAGAGTCTTTTTTACTCAGTCAGAAATATGTGTTAATTTGATTATATGTTTCAGCCAGCTGTGGAGGAAGATCCTTTACTTAATTAGTATCAATGTCACACTGCATTTGAAAACCTTTGATCTATGTATTCAAGAAAATTATTAGTATGATATATTACTAATGTTTTTGCTGTGAGTGCTTAATGTCATCATATTAAGATCATCATATGTTTGTAGCATTGCTGCACACCTCTAAAAAGTCCAGCAGACCTGTTTTGGTGACAATACATTTTCCAGCTAATCCAGAGGTGTTTTATACTTATTTATCCTAAGACGAATAAGAATTGTCTTAACAAGTAAAGGAACACTTAATCTTTTTTTTGTTTATCAGGGGAAAAAAACCTGATGTAAACTCACCAAATATTAAATGATTTTCACTGGACAGGAGGGTAGAAATTGTAATTTGAAAAATGACATGTAGCCACACAATGAAGCACCAAGACAGGTTGAATGTAAAATGTTGCCCCAGTGTCAACTTTGTGTGAGTAAACATGAGCAACAGGTGCTGTCATCAGTTCTCGTCAGTGCCAAGAGAGGCCACAATCAGACATCAGCGGCAAAGATAGCGGTCATGTCGGAGCAGACACATTAGTCCCTCCGCCAGCATCATGGCTGTCATCAGCTACCCAAGTATTGTTTGCTTGGCAAGGCCTGTGAACGACAGCTCCTGTGGGGCAGATAAAGCAAAGATGAGAGGGACCAGCAGCCGGGACCAGCCTAAAGAAGGATCCGGCCATGTACACAGAGATGGCAGCCTCCATTCAAAATGATGAGGGAGGCAACTCATCTGTGTCAGCCAGGAAGGATTTAAATATTTATTCAGATTCTAAATTAAAGAGGAGCTATTATGGAGGATGTCAAGGAAGGGGCTGTTCATTAAGTCCCTGCAGAATAGGGCCGACCAAACTGTGGGACTCTGACCTTGACAGGAAACATCTTCCCTCACCACAGACCAGTCGCATTGCTGCCTTCCAGGCAAACTGTACCAGGAGAATTGTTTATTTAATCACCATCAGCAGGTTTGGCATTGACTATGGATTGCACTCATTGGCCCCAGAAGTGACTGACTCTGTGCTGTCATTGCTGGCTGCGGAGTCCAACCTGGTGGAGTCGATGGACTTGGATCAGTTTCCGCTCACAAGGTCAAAGAAGAAACTCTTCTAAAAGGTAGGACCTTACTCTTTTAACTGTGCAGTGTGATATGGTTTGGCGGTTAGATGTTTGTTGTGCTGTGTTTAAAGCTGGGTTTGTGGATGTTTATCATGGCTGGTTTCTGTTTGGCTTGGTTGCTCTGCTCGTGATGCCTAATGAACATCAGCTCTGTTATGGATTTGTCTCTATGTGACATTGTTTTCAGGAGGTGCAGTTTGCTCTGTCACATCTGTTGTTGTGCTCAGTGGTTGGTGTTATTGCTCTTTGACAGTCTGTTACCTTTGTTGCCATGAGTGGAGGAGCACTTCTTAGTGCTGAAGTGGTGGTGGGCTGCAGCGGTCATTGAGATCATATCAAACTTAATTATGCAACTTAGCACAAGTTGGATGTGCATGCTCTCCTTTTTCTCATTTGATATTTAGGCCTGATAGTGTTCGGTGTTGTGCCTTTGTGTTTGGAGCATGAGGATATCATAGTGTGTATCTGTACACTGGGAGTACATTGTAGAAGATGACATTGACATTGAAGCAGTCAGTCTGTGGTGCAAAGTATTGTAGTTTACTAGTATACACAGTAAGCCTTTGTCTATTCTTGTCTCTACACATGTACAGTAAATCTATGGACTTAAATGACTGTATGCTACACTATTACTATGTACATTGAACAAAGTTGGGTAAGCCATAGAAATCCATTAATAATCTGTGTGGGTGCAACTAACTGTTTTGATTGATTGGTTTTAGTATTCATCATTGAGCTGATGTTTTCCCCAATTACCTAATTAATTGTTTGATCTAAAAAAAAATCAGGAAATGGTGAAAATGCAATTCATAATTTTCTAAAGCCAAAGGTTATGCCCTCAGATTGCTTCATCACATTAGACAAAGAAATGCAGCAAATCCTCACATTTGAGAAAAAACACAAAGTTTTTGTTATTTTTCCTTGAAAACTTATTTTAACGACTGATCAGTTATTGAAACAGTCGCCTTTGTCAGTTGAAGAATCAGTTACGGGTCATCGTCTCAGCTCTGTGCGGTCTAACCTGTAAATGTATGTGAAACTACAGCATGTAATCCTGAGGTGCATGGTGTCTTATTTGTCAGCGTATTTATTGGTAACCTTGTAGTTTAGCTTCTACAGGCTTGCGTGAAACTTCTAGTTCTCCTGACCCGTGAGGCGGGTACTGCATACCAATGTGCCACAGAGCGGAGAAGTGGATTTTTGCTGCAGTCGATGTTTGAAAGGCTTATATAAACATTTTTATACATTGGTCATTCTTTGCTCAGGAAGAAGTGAACTAAGAGTGCTGAAACAAACGTCAAAAAAATGTGTGAGAAAGAGGGCATTGCGGGGTCAAGGACAAATGGAATGAAAGTGATAACTAATAAAATGAAATTAGTTATTTGAGGTCATCTCATAATACATCTGCAGAGCATCAGCAGTCATTCTCCACAATTTTATTCAGTTTGACCAAGTTTAATCATCCACACATCTTTATTCTCCGTTGGTAAAAGTTTTGCTCACTGCACTGTAGAAAGTTAGTGTTCTGGCATCATAGATTTAAACATGAATTATCAATCTATATCAATGTCAAATAGGTATCTGTCTTGTCATTTCACAGTTAAACTGAAAGGTTGCCATGCATGTCCAGGCTGAGACTAACATTGTTTATCAGAGTATCGCTACTGCTCTTGTTTCCCTACCCTCTGATGAGTTGATGTGGCAATTTACTTTAATTAAGGCAGAGACCTGAACAGAGTCAGCTGTTTGTCTGACTGATGGTGAACTGTAAAGCTTGAAAAAAAAATAAAAGAGTTGATCACAGCTGCTCTCACTGTCTTCAGTCAAGTTTCAAAAATATTATCAGCACAAAAGGCTGATTAGTTCACTAAACGGGAGCGAGACCGTACCACAGCGTGTTTGTATGCTAAATGTGTTTTAGAGTGTATTAATGAATATTGATTTTGGTAAATTTGTCTGGCTTGTTGCATGACGGATGCTAATGATTGTGGTTCTTTGAATGTGGCAGCACAGCAAGAAAAGAATAGACAGCTAAAATGAAGATGTATAGAAGCATTTTGTAGAATCGGGCTTATTAGAAATGCTCTCCAACTCAAACATAATGTACATGTAATTAAGGGTCCTTATATGTGCATTATGTTGTCTCAAACATAACATACATATATGGGCTCTCAGTGTATTTAGATTCATCTAGTCCACAGGAAATGGAGGCCTGGCTAATGTAAATTTGGCACGTGTTTGACGTGGTGAAAATTACACTGCAGTAGAATTGGGATTCAGAGATATTGAAATATGCTTTTTATTATAGAGAGGGAGTGCGGATTACCCTCCCTAAGAAGTTAATTTGTTTTAGCAAACTGTACAGTGGAGAGAGAGATGAGGAATTTGGCACAGAGTGATCAGGAGAGCCCCGGGTGGTCTCAGATCTGCATATTCCTTTAATTTTGTCACAAGCCTGCAAAAATACTGTATACTCCAAAAACCCTTAATGCACAATTTATACTTTGAAATGGTCTTTAATAGAAGTTGAGACAATGTTTGAAAATACATTTTCTAGACGCAAGCACCCCCTGTGGAGCTCACTCACATCTGGGATCTTACCATTCTCGTTCTCAACCTGCCACACTGGCAATCGAGCATTTCAGTTGAAACACAAATTAACAGTCACATCTATGGGAAGCAAATTATGACTTAAGAAACGCAGGCGGTATGACAACGCATGCATAATGTCACTTGAATGATGAGTGATGACAGCAACGAGCAAGCAGTTGGAAACCTAATATGAGAAAGATTGCAAAAATAAACAGTACTAAATGGCTCCTGTATGAAATGTAATATCAGAGCGATTGCAAACTGAGACACTTCAAATGGCTACACAGAGGTACAGCGCCTGTTTGGGAGCCCAGCTGCAGTGTAATTCAGATCCTCATCCTGGCTCTGTTTTTATCAAATTTTGTTCTAAGCATAAAAAAAAATGAAATAAGATAAATACAACAATCAGAAACAGAATCAGGGTCGGATTTATTGGCCGACTATTTGTACATATGCGATGAATTTGACTCGGATATTTTGTTTCACTCAATGTACTTAGATTCAGTTCCAAGAACAATTTTCAGAGTGATAAAAAAAAGAGACATACAGCCAAAAAAACAAGCAGCAACATAGCTGAACAAAGGCAGATAAACTACACTGTACACACAAGTAGATGAAAAATAGATGTGTTTATAATTACTTACAACAACATACTAAGTGAACAAGTGAACCGAAGCCATGGCAGCATAACAGAGCCACCGGATCCCCTCACTGTAAGTGTCAAGCATTCAGGCCTGTGCCATACTCTCAGTGTAGTCACACATGCACTCGCCCACTTGTGGAGAATATATGAAGGATGACTCATCTGACTGTATCACTTTTGTCCACATCTCTGTAGACCAGTGCCTTATTTTTCAAATGTGCTTTCATCTTTGTAATGAGGGGTTCATGAGCTGCAACCCCCCCTGTAACATCCTTCTCTGTGTAATTGTCGACCGACTGTTCTTGCTGAGGAAGAGGTGCTCCTCTGTTTTTCCTCACATATCAGCACCACCATCATCAAATGTGCGCCGTCGACCAGAATTTCCGACCCTGTTTACTGACGCCTTTCCCACAGATCTAAATGCAGATGTCACTTTAGTCACTGTTCCTGTTGAGCCGTCTTTGTGACTGAAGCTCCTGCCATCCTTGCCCCAACCATGAACCCTCTTTCAAAGTCAGATCATTTCTTCTTTCCATCATGATACAAAATCAGAATAAACTGGGCCTGCTCAGCATTTTTATGCCACAGTGCATGAGTGCATGTTAACCCATATGCATTTCTTGTGTTTCTCCTCTCATTTGTTCATTTAATTTTTCAAACGTCTGTATATGTACATTTAGCCATATATACCTTTTTAGAGAGCGTGCACTTCACATCACCTAAAGGAATACACAGTACAACGTAAATAGAATCAGAGAAACACTCCAGGCTTTGTCTTTATACCTTTATTTACTGGAAAAATAGAAAAAAACACATCAGCCAAGATTGTTTCACCTGCAGATCCTAAACTATGGCACCACTGGAATCAACTCAAAACTCCCCTTTGGCAAAGACTGTCCAACCTTGGAGAGGTTGCCTTTGCCTCCATCCCTGAAACATCTCTTTGTGGCTGAGGTGTGTTCCATAGTGACAATTTGCCATTAGGTCTAAGTAATGCGATGTGGGCAGACAGAGGCACCCTTTGCTCTCGCCGTTTCTTCCCACAAGGCAAAGAGAAGCCTCTGTCTTGTCAAGGTCAACTTCCCTTTCAAGTAGACAGCACTTCAAACTGCAGGGACTGCAGTCACCTCTGAGCCACCTAGGTGCCTCACAGAGAGCCTTGGCCCTCTTACCTCTTGCAATTACTGGCTAGAACAGCACACTGCTGTTGCATCTGCAGGAGCTGTAAAGACAGGAGAGAAGTGTAAACAAAGAGGTGGTTTCGATGAACCACTGACACTTTTGGCCAGTTACTCATGTCTGTGGTCTGCAATTGGCTGTCTGGAAGGGTGAAAATGGGTCTGAAGTGAAACATCACTGAGGTCCAACTACAGTAAATTTAATGAAATATCTCCACTCGGTGTGTGTGTGTGTGTGTGTGTGTGTGTGTGTGTGTGTGTGTGTGTGTGTGTGCGCACGTGTCTGTCCACAGCTAATCTCTCTCAATTTCTGGACACATCAGCCTATTATTTTTTGTGCAACATTTATGACTTTAAGCTCAAGCACCTATTTTACTGTATAACTCCATTGACAGCTGACTCCACACTCCAACTAACCTGACCAGTAGAGTCCACGTTTAATTGGTCAGTTTGGAATCAAGTCTCGGCTCGTGACAGCATAGTTGGCAGTCACGTGTCTAGACTGTAAACGTAACGTCAGCGCCACACTCGCGTGACTAAAGCATCCATACGACCCTGAAGTGACTGTCTTCTGCCTGCACGTTTCAAACATGGATGTATAATAATTCAGAGTGTCGAGCAGCAACATTGATGCATACTGTTTGATTGACGCTTAGGTCATTCATCATTTCTGTGGGATTATAAGCCGGAGCAAAGTGTGCTGTTCTCTAGGTTGCAAATGTAGATAAATATATTTATTCAGCGGCTTTTTATTGGGGATCAATGTCACATTTTCGTCTTCAGTGTCCTAAAAATAGACTTGAAGTTTAAATAAAGGTTTCAGGTCAAGGTTACACTCTTGAGACGCAGCTAAGACGCAAGCCTGCACAGAGTCGATACATTTACACCACTGCTGTTTTGCAATTGTCCCCTTTGTCCCCAGATTTGCACTCCAGGTTGAGATCTGCACTTTACTGAGTGCACTCTTCTAGTTTTGTCATGTTTTCCCTCCATACCTTTGTTTTAAACAGATGAAGATTTGTTCAGGGTTTGAAGTATAATGCTGGCATCCTAATTATTGTCAGTGGAATATTATGAAACATTTAAAAAAAAGCACTTTTTGAAGACATTCTCTGTACTGAAATATAGTTTGCCGCACACTTGCGCTGGCTAACGGTGCCAATAAAGTCTGTTGAAAAACCTGCTTTGTACTGAGAACAAGGTTTTTTTTTTTGCCATATACTGTATATATTGCAGTGTTGCTCATCATTTCCCAGCATTTTCCAAGTGTTGCTGTGTTTTTTAAAGTAAATGGCAGACTTCCACACAAATTCCACATTGACTCTGTTATCTTTGCTGTGGATACTGAAGCACTTATATATAGCTCAGAATCAAAATCAAACTTGTTTATTGCCAAGCACATTTACACGTGCAGTTGATACATATTGGAGGGTCTCTTTAGCCAATTTCATTAGGTTGCATGAGTGAGTGCATATCCCTAACCTTACAGTATCTCCACTGACACAGCTTTGTTTGCATTACTGTGAACTCAGCACTATGTGCACAGCAGAGTGTACAGAAATATTAAATCACGATGAATAAAACCTTGCAGAGATAAAAAAAAAAAAAAAATGCGCAGCACAAATGAATTCATAGCAGAACATTGACACAGCATGGCATTGACTTTATGTATTGTAGTGGCGTATGTGCAGATTAACATCACAGTGTACATACAGACTGGTGACAAATTAAAGGAAAAGCCAGCGTAAAGTAGACAGACATTACAGAGGCAGATGCATTCAGACCATACATACAGGACACCAGGGGTCTCTTAATGATTTTCTGTGGCCTTCAAAATCAACAAATCACATCCCAATTTGAAACCTGTGAGAGATTTTACAGTGATGTGTTCATCATCAATCAAAAATGACCAATTAGTTTTTAGGAGAATACTGTTCATTCCTTCAATAGAGTTCAGAGACAAGGAGCAGTGAATCAGTCATGGAGACTCGTGGTGGACCACATTTGAAATTAACTAATACAGGCTTTTACTTTGTCACCCATCAGTATGTACTTTGTTAAATCGGGCATCAGTTAGTCATAGGTGAGTCACAGGGGTCTGGATCTTTGCTCTTTGGAGAGATGGCTCTAAATAAAGTTGCTCATGTTTTTTTGGCAGTGCTGGTGTTGACAGTTCTGTAACATATTCCCACTGAGAGAGCTTGGAAAATGTTCTGGCTGGTGTGAGAGGGGTCAGACAAGAGATGTGTATTTAAGTGCACTTCTTGATCCCGGTGTCGAACAGGCCTGGAAGGAGGGCGAGTTGCATACAGTGATTTTTCTCAGCTGATTGGATGATGCACCGCAGCCTGGTGCTCTTATGTTAGATGGCCACTGCAAAATAGCCAGTTACAGTGAGCGATGGAATGGAGTCGGTAATGGCAGTTAGTTTCTATACAAGCCTAAGTCCCCGGGATGGAGAGGATGTTACTTTAACTCGCCTATGATGTTGAATGTCTGCTTGCTGATGGTCCTCCACACAATTTCGTTAAGGTGAATCAGTGCCACATGGTGTAGTGTCACTGATGACCAGTCAAATCAGCTCTTTCCCTTCCCTTCAAAAGCAGTCAGTGGCTCTTCCAAAAAAAAAAAACCAACTCTGCACATTGTGACACTTCTGTGTCAAAAAATGTGTCTACAATGAAAAATACTGTCTTTTTTTCCTGCTTGAGGGGTTTGTATCAAAGATCAAACGGCCGACATATCCACAAATGCTTAGTGGGCTTTTAGAAAGGATCATGTGTGCATTGCTTGGCAAAGCCATACACACAGCAAAGATGTGACTGCACCTAGCACCGTAAGCGTTTGACCTCGCCTGAGCACAAGGGCTGCGCGAGTGCAAATCTTCCTCATCCTTGACATGAAATAGCACTGTGCAGCCTGATCATTCCTGATACTGATACTGATACTCTCCCACATAGGTGTCAGTTCTGGAGGCAGTCACCAAAATACCAGCAGAGAAAGTAAGAAAGCAAACATGATTTCTTAACATTCAGCTTCAGCACAACAGATCACACCACTTCCATCATGTAAAGGTCAAGTACAGCAAGCTCATAATATGATTGTTATTGTCATACATGGCAGTGGAGAGACAAGATGAACTGAATTATAACCAGGTCACATTTAATCAATTAATCACTTCATCTATATAATTCAGAAAATAGTGATACATGTCCATTAGTTTCCTCAAAGCTCAAGGAGAAGTCATCGTCAAATTACTTTTTTTTTTTTTTAAACTTTCCAAATCCTGAAGATATTATTCTCTTAAAAGGCATAAAAAATGTCTTCAAATGTGAAACTGGAGCTAGTAAATGTTTTGTAATTTGCTTTGAAAAGTGACTCAGTTAATCCATTAGATCTCAACTGTATGATCTGCCTGTTGCTGTGTCTGGATCCACCTATTTGTGCACAGTGCCCCTTAATTGAGTTGGTCTTAAACAACAGAACATCTTTGCGCCCACAGTCGGAGCCATATTTTAAATAAAGCAGGACGTTTGCTTTGTTTCATGATAGTGCAGATATATGAATTTATCAAACCAAATGTATGATCATAAACACATTTCTTTTAAGTCACCGCTTCAGAAAGAGAGAATACGTATTCAGAACATCAAATGACTGGTCCGAAAAGTGAAAGTAGCAAGAGAAAAGTTGACAAAGAAAGATAGAAAACCCATTACTGTTCCCCTTCGCGGCTTCTTCCGTACCTCCTGTGTTCTTGTGAATTAACTTTCAAGGGCAGAGAGTTTCAGCAAATATTTCATTTCCCAAGATGGCCATCACTCAAGCTATCACTTGAACAACTCAAATCTGTCTTTTGTGAAGGAAAAAGGGGGAAAAGATGGAGGGTATATAGAAAGTGGAAGATGACTGAGATTACTTTGTGCTTTTTTTTTTTTTTTTTTTTTCAAGTGTCAATATCGGGAGACCGAAGTTGGAAAAAGGAAGATTGGAAGCCTTTCGTTTTCTCTATCAGTGGACAGTACATTTTTAAACATATCATTGTACCGAATTGAAAATGGAGTGGATTCTAATTTATTATTATTTATTGAAACCACACCTTTGCACATAATTTCAAAAGTTTCCCTTCAACTAATTAGGATAAATGGAACCTATTTTCAGGATGAAAAGAAAACTGCCTGTGACACAGTGTTAAATGTTATTTTTTGCTTACTTCAAATGTGTCTATTTTTAATTGATTTGGTCTTTCTTGGCTAGTTTGTCCATTAATCATTTGATGGTGTGAGCAGCGTGGCAGTTACCCAGCAGCGATGTAAATTGGGCTTCAAAGAGGAGGTTTATTTTTAAAATCAGAGTGCTAGTGATTCTTATTCAGGTTGATTATGTCTACATACAAAGGCTCGGTGCAAAGTATTAAAGAACAAGCGGCAGCGCGTGGAATCAATGCATTCCATTTCCTTTACACATGTTGGAGTCTTTGTGCTCAAAGGGAACATCACGATGGGCCTCATCACACTGCTTTGAAGAGTAATGGTCTGTTTTCATGAAGCATATCAGCACACTGATAACACAGTGTCAGCATTTCCTCAGCTGAATTAGGTATGTTGACAACAGACAAGAATAAAACAAAAAAGAATTCGCCGTCTCCGTTTAAAAAAAACGCCACCGTGTTGAAACATTGATCATACGTCTGTGCAACTTTCATTCTCACTGTATTCTAATATCACCTTCTTTTCTTTATATTGTGGCAGGAAGAGTAGTGTGTGTAAAGTGCATGTGCCCATGAGGAGGGGGGGGGCAAGGCTCTAGAGGTCAGCGTCTTACTGCTGCTGCTTTCACCATGTTGAAACAAGAGGCAGAAGGTCAGATTACCCCCACCAGGATGTGAAAAGAGAAAACAGTGCATTAGCCAGCCTTTGTTCGTCCAACATACATGGGCTTTTCCCACTGGTGCTGCTGGTTCATTGTCCCCAGGGTCTCAACGGGTCACAGGCTTTGGGGTAGAAAGGACAGGGGGTTGTCATACTGCTTTCCAAAGGTCAGTGTCTACGTCGGTCATACCCCTAAGCCATCAATGGGAAACAACTGTTGCTCTGCTATCGCAAAAACAGGGATATTAAAGCTATTCATCTAGACGCCCTGCCTCTGCTGAGACAGCTCGGAGGGGCTCTGATGCATGCTTAATACACTAATCACACTCTCTCCCTAGGACCCCTACTTGCTGCCCTAATCTCTTTCTCTCTCTCTCTTCCTCTCTTTCTCATAACTTTGATAACCCATGCCACGCAAACACAAATTGACAAGTGGTACACTCACAAAAACGACCGACATCCCCCTGCACAAATACATCACTGTGCAGTTTGCGTAGTCTTCTGCTGTCTCGTACACAGAAACACACTCAGAGCAGACTGGCAGCGGTGTGTGCCTTCAGGGGACTTGTTTATTTTTTCAAATGCAGACAGCTTCCAATGAGGTCTATTTTGGGGTCTGAAGACGCCGTCCCGTCTTACACCGCCTTCTGCATGCTCATTTAGTGTGTGCAGATCGAATTATGTGTGTGTCCATGTGGTTGCTAGTATTATGCATTTTTTTAACAGAGCTGCTGATGTAACTGACGTGATCCTATTATCTAGACCTGGACAGTTTCAGAAGTGGTTTGTTTTTGTTTTTTGCTATTCTTCTTGCAGCTAACAGCTGTTTTTTTTTGTTGATAAATCTCTGATATTCTTTGGATTATTTGTAGATTAATCGTTACAGTGATATGAAAATTGAGAGAAGCAGGAAGTAGGCAATCTTTGGCATTTGACCTCAATTATAATTACTCAAGGGGTTAATCAATTATCAACATCTCTACAGTTTAATTTATTACTTGATCAATAGACTAATCGATCTAGAGTTGCATACACTCCAAGAATAAGTTGACAGTCTTTTTTAACCTTAATCAACATTGTTATTAGAACTATGTTAATAATGTAATATTTTCTTATTTCTTATTCAGACTTGCGTATTGAGTCTGACATGATCAAAACAAATGGCTGTAATATCTGGTGTAAAGTAAAGTACTGCTACCCAGAAATGTTCACAGAGCATCTGTTTAGCCTTTCCCTGACTGTTCATACCAGAAGCATTGAAATGCATGTTGACACCCAAACACATGAGCGATAGTAATGGCATGGCAGGTGCTATGGGAGAAAGCCGTATTCTTCCATCTCAATTGGGCTCAATTGTACTGATGCTCAGTATGCAGCAAAGTGCAGGTTGATGGATCAATCGCTGTGGCAATTTTCATTTGAAGCCGTTCATAGCGGCTGTTTTGAATCGATGCCTTTTAATGACTGTTGGGAGGGACTATGTCTTTGTGGTTATTATTGTCTGTGATCTTTTTTGAACAGAAAAAGAATGTGACGGCCGATGTTTGGTTGCCATTAACTAATTCTTGTACTATAGCGTAGTGTACTACTAGCACTCATTTTCCACTCATTTAACACTTGAAAGTTAGTGAAGTTTGACATCAATAGGAAATAATGACATGCCTTCGCTGTTTTACTCTTGTCTTTAAATGTTCTTCTACCACAAGACATAATAGCAGGTCTACTTTCATGCACATTCCTTGGTGCCTCGGTTTTTCCTTGCTGCAAGGTACACGTGTTTTCTGACATCGAAATGAATGACACTTGATTGTAAGGACATTGCATTGTGCTAAAAAGCCACTCCACCTTTAGTCATGGAAATTCAGCTGCAAGAGTATTTACAAAACCTGTCTTTGCTCTTATGTGAAACCGAATGTATGAGGCTGGACTGTGCCCTGCATCCTTTGCTTTGCTATTGCCATGGTTTCTTACTGTATATTAATAGAGCTACTGATTAAGTCTTTGTTGTTTTTAGGTCATTGTCTTAGTAATTCTAGTACATCACATGATCATTCTTGTCCTCTGCAACAGTATACCACAAGGATTACTACTACACCTACTACTACCAAGGTGAGTAGGACACAGAAAGGTCAGGCATAAGTAACCCAATCAAATGATTTAACCACCCTTCTAATGTGCATGGCTGCCACGGTCACGGCAGGTCGTGGTGCTGAAGCTGAAAAATGAGACCACGCGTAACCGCAGGTCTTAAATGTTGCTTTGCTCTGTCAGTCACAGAAAGAAGTGCATGATGGTTTATGGTTTATTACTGTTGTTGTTAGGAGGGATCGGTGGGCCCATCATGATTGGCTGAACCGTGCACATTTCAGTGCATGCCCCTCTGAATGGACGGGGTCAAACACAAGACTTTCACTCAGGAAGCTGGGGTTTGTTTGCAGCATGAAAACCTCACCAAACTGTGAAACCTGAAATGTTTCTCAGCAAGCTTTATTTTGAATAGGAAGCAAAACTAATCTGGGCACATAGTAGTTAAAAACTATATCATTAGAATAAGAGGAAAATGTAGTTTTCATCCATGATGTTTCTTTCATTCTCCATATTAAAAATTGAGATCTGACTTTATAAACTTCCCTTGGTGATTATAATTCAGTCATTCTTTTTAACCATTCAGCAAAAACAGGCTTTGTCTGGCTCATCCAATGGCAGAGAACAGTCCTTGAAGTGCCAGTAAAACCTGCCAAAGCAAGCCCAATTTTTTTTGTTTGGATATACCTGGTGGTGGGAGAGACCTCTCTCCTAATAAATACAACTGGGGAGATTCTGGCAGCGGTCTGTGCAATCGCTCTCCAACACTTCCGACTGCTTGTTTCCAAAAAGGACAAACAAAAGAACAATCTCGCAATAAATGAAGAGAAGTGCCTGTTTTCTTTTGACAAATCCAACAGTAATTGTCATTCATGAGTCCCATTCTTTGAAGTTTAACCGCTATATGATAATACCCGTGTATAATTTTGTAGTAAATAAATTTGCCCACTGCGTCTCTGACTGACCGCCCAGCATCTGTCACAATCATTTTCCATATATCCTCTTTTATCTCTGAATTAACATCTCTGTCCCAGATTTTTCACACTTAACATACAGACTTTATTTTCAGTTCTGTCTGATGTTGTATTTTTTTCCCCCTGTAAGAGCAGATTTTAATTGTCTATCAGTATCATTTCCGTTCAGTCACTTGAGGAAAAAGTGGCCACAGATCAAGGCTATGATAGATGTAGGTACAGAGAGCTACTCGAGGACTCTGCATCAGGCACTGATGTGTTGTGAAATTTAAAATCCAATCCATGACAGCACTGAATAGTTTTCTGCTGTCTACCCAGAGTGTGACACACTCATCTCAGGTCTTGTTAGGGATGGTTAAGTTTGAAAAAAAAAAGTGTTTTTTTTTTTTTAGGCTCATGTGCAGGTTTTGATCTTGGAGGTTGCTCGAAGCTGAGAAACCAGGAACTAGTACTGACTCCCACTATCAGAGCACTTCATAACTGACAACACATCAGATCATCTCTACTTTATCAGTGCAGCCCAATGGTTGAATCACACTCCCTTAAAAACTTGTAAAGAAGCATTTTGGCAGCTGGTAATCACCATATCGCACATTTTGAAACAGTGTGTTGAAAGACCCTGAAGTCTTGCAGTGAGTGAAAGGACATATCTGCAGAAGAATAATAAGCAGAAATAATTGAGTGATGAAAAGACGGCACATTTCAATGGGATGGAACCGAATGTGCTAATGATAGAGGCTATACTTATTGAGTGAGGTTCAAGGTCACTAACTGAGGCTGACATAGCTATTCATCACAACCATAACATATTTACACTTGCTCGCACTGAGTGGTCTGTCCCACCTCAACACAAGATTACTTCCGTGCCCTCTGGCTCTGCCCACTTATCCAAAACTTGTGGTCAGAGGTCATGTGAAACCTATCTAAAATTCACAGCCTAGAAACTCACCTCACTGTATGTCCCATTGTTGCTGTGCTCGGAAAAATACCTCAACCACCTCTTACTAAACTTAAACTAACCCCAACCACAGCTAAAAAACAGAAAAAGGATTTTTAGAGAATCCACAAGACGCAACCGTGCTGTGTACAAATCAGAGGTTAAACCTATTTACAGATCAATGTATAGTATCGTTAAAAGGCAGAAATGGTTTCTTTGAAAAGTCCTGCCCCCACATCCTCACTTGTCTTTTGCTCCACCACTTCACCATAGTACCGTGTGACCAAAGACTAACCTTGTTTCTCGACGGAGTCACGTCGTTGTTGAGCAGCAAAGGAGCAGCCAAACTTTCTGAGCACTTTTCCCTTTGATATAAGAGAGCAGTCTCTTTTTCCATCACCACTGATGAACACCATTGACGCTTAACTCATTCATAATTTTTGTCTGCTAATTTCTTATTTTAACCGACCTTTAAGCAACTTGTCTGTCATAGCTATATAAAAAGCTCTCATCTTAACAAATCCTTTTTTATCCCCACTACTCTCCATTTTAGGAAGCCTGTTGTTAGATTTAATTTGATGAGTTTTGTGTGTCATGGACAGATCCAGCTGTAAAAGGAAGAAGAGTTGTTGATACTGACCCAGCCTTGGTTGCGAAATGTGGATAAAAATATTTATTCAGTGCCTTGATTGCCTCAGGTCTGAGACGCGAGCCTGCAGACAGCTTCATAGTTCAAAATGTATCTGTTGCGTGAGACAGTCGAGTAAAGAAAGGCGTCTGATGTGCTTGCGGTCTGGACGAGGGGCAACACTGTCCTATATGTGTTGTGCAATGCTGTTGCCGTTGTCTCTGTCATTACTATTATTACATTTCCCATTGTTATTATCATTGATTTGATTTAGATTGCCTGCTTGGCAGATTTTTTTGGAAGACAGACAATTTATAAAAAGAGGAGAAACAGCCTCGGTTGCCAGTTTATTTTGTCCACCCAGCTAAAACGGATGCGGTCTAATACAACAACCAGCATTAAATTCTACCTCCTGACGATTATAATGCTCAGTTTTTTGCTGAAGCTGTTTTAGGGAGGCGTTGATTCAACTTTATGATCATTTTGGAGGCTGCAGTTTGTTGTGCTGTTGAATTGTGTTGTATTATACTGAGAGGTGATTCTCATACAGTGCTTTGTCTTTGTTTACGTCAATGAGGGTTGACTCCATTAGATTAGAAACACCATGTAGTATAACTATGCTGTAGCAGTAAAAGAGTTTTCATGGAAGAATGAAAACAACAGAAAGTCTCGACATGCTCTCGTGTGTTCGGCTTCTTCTGGAATTAATTCCAATTTTAGTGCTCTGTTAGAAACAAAGCTCCCTTTTAGCCTTTATTATAAAGTGTTACAGTTACAGTGTTACAGCATTATATCATTTTTTAAAATCTCATTTTGTTCTATTTCACTGGAGACCAGAATATTATAAATAGTTTTAATTCATCTCATTTAGGTATCTTTATTATTGCATCTAGATATTTACATCTAGACCTCATAGCATTTCTATCCAGGTGAAGAATTAGTGATTAGAAGATACAAAAAAAAAAAAAAAAAAAACAGATGTATTTGTCAGCTGTACGTTTCTGCCTAAACTTCAAAAGACCAGCTTAACAAAAAGAAAACACTGACAACTGCTGCTTCAGGCATAGTGAAACACAATTCCATGAAAATAATTTCAAAAAGAATATTAATCTGTTAACCAACTGAATATATCTGCCACAAACAGTGGATCTTTACTTCATTCCAGGCTCTGCTGCTAAAATCACTAATAGGTGACACAGAGCAGAAAGTGCTGTATGCCATTATGGGTAATTGTCCCTTATCAATATTACATTACTTATTTAGCCAAAGCTTGATACCATCAGTTAAATGCAGTGGGTAATGCCTTCAGTTAGTGTGCAGCCATTAAAAGAAAGCTCATGTCCAAAGTTTGATGCTAAAAACATCTTATGGCTCCAGACAGAGATGTGATCCTGATATGTGAAATAGAGAAGTGTTTCTTTATGTTTAACTCTTAGTAGTCCATCCAGATATTGGCACCTTCGGTCTTGTGAACACAAGTGATTCCTAGTCTTTACATAAGGATGCTGCTTTCCTTGTCAGTGAATGTCACCTAATTAGTATATGACAGATGCACTTGAAAGCTTTTACTCTCAGATATGATTAAAAAGCAAATCAAATCTAAACCTTTTTTTCTTCCGGGAAAGCTCATTTTTTTGGGAAATAAAGATTACATATGTATACTCAATTCTGTGTGCTCATAAATAAGAACTTAATTTGGCTTCTGGTGAACTATTAATCATAACTTTTTCACATCAGAACAATCAGATAGCGCTTTTTAAAAAAAGTTTTCATCTGTGTCAATGTGACATTGTAAGAAATGCTGCTTTGCAATATATAATAATATCATTATAATAATTATTTACAAAAAAAAAACAAAAACACATGCCCCTCTACTATTAAAAAAAATGGCACAAACTATACAATCCCACAACTCTGTGTTGAAAGCCCTTGAGGTCGGCTCCTAAAGGAATGTTTTTTGGGGCTTTATGCACCACTAGAGAATGGTAACAGCAGCATGCCATAAGAAATTGATACAACACAAAAGAAACTCTGCCTTCAAGAAATGTTCCCTCAGGCTCTTTATGTTCTTAAAATGGCCCTTTTCAAAACACCACTGGGCAAAACATTTCCAGAATTATTTTACTTCACTGTTGTCGAAGCCATGAAATCTGCCAAGCCAGGCCAGTTTTTGGAGCTCACCATAAAGCTGACTTTACAATACAGACGGTGAAGAACACACCCATCTATTCTAAATCACGTTTTTGAGTAAATCATACATTACCTTCTTAACAGCCTCATCTCATCACTTGAGAATAACAAACACGACATAATCAAACAGCAGTGATTGTATTTTATTTATTGATGAGAATAAATCAAAGTGTAACACCACCAAGCAATTACAATGCCAGTCTTAATGAGTCCCTCAATTTACATTGGTTGATTGCCAATGAGAAAAGCAATGTTTTGCTTTACTCCTCAATTGATCATTGAAATTAATTCCCTAAATGTGCATGATAAACAAACAATAAACTAGGTTTATGATAATTTACTAACAAAGCCCATAATGCACTGCTTTCTGCACAAGATGTTGCTTGATTCATGTAAATTCATAACAAGCATTTCAATATGTAAAACAGGCAATAATAAATGACTTTTGAGACTTTCAGTGACTTAATTTGGCTTTTAGTTGACACAGAGTGATTAAAGAAATATTGGGCACCATCAAATTATTTCATTACATGTCAGTATGGAAAAATTTGCTGTAACCGAAGATCCATTATTATGCATCATCAGCCAATCACATGTAGTAGACTCGCTGTACACTGTGCCCCACCTACTGCTGCAACACCATTGACACTACAGCTATCAATCAGTGAACTCAAATCACCCACTGACTGCTGCACAGCAAAGTGATTTCTCGCAGTCTGAACACAGAAATGGTGCAAAGCTGAAAACATAGCTGCTTACAGCAGTGTTCCTAAATTGGCAACTGCATCACTAGATTTAATAACTTCTTAGACCTTTTTGGTGAGTGTATTTCTTAAAAGCTGACAGTGACAGATTTTTCAGAGTATCTGCGAAAATGGTAGAGTATACAATTTAATACATTTCTCTCCAGTTGACATCTGTTCTAACCAAAGTAGTTCTCAGCCGTTTGCCATCCAGAGGCATAGCCCCACTCCCACCCTGAGACAAAAAAATGTGGAGCAGGTGGGTTCTTGATCTCCAGTGACCTTGCCACTGGTCTCAGGTGAGCTTAACAGTTTCACTACTGAGTGAGCTGCAGGCCTAAGAGAAAGAGAGCAGATAAAAAAGACCTGTCAGGAACTGGCTGTACGTACAACAGCAGCTAGTACAAAATAATTGCCAGGACTAAATTAAACAGTTAATTGTGCTAAGTTGGTCCAGTACAGGAAAATCATGACTGTGCACTGTGCAGGTCCACCACTATGGCGCCCAACTTCCTATTTCACCATATTCAGTCCAGCTTTAAACGGATTGTCGGATTTGGTAACACTTTATTTGACACCTATCTCTATAACGCATTATAAATACATTTATAATTTATAATGCGTTATAATGACATTATAGCACTGTATAACTATAGTTATAAACACTCATAAATGATCATAATGCTTTATAGCAATAATCATAACACACTATAAAGCATTTTATCATCACTTAAAAAGTCAGGTATTATAATACAGTATAACTGTTGGCAACTCACTGACACTTCCCACATAGATAATGCATTATACATATATTTATGATATTCTTATAAACGTGTATAACTATCATTATAAACACTCATAAATCATCATAAGGCTTTATAACAATGAGTATAACACATTATAGAGCATTTTATAATGGCTTATAAGGTCGAGTATTATAATACTTCATGATTGCTGGTCCCTTGCTAACTGATTTTTGTTGCAAGGATCAAATGGTATTATAATTATCATAGTTGTCATATATTAAAACTCTTTATAATGCATTATAATCACTGGTATAATGTATTATAACCACTGGTATAATGCATTATAATCACTGGTATAATGCATTATAATGTGATTATAAGTTACTCTAAATGGTCATTGGGCTAAAAGATGTGTATTTTTCTTTAAGCAAACGACTTATGACCAGCTTGTAATGTGTTATATCAGCCTATACCTGAGCAGTTTCATCACTTTACTTGAAGCGTCCAATGACCACTTAGAGTAACTTATAACTTATAACGCATTATAAATGTATTTATAATGCATTATAGAGATAGGCGTCAAATAAAGTGTTACCTCGGATTTACACCAAGGCCACTTACTAAGAACAGCAACAACATGCACTGATGTCACAATACAGTGGCTGCTCAGCCATTTTGCTGTAGTCTTTCTTTCTTTTCTTTATTTCATGTTGCCATCATACAGGGCAACAACTGCTGAATTTACAGATATCCTTTTTTGGATTTATCCCAATTTTGATCCTTTGCACACTTTTATTGTCACTGCAGAGCTAATAATCCTGCTCCAGAGCTGGACCAGCCACCTACTTTTTAAAGGCCCATTACCAGACATCAGTTAGGCTGTGAATAATAATTTTCTATGACACAGTTAAGTTGATAATGTATCTGGAAAAAAAGGGTGAAATTATACATCAGTAGAGTATACCACTAATTACTAATAAATACTAATGTACTGCAAATATGATGCTACTACCTTAGAGAAACAAGTAAACAAATACTACAGGGTCATGGATAGGTGAACATCAAACTCCTTATTTACCCTGCTGATATATTGATTATTCATTGGTTACATTTAGTGTCCTTTAGTATTTAGTGTGTGTGTGTGCAGTCCTTTGCAAATGCAGTGTGCAGTGGTAATGAATTACATAATTACCATTGCAACGACTGAGCCAGCAGCTCTTATTTCTTCAAAGTTATCTTGTTACCCTTGATTTCCTGTAATTCCACAGATGCCACTTTGTCTGGGCTGTTCCCCTGAGACAGCAGCCAAGAGGGATAGGGCCTCGATGACTGAAACTAAAGCTCAGGGAAAAGGGCTAGGTCCCCTGTGAACTGACGGTGTATCAGAGTTTAGGACCCTTGTGACAGTCCTGAAGCTCTGCGAGAATGATAGCACTGGAGAGCTGTCAATGGAGAGAAGGAAAGAGAGAGAGACAGACAGATGTTACTGTTACATTGACTATATCCATCCATCCGTTTTCTATATCCATTTATTCTCTTCAATGTCACGGGGGGCTGGAACTTGTCCCAGCATGCACTGGGCGAGAGGCAGGGTACAACCTTGACAGCTTCTCAGTCTATCACAAGGCAAACCCACTTAGACAGATATAATTTAGAGTTTCCAGTTCACCTAACCTGCAAGTGCTTTATGTTTTAGCCCTTTGAAGCAACCACCTGTTCATTTTATTATTTCAAGAGTTGATTATATGGTCAGAGCGTTTTGGTAACATGAATGCACAGACACAGTCACTTACGCACCAATATTAATGCAAATGTTAACACATGTACAGTGAAGACACCCTCACAGAGAAGCGTTAGTGAATGTTCCAGGTATTTGCTGAGTGAAAGTTAATACTTCATTCTTTGTATGTAGTAAATATAGTTTGCATATTGTATAATATGTATTGTGTAATATATAGTAAAATGTGTATCATTTGCATTTGTGCAAGTATGTCTAGCTTTAAAATCCTCGTCCACCAACACACATGGTTCAAAATAATTATAGTTTACTTACAGACAGGCAATGAGAAGACGTAGTATTTTTGACTTTGTAAATTACAGGTATGTTCACATATATAAAAGAATATATGTTTGTCTTATGTTGTCCAGTTGATAATTAGGAATTGATTATGACCTTGTTTTATGACAACCTGACAATTTACAATGGAGCATCAGAAAAATAAAAGTTTAGTTTCAGATTTAGTTGTTGTCAAGTATTCGTTCCTGTGTTTATAGACTTTGTCAGTCAATTTAAGAGTGATATCAGATTCCCATCCTAAATTTTAGTGTTTCCCTACCTGTTTTTGTCCTGATCACATGTTGTGAGATCAACAATATAAGTCATACTGAACATTTTGCTGCTCAAATGTGTGGATAGAAAAAAAAGCAATCATTGAACTTTACTTTAAATTGCTAAAAAAAGAAACAAACATTTACTTTATACTTGAAGACTGCTGCACAAAATGACTGTGTATATCAGTATCAGTCAGTATATCCAGTGCTTGGCTTCAAACATAGCCAGATGAATCCAGAAACCTTAATTAATGTCTCAGTCTTTACCAAATTGGTTGCAAATTGGTTTATTTGTGATCGTCGTATTTATGTCCTCAGATGGTTCAATTCCAAGTCAGGAAGCAGGCTGTTTCTAATCCTAATGAGGACTCTCCTATGACTTCACTAGACTGATAAGGCACTAGTCTGTGACACTCAATTTTCAAGACCCAAACCCTATCAAGGAACTATCAAGTGATAGGATAGCTCCAGGACCATTAAGTGAATGTCTAATTAACTTATTATAAGGCATTTCTGAGCTGGCTATCAAATCTCTCCTCCAGGCACCAATGCATCCATCTGACCTGATTTGATTGCACAGTCACATTAATGAGCTCTGTGATGTCCCACATACAGGCTCACCTCGCTTCCCAGCTGCAGCCAACAGCAAAGGGGTATTTGGGGGTGGGGGGTTGATTGTGTGCGAGACAGCGAGAGACCGGAGTTCTAATAGATGTAAAATGAGTGTAACCAGCACTTAAATGCCCCTACTGGTATTTAAAGGTTAATTTGTTTGTTTCTGTGATTAAATGGATCTCCATTAACATTGTGCGTCAGATAGATATTTAAAAAATGTTTTCATCATTCAGCTCAGGCTGGATCCAGTCGAGAATATATGAGTGTGTGTCTGGTCATGGTGGGTTTATTGAAGTGGGAGGGGGAGGGAAGACAGACAGAGTCTACGAGCAGGGATATCCCCAAACGCTTCATTTGGAGTCACATGACCTGCCCTCACAGCTTTAGAGGAGGAACATTGTGTGGAATCAGACCCCATTTTTCCATCTACGGGTTTCATGTGTCTGTGCTGGTGGGAGAGAGGAGAAGAAAAGGACAATTTATTTTCATGCAAAATGAAATAATTTGCATAACACGCGTGAAACTCATTTGCAACTCTCCCCCCCAAACTTTGCATTAAAACAACATGGAAAACAAGCAGACAGAAGAAGCTGGGAGTCAATCGTACACTGAATCGACTGGCAGCTGTGTGAAATTTTAACTTTTGTGAATTACCTAGCATCATATATTGATACTTTTCTCAGTGTTTTAAAACCTCTGGAATTGACCTCTACCTATTGATTAAGTTGCTTGTTTAACACATCCTTGAGTATAGAGTGTGTGACCGAAACTATAACCAAAGGTCGTCTCCTTAAGTTGATTGTGAAGGATGGTGGAGGGAGATTTTGTTAGGATTATGGTCTCTGTGTGCATAAGCCCTGGGTTTAAACTTTCACTTTATACATCGTTCTCTCTCTGAATCCCTCCGCTGGCAGAAGTCAGAGAGGTTCACTGCACTGCCCCCTCCTGTATGGGAACGACTATGAATATAAATAGGTGAGCTCCTCAAGGTATTACAACTCATCCATGCTTGGCAGCTGGTTGAGAATGTCAATACCTGCATAATACAGGAATTGTAATTTCCCTCAGTTTCTAAAGGTTATAATGGCTGAAGTTTTCACCTATGATTTAAATTATGTAGGCACCATTATATGCTACTATAAGGGTCAAGGATATGACTAATCCAAATCCTAATCCATCCTAAATGTAGCACTTTATCAACTCTGGTATTTTACATATTTCAGCAGAAATGACTGCTGTGCTGTTCTGATGTTAGGAAGATGAGTATTATAACTTCTGTTGGTGGGATGTAAGAAATTTTCACATGATGATGATTTTTTTATAGGATTGAAAAACATCCAGTCCACATGCATTATCATGTCTGTTTTGCCTGATTGCTGATTCTGTTATTCTGCTGAATAACAGAAGTCTACTCAGCCTGAGGGCCTGCTCTGATAATCAATTAAATGAGCAACCTGAAACGGGAAAAAAAAAAATCACTTTTGGATAGCTCTGCTCAGCTCTCTGCAAATGTATGTATGTGAGGTTTGCAAATACACTAGGTATTGCTTGCCGTTATAATGGGTCAAAATCCAAAAAAGCACAATAAGATTTCCACAAGGATCTTGCGTAAATTCTGTAAGTGGACCACCAACATACCTGGCATGAAACGACTCAGCAAATACCAAAATGAACACAAAGAGCATTATCAGGCAGGAGACAAATCCAGAGACAAACAGAAGAAGACAATGATACGGTTTTAGCAGAGCAGGCCATTAAAATTCCATTTGAATCATAGCAGTCTGCAGTAGTGGAAAAACAGCAAAGCTGGGTAACACATCGAGCCTGATGCTGGGACTGTGTGACTCAATCCTCCCCTGAATTCAAAAATGTTGCTCCTTCCTGTGATCAGTCAGCCCGGGGCAAAACTGGCACTGCTGGACTGTGCCTGAGCGAGAGAGAAAGACAGAGCAAGACAGAGTGAGAGAAAGGAAAGGAGAGAGGAGAGGGATGTTGGTGTGTGTACTATATGTGAGTCGGGCTCTAGGCCGTGATACCAAACTTCCTTTGAACCAGGCAGCTGTGGGCTGCAGGACTGATATAATATTTAATGAAATAATTACATACACAGAGAAAAATGCATTGGTTAGGGAGTGTACCTTTCATGCTGGGGATCTGCGAAAATGCGGTACTAATAGACATGATTTGGCTAGTTGCCCTCATCTCTCCCTCTTCTTCTCTCTCTTTATAATGCATCATGCAGCCCGGCTCTGATATTAAAATTTGTGCGTTGGTAATATATGCCAGCGATAAATATATTTATTTCTTTAGGCAAAGTCTCATTGTCAGCAGCATTAAAGTGACATCATTAAATTCACTGTGTTTGCATTCACATTTATATTATGGACACCATTCAATTTTAAAGTTGGTGCCATATTGGGTCTAAAAAACATGAAAAAAAAAATCACACCATGTTTATTTGAAAGCTGGCTTTTGCCAATAGGCTAAAGCTGAGATATTGAGGTATTAAATGCTTTATCTCATTTTCTGTTAATTTTGTCTGTGTAGGTTCTGTTTCCATAATATTTGGATAATAGTATTTTTAAATTGTGCAGAAATAATTGGGACATGAAGTGCTGCTACTTACAGTGCAATGCTGTATATAAACACAGAAACGAGTAAAGCTGTAAAATTTAATATTTTTAAGTAGTTTTATTTTCATTACATGGAGTGTTTGTTGTAATAGACATAAAGTAGGTGTTTAATTTGAAATAGATTCTCTGGGCTGTTCCAGCTTTCCATATGATGTATGCCAATGTGTCAACGCTCTCATCATTTCTGCTTACGCCGCATCCCCTGCCAAGCGGTGCATATATCAAATCCTTACAGAACCCCATAGCTCATCTTTCCTTTAGCAAACTACAACACACTATGCACTGTTACCTGGAATTTCACATAAGATTAATCTCTTGAATCGGAGGCGTCCGACAATTTAGAAGCTGCTGATAAATCTGCGATCCCTTAAAATGTGACGTTTCCCCATAGCTTTCACTTTTACACAGAGAGCCCCATAATATAATGTTTCTTCTGATTGGAAATGTATTTACATGACTTGATCTTACTCAGTCTGAGGCGATCAATTTCAGACGTTCTTCAAGAATAAACCGAACCTCACATTCTCTTTTTTTTCCAGCACAAGTGCACCACCTTATCTGAAGTGTAGAGATTACCAGTGATTTATACATATAATAGCCATATACCCCAACAAGTTTGCTCAATAACAGATAGATGGTGTTGCCTAGCAACTGCTGAGTGCCATAACAGCGACTAGTACCTGGTCCTGGAGGCAGACTCCATCTTGTAGTTTTCTCTGTCTTCTAATTGGCCAGGTGGGTAAACACTGATCCCTTGCTCCTCCAGCCTCCCATTTTCAGCCGGGGCCTTAAGTGACAGATAGCACCAGCATTATGCTAACCTTCAGACTGGGGGAACTCGCACAAATGCACAGCTACTGGCATGCACCGAATTGACAACATGAAATATGGAGGACATTTACTCCCCATAAATTTACCGCCTAGAAGGATCCCATATTCCAACAATACATCAACGTGTGTTGTCCCTCATTCCCAATCAATTAGAAATTATTCAGGAGGTAAATTGCATGAAATGCGCTTGTGGCACTTCAAGCGCAGAGAAGTCAACAGGCTGCAGGGTGAGGTTGGTAATTATAAGCAAGTAAACAAAAGAGCTGAGCTGGATGCAAAACATAATGTTGCTTTACACCTTGTCCTGCTTGTCAGAGATGGACACTGTTGTTATGCTTGAGTGGCAGACAAAACCACAGGTCAGTAAACAGATGAGAAACTGTTCAAGATTAACAGATACCAGCAGTGGGCAACAGCAGTGTCCTCTGCTGAACCTATAATCTCACCCAACAGTAATGTCACGGTGCACGGACACACCCCAGGGTAAAGTGAGAACCTGAACCAGTTGTGGTCAGCAGAATTTTTTTCATTTGCTCATAAGAAAAATAACCTCTATGCACAATATTATATTTCCTTTTTTTTTCACTAAAGATTCTTGTTATTAAGTTTTAGAGGTGAACATTTGACTTGAGATTATCCATAAGTCTCTAATTGCAGTGCTCTGTCCACCTCCATATCAGAAGATACCTGATATTAAAGGACTCTAGGTGGGATTGGGTTGAGCCAGAGACGTTGCCATTGAGACATTCCTCCCTCTTAAAACATGAAATATGCCATCACTATAGCCTGCCCTACAGCCTTAACAAACATGTCTCGTCAGCTGACTGTGCATGAAAAGTTTAGCTAGATAGCAGTCGATAATTGATTTAGTCAGAATCTAGTAGTTTGTTATTTTTACCACATTAGCACTAAATTACCAATAAGAATGAATCACTAAATGTGTGCTACAGTAAAACTGGCCTAGTTTTCTAGACACAGATGATCAAGTTATTTAAAGCTGGATTCAAGCAAAATACTGACTAAAATATTTGACACAGTTAAACCCTGGTACTCACCCAACCCTATTTGAACCCATATTTTTTCATAATTTCCTAAGATCTTTTTCTGTTTACAGTAACCAAAATATAGTAGTTAGGATGTAGTTGCATGTCTAAATACATTCTCATGCCATTTATTACTGTTTTTTTATTCCTTGGTGTACAGTGTTTACACCAGGCCCCATTTGAACCTCCTCCTGTATAACTGTTACTATACATACATAAGGTCTTTCACTGAGTAAACTTCTTACATACTCACAGTTGTGATGAGCTTCTGTTTTGATGGCTCTTGTGGCCGCCTTGAAAAGGTGTGTCACCTCACTCCTTATCAATACTCACATCACTGCCTAATTAGCCACAATTAAGTCTGGAATGAGCTACATATAGTGGAGCAAACTAGCACACTTAATTATCTTTCTCTTCAAGCTGTTTTCAAGCCTAGAAGGAAAATGCATTGCTAATTTACTGGTCCTTAAAATAGCCTGCGCTTTGGACTACCTTTTATCAACAGTCTGCTCTCAGCTGCCAAACAAAAGAAATTTACTGAGTTACAGTGTACATTTGCGTTATAGTAAACATAAGTCTCTGCTTTGTTCCCTCACTCCATCGTCAAATGGAACCTCCATTTAATCAATAATTTAAAGTGCTCATGAAAAAGTAGTAGATTCTCACACTGAGAGGCAGAGCTGCTTATTGGGTGAAAATACCATCCGTGTTTACAGGTTTTTGCTAAAATGCATATTAGTATACAGATGAGACTACATTGATAATTGGCACCTAATAAGCACATTCCTTTTCTAAAACATCATATTATTGTGAATGCATATTAATAGGCTAATTTTCCCCACATATTCCTCTATGTATTAATATGCATATTTCTCTGCGTTTTGCTTGTGTGTGTGTGCGCACGCGTTGATTTGTGTGTGCATACATGAATAGGCATGTGTCATATTTGTTGCTCTCATTCAGCAGGATGGAAATACATGTGAGATATACAGCTGCCAGGCTTTGCATTACGTTATGTAAGTTACAATTCAGCAGCATGTTTGTCCTATGGCGAGTACATGACATTTACCTCCAATCAGTCTTCCCTCCTATCTACAACACATGCAGTAATTGCCTTGAATGGCCTTTGAGGCTGTCATAACCTTGCGGATTCTCGCTGAGAGCCGGAGTCTCTGTCCACATAACATAATAAGTCATGTCTCACCATTTATCATTGGCCCTGTGACATGCATCAGTGTAAGTGACAAGAACTTAGATAGCCATGTGTCACTGTAAAGACAAGAAGGAGTTGGTGGCCATCTCAGGAGACTTGGAGGGGGGTAAATTCATTTGCTGTGGTGCTGACGATAACACGGGTCATCTGTACACACAGGCTGGATGGCAGCCCCTCCAGGAGAGGAGAGCAGAGCAGAGGAGAGGAAAAGGGGGAGAAATGGAGCATGGGAAAAGGGGGGATGAGAGGGGTGCATCTAAGCCCCCTCTCACACTGAGCTGGGAGGCAAAAAGGAGAAAAAAGCCATAGTGGCTGATAAAAGAGCCATTCAACTGAGAACACCAAGGACCTAATCGCCAAAAACAGCCTTGAGATTGAGCCAGATCCCAGAGGAGTGAAGAATGGGGAGATAGAGGGATTTCTGTAACCCCTTCATTAATAGCTTCTATTTATTTATTTATTTGTCCACATGACTTATATCAAAAGATATTAGAATCAAATTCAATTAAAGTTCATCTGAGTGGAGAAGAGCGACGGGGCGAGAGAGACTAAGAAAGAAAAAGAACTGGAACAACTAGTTGAATGTATTAGGGATTAGATAATGCCTGCAGACACGTCATGAGTTGCAACATTGCTGAGATTTCGGTGGTGCAACAAAGTGTGTTTACATTTTAAATCAAATCCAGATGGAAATGGGATTTTTGGCCTTCAGTGCTGTTAGCCACTCTGAGCAGCTTTAACTCTTCACATTTGACTGCCTCTCAAGCAGCAACCTGGAAAAGGCTTTTTTTTTTACAGCACTTTTGTAGCTAGCAGGAGATTACCAGTGTATTTTAGCCTTCATATATTATTCCTTTGCCTCAGAGTAGGTTTGTATTTGGAAACATTTACCTTGCTGTGGAAGAACAAGGTAAATGCAAGTCTTCCAGAAATCTTATTTGGAGCATTTGTTTATCTGTGATTAAAAGTTTATATAAAATTCATAATGAAAACAAAGGTTAGTGCTGCAGGAAATCCATATACATTGAGAAAAAACTATATAGCTGAGTGGTGCTTGTGATTTGATCACAACAATAAGACTCTCATGAAATATATTGAAGAAAACCTGCTTTCTTTAAAGAGGCATCGTACTGTTTACTAGTTAAAGCTATAACAATGCATTATATATCACAGACTTAGCTGAATATTTAATGTAAAGTGTTTTTTTTTCCTCTGAAGAAAATAGCAACTATAGCTGTTAGGATATAGTGAAATAATACACACATTTCCCTCTGAAGTGCAGTAGCATTAAATCATGAAATCACACTCAAGTAAAGGGCTGGTACATCAAAACAGTAATGCAGAGATACATTTACACTTTTTAGTTACTATTCCCCTCTGATAGCTTTAGAAGACATTATATTCATATGTTAGAGTCTGTAGAGGAACATAGAAGAAGTGTTTTCACCAACTGAGCAGCAGCACTGAGTTTGAGATATTTATTCACAACCATCTCAGTTTTGGGAAAATATTTGTAACTCTATTTAACTGAAGCAACAAAAATCATTAAATGTCAGTGCTTATTTGTAATTCACTTAAATGCTATTGACAAAATGATTCTCATTACGTCAGACCAGGTTGTACCAGCTGTGGTTAAAGTGCTTTTGCTTCTCCGCTTGTAGACAAACTGATGGAAGGATGATGAAACAGTGAAATCACCTTGGCCACTTTCTCCAGCTCCAACACTTTTGCGGTGGTGTGTTAAATGCTTGGAGAAGGCATGAAGTTATATTTCGAAAATGTTTCTCACAATAGCAAAATGGTGCAAGCATTAAACAAGGCCTGGTTGTTGGGTTGGACCGAAAAGCTGCAGACTATTGACTCCTCAGGGTAGATGATTTCCCAGCCCTATTTTGGGCTCTAATATCTCAGAGAAACTCTACCCTGTTACTTTCTCTGAAAAAATATGAGAATTACTTATCCAGTATGCATAATGATTGATATTTAGCAGCATGGGTTAAGGGATCAAAATAATCCAAAGGTTATGTAGTTTGAAAACAGGCTGTAACTCTCTGACAGGGCTTTCAAGCTCATATTTCCATCCAGACATGTCAAAAGTTTGTATGCACATGCTTAACCAAGCAGAGTTAGGTCTCATCTCTTGTGACGTAAAGTCTGTGATTCAACGTTATTATCCATTATGTCTGCAGCAAATAATGGAAATACAGAAAAAGCTAGTTGAAGGGCTCTCCCTGTGTATGTGGAACCAGGGTTATAATAGATAATGGTTGCTCTATTTCACACAAGCTTTGCCCTTTAATGAGGTTGTTTTGGCAGAAGGCGTGAAGCCTGATAACTGGCTTTTTTATAAAGCACTTAGTAAGACTATTAGGCTCTTCATGATCTTCAATTTAGTGCCACTCTCAGCTCAAATCGTCAACTTTGTACACAAGGAAAATTAAACCATACTCACACTATTTCACATTGATTTTTTTTTTCACAATATTTTTTTGCGATATTAACATCTAAAAACAGCTAAATGCAGTTACATTTGTGGAGAAAACTGCCTTAATAGGTCAATTCCAAGGATAATAGAGCCTATTAACAGTTTGAGTTCGGTGGGCCTGTAACTATCAATCATTTTCACTTGGGGTCAGGCAATAAAACAATCTCGATATAGGATCGTGTTAAAATTTGTGTGGATAAGGATGATGCTCTTTGGACCTTTCAGTCAGCGCGCTCCCTCGCTGCCTCTGCTCTCTGTGTCGCTGCCTGTTTGCACGAGGGTGGGGCTGATTTGGAGAGCGGCGCAACTTCAGAGCAGAGACGACAGCAGAGGGAATGAAGCAGACTTTAGGATATATTTTACTGGAGTCAACAGCGACAATGCTCATTAGCCATAAGTGCAACAGGGGGGGAGGCAGTATGATCAATTTATCAAACACCTTTTGAACCAGCAGAAGGCAAACTTGCAGAAATGTGATGTCTTCAGCCAACTTCTCGCCACCTCTTAATCCACACCCGCTTGGTTTCACACAGCCACACAGAGCTCTTTATGCCAAAGTGCTGAAGGCGAAGTGGCATTATTCTCCAAAGCTGAGGTAATTGTTAACAAAAAAGGTAACACAATCTCAGTTTTATAAAGTGGCTCAGGAACTTTTTTGCTCAGAGCTTCACAAATGAATCTATGATCACTCTGAGGACTGACTGGTGAGTAATGTTAACTGCTCACATATTCTTAATGTGGACTGGACAGGAAGCTTTGGTGGGCTGGATGTGGCCCATGGGCTGCTTCTTGACAGTCACTGCTTTAGCCCCAATACTAAGAATAGCAGAGTTGTCAGTGTGTTGTTCAGTCCATCCAAATATAACATGAGGTACAATGGACATGGCAGCCTGCAGGGGCCGCTCACATGAGTTTAAGCTTGTGTCTTTAAAATAAAACCATTCTGCTTTCTGCACATTCACGTGGCCTCCTCTCTGCAATTTGCGTGTTTTTTAACTTGTCCGAACAGAAACATGACTTGTCTCAGGCCTCTGTCTCTCTGGGCTGTGAATGATTTATTTGCCTCCCAAATGCCTGAACTATGACAACTTGTCAATTAAAGTCAGGATCATGGCTGCTGACACATGACACTTTTCATTTCGTTCACTGCCAGGCTGGGGCACCTCTTCATATTTAATCACAGTCGTCCATGGGAACCTTGAAATGTTTTTTAATTGTGCGGCGCTATTATACCATTTTGCCTTGTTCTTACGGACAGTCTCTCTGAAGCCTTGCTTTATCCGAGCCTTAGGGGCTGAACCCAGATTCGTCCCTTGGCTCATACTTAGTCTGTATTTTATTCCAGCTGACTCTTTGAAGGTTTTCATACAGTAAATGTTACATGAAGAGGAAGCAATGCTAACCACTTACTACTCACTGTCCTCCTCCAGTGATATCAGAGCTGAGCATATGTTTGCTCCTACAGCATGCACATGAAAGGATATTAAATGCATATTAGACCTGAGTCTTTTGTGTGACGTATAATATGAGATCCAGGCCTCTAACGAGATTGTATATAATCAAAGCAGAAGGTTTACACTGGTATTTTTTCAGGGCCATTCATCTGTGCAGATGAAATATAACCAGCACACAGGGAACACATTTATTTTCTTTCAGGCGTTGACAAAACTTGCAAAATAAGATGCCGCAGGTGCATCATTTTTTCCCCATTCATTCAACCCACGAAGAAAACTGAACTCTGAAAAATTGAGGTTGCCCCAATTCAGCACCAGTTTACACACAGACAGAGTTCATTGTCAAGGGTAAACTCTGTCAACTGCACCTACATTGAATTATGCAGGAAGTAGGCAGGGGATCATTATGTGACATCTGCAGTGCCACCAAGTGCTGGCAAAATTATAGCCTGGAGTACTGTGTGATTGGCACTTAATGAGCAAATGTGAGTGACAATGAGCTTTACCCCGGGGGCAACAACAGCATGGGGCGGTGGTAGGTCATGAATCTAGAATAATGAAACCGTAAACGGTCTCCATCACTGGTATTGATTTTCCTTAGCCTTGGTCTATGTTTTATGTCCATGATCATCCACCAACGTTGTAGCCACTCACACATAGAGCGAGCTGCACTTACAGTCACTGTGCATGTAGTAAAAGAAGAAGGGAACACAAGGAGGAATGACCTACTCCTTCCCTAATGGACCCTTTTAGCCCGTATCTCATACTATCTCTCACTGATTGAACAGACTTTATTAAACTGTGCTCATTTAATATGGACTTCTACCTTAGAGGAGCTAAGGCTTTACAAAGTCCTGATAGAGGTCCTCTGTCATCACTATTAAATAGAGAGAAAAGGGATAGGTTTGCAGAAATGATGCCTTAGCAGAGGACTTGCACTTGACTCTTGCTCTGTTGTCTTATCTGCTCTTTCATTAGCATGCTGCTGCTGGAGCGCTTCATAAATGTAGCTGGTGGTTCACAGGAAGCAGCCCCCCACCCCCACCCGCTGAGGCCTTTTCCTCCCTTTCCCCAGCTATTATGCAATCCCTCATGGTTGTGTGATTCTTCTCCACACCCACCTGTTTGCCAGTCGAACTCCCCTCCTATCTGCCACTCACATTTTCATCTGCAGCCGCCTCCTCTCCCCACAGCTACTCTTATACTTTTCATTTTATGTCTCCATTTGGTCTCAGCCTCTAAAGCGCGAGGGACGGATGTTTACAGTAACAGAGCTGCCAGATTTTGATTTCATGTTTCATCGTTAAATTAGCTGTGTGCTACATTTGAATGATCTTTTTTCCACTAAGTGATGTTAACAGGGTGATGAGATTCTCACCAATACATTAAGGTTAAGCATGCATCATTATGAGCATTGAATAACTACAAAAGCGGCTGCCTGCTGGGGAAAGATGGCGATATGCTCTATGCTATAGCTTCTCAAGTGTGCGTTTTTCGTTCATCAACATGAAAAATGTCCCTGTGTGAGACAACAACAACTCCAATGCAGCCAGGTAACGTTGTAGAAAACCATTGAATTAATCATGTAGTAATGTCCACCGATATTTCACTGAGCTCCACTTGATATTTCGTATTTAAATTGTTTATTATCATTATTTTGACATGGCACTCCAAACAGGAAAGATATTTTAAGACATGTATGCAAGCTGAACACACATATTTAGACTCCTCCATATGAATATTTTTGCATGCTAGATGCTTTTGGTCATGTAATATGTTTTGTAAAGTATAGAGGTAGAGTAAGGAAGAAGGAAACTGTAAAGTGACAAAAGTAGCGTGCCAGACTAAAGCTACGGCATCACATGCACTTGGCAACACTTTAGCTCAGTGGGAGCCACCATGGTGTCCTGAGGCATGCTATTGTTAGCCTTTGCATTCACCACAAAGACAGACGAATGTCACTGGCCTTCTGCAGTGCTTAGCAAGCCACGCCATTAACCTGAAGCCCGTCGGCCTGCAAGAGTTCTATTAATCTATGTAATGCCTTTGATTTTCTCTGTCATTTCTCTAACAAAAACTGAGCACAGCATGACCTGTCACGTACACAACTCACATATTCATGACCTTGTAAATTCCAAAGGTTGAAACACTATCACCTTTCTTTAGATGCCAACTAAACATTTTTTGGTTTTCTGGTACTGGTCTCTGCTTGTGTTTCCCCGAAAATATAAGGGTAGTTTATAGTAAAGAGATTTCAGTCTCTACAGAGTCAAGGGTGATTTGCTATGCAGTCATTTCTGTTCTGTTCAGCTTGCCTGTGTAATTTTCCCTCCCTCCCTTGGTATTTATAAAAGCACCAAATTATCTGTTTGGTTGGTCCACCAATAATTAAATTTCTTTTCTAACAGTCACCTTGTGTTTAAAGGTAGATAATATGGCTGTCCTAGGATAGGAACTCTTTACACAGACACACAGTCTGATACTGAATATTGTACATAGACAAGAAAGAAAGAAAAACGGAGAAGTTGTAACGTCTGTTAGAGCTTTAATTTTCCCATGAATAAAATACTATCAATTGAGTATAGTTAATAAGGAGTGTTGCTCTTGTAGTTAACTATGCTCGTTCCGATTATCTGCCTTTCCTAAATAATTCTGCCAGGAAGGATGTACTATTTCTTGGTAATAATACACCAGTGAAAAACACTTCTCAAACTTTACCTTTCAGCCTTGTCAAACTGCTCTAATATGCATTGCTGTTTCTCAATGTGTTTTTATTATTTATGATTCTTTGGCATGGTAAAAATGTGGTGGTGTGCCACAGAAGGCCCTATGTAGGGAAAGCGCTAGAAATCCGAAGAGCTAATCAATTTAACAAGTCGAAGATTGTGTGTGGTAACCTGCAATGTGCACAAATAATAAAAGTTCACTGCTCACAAGGAAAATTCTTAAAACTAATAGCTCAGTGTTTCCACTACATAGATCCATATCTAGTAAATAACGGCCAGTTTTGCCGTGTCTGCAAGAGAAACATAAATAACGAAAATAAAATATTATGTCACAAAATGGGAAATGGGGTTAATTAATTGGTTAATGAAGTTGTACATAGATATTGTTTTAAAAAATGTGCTAACTGATGAACTGAACAAGACTGAAAACATAACCTTTATAACAGAGATAATAAGCTTGTTTCTCTCAGTGATTATTTTTTAATAGAGATGTGTGACCATGAATGAATGAGACTTGGAGTCTAAAGCTATGCTGGAAAATCTATGGGTTAGATCGGCATGCTATCATACTCACAATGGCAATGCTAACATGCTAATGTTAAGCATCACAGATATAATGGTGAACCCTGGTGAACACACACCCTGCTTAGTGTGTTAGCATGCTAGCATTTGCTAATTAGCATGAAACACAAAGCACAACAGAGGCCGTCGGCCGATGGGATAAAACCAAATAAACCATTTTCTTGAACAAATAGAAATGTTGAACTGATGATGGTGCAAGATGAAAAGTCTGAGGGGGCATGATTATCTGATTGTCTGACAACAAACCAAAAATGTCAACCCTTGTGGTGGTACTCGAGGAAAAGTCAATATATCACCAAAGTCTTGAGAATAAATCATCTTGGTACCATTGTTTTCCGTACCAGATTTTACACTGATCCAGTCAGTGGATGTTGAGATATTTGAATGAATAAGTGAACACTTTGACCTGTTGGTGGCACATGTTTCACTGCAATTGATGGAATAGTTACTGAGATATTTCAGTCTGGACCAAAGTGGTTGACCAACCAGCAGAACAACACTGGCATCCCTAAAAACAAAGGTAATCTTTATTCCTTCAATGTCTTTTTTTATCCCTTAATATTCATACAGTATGATGGCAGCACAATTAATTTAATATGAATGGGACCAGTAGAACGTCGAGTTACAGCTTCCACTTTTAATTAAATCAGAATATGCTATTCCTCATTATGCTCTGTAACTGGATGTATGTTATGATTCCAGTTTCTGTCATCACTCTTCTTCTCTTTCCTGGAGTTCACTGGCAAGTGTAATCACTTGTGCAGTCAGTGGCGATAAGCATCCAAGACACCAAATGACTTTTAGTGATTTCACAGTTTTTAATTGGATCCTATGGATAAAACAATTTGTTATCTTATTTTCGGGCGTGTTTGTGACTCTAGGCGAAGACGGAGTGATGTGATTTGAATGAGAGAAGCATTGTGGCACATTTTCCAGTCTTCTGCACTAGCAAGACTGATGTTTCCATACGTACTGTACATGCATTCATACATAGAGAGCAGACTTGATATAAATAAAACAAAACTGTAGCTTTTTAACATTTACATGAAAAGTGATAATATTGACAATAAATTAAAAAAAAAATTAACCTTCATGCTTAGGTTTTCAGCAACAAATAAGGACATAGAGGCTGTAAAGAAATATACTAATGATTGGTATCAGTATGCTGATATACAAACAATATTAAAATATAGAAGGAGACAATAAGTACAACCTATATAGAACATTTATGAGCTGAAAGTTGTTGTGCTTGAATTTGAAAATGCCGTAAAAACGCAAGTTTATCTTAGTTGCATGGAATAATTAAAAAGTGCAAAACCCTTTTTAAACTTTTTGACTGCATTTTGCGGCTTGGTAAGACTTCTGATGTATTATTCTTTTTAAACCTCAAGGCAAACGGCAACAAGTACATTCAGCACTACAGAAAGTTTTTAAAATATCAGGACGGAGTTTTTCACACAAGTAAATTACAAATTTTGCCTTTCAGCCACAGTTTTTTTTCTCCTAAAAGCATGCTCATTACAAACTATTCAACAACGTTAATAGTTGACTTGGGAGTGCTTATGGCAGATGTTCGATGTTTATGTGGTGGCTCGGGGGTATGAGTTGTCACTGCTGAAGGTCTTTCATTCAGTTAATGTGTAAGGAATCTACAGATGGACTTCATCCAAGCTAAAAACAAAACCCTTTGAAATGGCCTATTGATCTTTTACTCAGCTCTCTCCCCCTTTCAGTGTGTTTGCGTGTGTGTGTGTGTTGGGGTAGTGTAACTAGATAGGACGTACTGTCCTTGGTTAGGGCTAACAGAGTCACTCATACACACATATATATACACACAATTCACACGCATGCAAACATGGCTCGCGCACATGTGGGTCCTGGGAGTGGGATCTGAATGCACTGGGCTGTGAGGGTGGGTAATGGAGGACAGTATGTGTCCTGGGATCATGGCGGATGGATCCTCCATTGCGAGGGCGATGAGACCTGAAGGGCGACAGGGAGATGGAGGCATTGAGGGAGAGAGCAGCCGCAGCCCAACGCTCTGTTAGGCGCCTAATGGAGAGACAGCAAGGAAGCAGCAAGCACTATAGGGCCCACTGCTCACAGAGGAGGAACACAAACTCACAGACGGGGAAGAAAAGTCAAGCGGTAGGGGCTGCTGCAAGACTGGGACATTTCTGATTGACGAAATCCTCCGGTTCTGCATTACTAGAGGTCTTTGAAGGTTGGACGAGCTACTGTCCAGCAGCATGGAACAGCCATAATACATCTGAAGGGGACTCACTGATGTGTTGATCAATGCCAATGACTGAACGATTGCTGTTTAAGTCAGATAACTTAATGTGAAAGCTGCATTTTTTTTTTTAGCTGAAGCTGGTATAAGTAAGACTACTCATCCATAGAAGTATCGATATATGGACATTAGCTGCTACAACCCCTGTCACTGGAGGTCGACTAGCCAGAAAAAAACAAAAACACTGAATAGGATAACAAAAATTTAAGCCACAATGCAGTATGAGAACATTTCTAAACCATCTACAGCATGAGGAAGTTGTTTTTGTATGTTTTTGTATTTTATTCCGCTCTTAGAAATCACTGCATGGCATCTGAAAGGACATAATCAATCCTGTGGTAGTGATGATAATGAAACATAAAGCAATACATTTTAAAACAACAAATCTCAATAGATTTATATCATCATAAAATGTAATTCATATCACACAGTTTAAGTTAAGTCTTCACTTGCTTCCAAAATTATAAACAAAATTACATCATGGCAGCCATTGTTTATGCACTCAGAAAAAAATGGAGAAAAAGAAGATAGATGTTATTTGTGTAGGGTAAGTTCATCTTTAATATTATGGAAATAGTCTACATAAGAATATTCACTCACATGGTAAAGCTTTAACACATGGCTGCACAGAGCACTTTTATCATGGCACATGTGACATATATGTTGCGGCCCTGCAGGCTGAATGCAAAGCACATTAGCTTTTAGGTTATAACCCACTGCTGCATCGTGCTTTGTCTGTCAGGCCACTGCTTTTGTCATGAAGCACCTTTTCATGTGGTGTGGAGAGAAGCCACTTATCTGGCTGGGAGACCTCTGATTTACCAGAATTATAGCCTCAGCTAATGTTAATGCTAATGTTCAGTGTTAAAACGTCCAAATTGCCCGTTCATTGTCCATTTGACTTTAGGAGGGTGTGTATTTAAGACAGATAAATGAGGTTTTTGTGAATTTATTGGTGTTCCCAGGTCAGCTGATATTTTTTTCAGTGCAAAAACAGGCATTACCTTTCTCCAAATATTTATCTGCTGAGATGGAAAAAGGACTTCACGATATTTATAGGCACTGGGACTGCGTATGTAAAATTTCCTTTGATCTTCGAGTCTGGGACAAATACAGATGGTGGGACCCATTTTTTCATTTTCTTCAATTTAAGAGGGAGACTGGATTTTCAGATAGAGCACACAACTCCGTCTACCTTGGACTGCTGATATCACGCTTAATTGGATCAAAGTCTTCCACTGCAACAAGACTTATAATTATTCTTCCTCAGTGTTGGAGCTATTTTAATGAGTTCCTTTTCAAACATTCTTACCTTGCTAGCAACTAATCTACATCGTCGCTGTTTTCTGTACATGAAGAAAGCGGTGGAAAAAACAGCATTGTATAAATGAGATCATTTGGTTGAACAAAAAAAGTTATGCATTAGTTAATTGTGCTTAATTCTTGAGAACGAGCACACACACACACACACACACACACACACACACCACAGATCTTGCATTCGCTGCTGTGTTATTGTGTTTAGTAGTCTTCTGAATGGTCATCAAGGCCTGTGCACAATCACATACATTTAAAATCTTTTAAACACCTTATAGCCACATGCAGCAAGTTACTGGGGAACAATTGAAATGAATAATTGAAATAAAGGTGCTGCACCTGCCTGACGAGATCAGAGCATGTTGGTTACATAAAGAGCGGTGAGTAGGTTGTTCAAGTGCGAGCAGCACAGTAAAGTACCTGTTTCTGTACATTTCATACGTACTTAGGAGTTGAGGATGAGGACAGGCTGCACATTTGGATGGTAATACAACATCAAAACCCGTGCATTCCACTGTCTCGCGCACGTCATATTTAACATTGCTCTCAGCATGCTACATGTTCAAAGCTATGATAGTCACTGACACACCAATTATGGCGACACACTAAGAACAGGACTTAACAGCCAGCTATGTCTCCTTCTGTTTTAAAATCCATTTGTTATGTAAAATGTATTATGACTACAGCTATGACAACAAACAGTGCTTCCCAATTACAGCTACCTTCATCCGTGGGAGGTACACTAAAGAGAGTAAACAACCCTTTCAAGAGTGGTATGAGAGCGTTGAAGTAAACAGATAGATTCTTGCGTTTTGAAATGCATTTCCTACGACCAGCAGCTCATTATTCACAGACGTGCATGCCGAAGACTGCTTGATTAATTAGTCACACCAAATCTTCATATATATTTTTATCCACGTACCAGTCAGTTACTTAACTGACTGAAAATGGGTATTAAAATCCCGGAGAGTATCTGCAATTTACAGGCACTACACATGCAGCGTGCAAAGGTATGACTTGTAAAAATCTCCTCCGTGAAATAATTACGAACAGATATTCACACTTAATTAATCTGGTCTCCTCCATCATTGGCCTTTCTGCTGTTTCTGTGTAGCGAGCACATGTATTCACAAGTGGGACCGGGGTTCATTGAAAAGACACAGAGGGGGAACTAGGTTAGAGAGCCGAAGCCCCAGAAGGACTCCACTACACTCCACTCAATAAGAAAAGCCCTAAACGGATTTCTGTGAGGGAACTGCTCAGGGAGAACTGAACAGATTGATGGATACACGTTCTGCATGCTATTGCCTGGTGGAACAGCAACACCAAAAGCTTCTCATCGACAATTACAGCAGAGAGAGCAGAGAGGGAGATAAGGCCAGGGGAGACGATGCATTTCAGGAAGATATTAGGTTTGGGGAGAGGAAAAATATATCCACACAGCCTTATTCAGTCTGTTTCCAGCACAGTGTGTCGAGAATCCTTGGCAGTATTACACGAGTGTGTGCAATTCAAATCCTCTCATTGTATTTCTGCAGATTCAATACATTTCAAGGTCACTCATAGTCACCTGTAATTGATTATTACAAGCAAGCAGCAGCAGACTGATAAGCTCCTTTCACCATCTTAATGCTGAGCCTATTTGACAAAGACTGTATTCATCTCCACTGTTGACTGTCGACAAAGGAGGTGGAGCCCATTAATAGCATAGGTCCCGGCAATATGATGACCGACATCTACGGTGCAATCTCAACTCGCAGATAATGGAACACTCGGCTATCGCTGCAGGGATGTGTTTGCCCCTAAGACAACAATACTTTACACATCAACAGTTTGGTTCAAAATGGCCAACGGAGCATTGTATGACACAAAGCATATGCACAGTTCACCGGATCGGAAGAGTGAATAAGGTGCCACGAAGGTCATTAGGAGAGACATGCTTAAGCCAAGCAGCGCTGAAAAATGAAGCCCATGCGGAAGTGCAAAAAAGCTGCAGTTCCTCGAATAACCGCTAGAGCAGGCTGCAGAAGGGAGTCAATTGGTTCAAAACAATGCTCTAGTCTCATAAGCTGTTTTTCTACTCCATGACAACCCTGGGGGGATGGGCGAATTTTTTTATAAGGCGTTCGTTTAAAATATACAAAATACATCGTTAAGCACAATTCATAGCTGTCAATCACTTTGATTGACAACTAGCCACTGACGATCTAAAGGGCTCGTCGTGGGGTTAGCCGGCTAACAATGATATTTAGCATTTAACCTAGCTGGTTAGCCGTAGCTAGTTTGATTATTTCGAATAAAGCGGCTTTTTTCAGTCAATAGCGTTCATTCAGCCGGCCCATAGGACCCGCCTCTGCTCCGCCCTCGCTCCACCTCTTTGTCCATATTTGGAGTAACCGGAGGTAGGCTACCAAGATGGCTGCGCACTACGATTTGCTTCATTAGTGCTCTTCAGAAACCTATGGGTGACGTCACGGACACTACGTCCATATTTTATACAGTCTATGGTTTAAGCAGAAAGAGACGGAGATGCGCTTCCATTCTTCAGAAGGCTGTAGCGGGAAAAAGAATATCTAACTTCCCCGTGTAGTCTAACACTGTCGGAAACAATCACCGGAGGAGAATAGGCTGTGAGATGAGCCGCCTCACAATTAAAGGGACACGAGGCTTCAGCGACACATCACAGGTACTATCCAATGCATATTGCGAAAATAATAACATCAGCTTCTGGGGGCCTTTGATAAGAAATCTCCCTCTCTCTCTCCTTTCTCCTTTCCACCACTACTGTCTCGCGCACAGCGGGGGAGCATGTGGCTTGGCACAACTTTTGAAGTCTCACTTGGACACGCGGCAAAGGAAAGGGTTGCAGGTGTTGATTAGACGTCAGCTTCACTTTGGGAGATAAGTTGCTGTGTGAACAGGCCATTCTTGATTTTCAAGGGCACAGGATGCATTTGAGAGACTGCCAAAGGTCCGCCTTCATGCTGCTGTTCACACTGAAAACGACCAATAGGAGAGTGATACCGCAGGCTTTTTGAACACAGAGAGCACACTGTAAAACAACTCTTTCAGTCATTTTGTCTAATAATAATCATTCTTATGCAAAGGAGGCTAAAATCAGGCATTAAATTGGGCGTGCTTATCAAATTAAATACCTATCACCAGATTAATGCGTCTTAGTCTCACAGCTCTGTCATTCATCAATAGCGCTTGAGTGCAGGATGACAACAAGGTGCAGTCGCGTATCAAGGCAGAATTTCAGCTTTCAATAATAACAGTTGCTTAAAGATATTTTAATGGCTATTTTTTTATGGCCTATGTTTGTGTATTTGACATTCATGCATTCAGCTATGTGTATTGGGCTGTAATGAATTTTCTGAAAGAATAGAAGTGATCATGTATTGCTGTTTAATTTCTTTTGAATATTCACTTGGCTGCAGGCAGTTGTACCTGGTGAAGACCACTGAAAATCACTTGAACATGAACCTTCACATTTTACTATGTGCTGTGGGACTTGAGCCCAGTAGCCAATCATTCAGTGTGTTGTGACCATTGCAGGTACTGATGATGTGGTTGCTAGGCAACACTAACTACTTGATTATTTATTGAATAAAAGGAGGTATGCTTGTGTGTGCGTGCGTGTGTGTGTGTGTATGGGGCGTAGTCTATTATTCATGCGAATGACTGTTATTTTTCATATTTTGGCAATAGTTTCTCTCTAGAGGAGAGAGGCCATGTGATAGCAGTGTTCCTCTGCTTATCCACATCGCTGCAGGGCTGACGGAGCTCAAGGCCAGATTGAGAACTGGTGAATTGAGTTTTTGAGTATATATATCTCTATGGATGTGTGTGTGTGTGTGTGGGTGTGTGTGTGTGTGTGTGTGTGTGTGTGTGTGTGTCTAGCTGCATGTCCATGTATGTATAGTGTGTCTTTTGGGTAAATAGTACGTGTAGTTTCAATTAAAAAGCACAGTCTTGCAACTGATAAACATCACCCAAATGGTAGAGAAAGTCAATCACTGTGGCATTAAAGTTGTTGTCGCAGTTGACCCAAACAAATTGAAAACACACATTAACTGTTTCTCCTCCTGTAGCCCCGGTAAATTAGTGCTGACTGAATCCTCCGTCCACACCAGTTCCATTTCTGGAGGGAGAAACATTATTAGACTTTGCCCATGTCCTAAGTCCCTGCATTGCAACCGGTTTAGGAGAAATGTAGGTCATCATAGAAAACCCACCTCCAAACCCCCCTCCAGCTCAAATCCGACTGACATCTTTGAGGTAAGAGAAGTCTCGGGCTGCACACTAATCCTTCCGGTCATACTGAGTTTCAAATTCAATCTCGGTTTTCTCATTATAGGTTTTGGAGATACTGAGACCCCATATTGGTCAAGAGATAGTTCAGCTAATCTGATAGGGTTCTGTAGTAAGGCCTGTACAAACCAATGATCCTGGATCCACGGGTTAGGGATATTAACAGCACAGAGCAGGGGCTGGAAACTCAAGAGGGAAGACAGAGGGCTAAGGCCAAGCAGGGCGAATCAAACCTTACTCATTGTTATTTGTTTGGATGGCTAAGAAACGTGCCCCAAATATCTGAAAGTTCTGTGGTTTGTCTTTGGTGAAGTTGAACTGAGAAGCAGGAGGCGAACAAAAAAATCACTGATGTACCCTAAAGCAAAAGTTTACAAATTGTTAGATGGAAAATAATTTTGTTGAAGCCGGCACAGAAATTCACACAGCAAATGTAACCTGTGGCTTGTGCCCTGGGGACAGAAAAACTGTTTATAAATGACTAAAAATATCCTCTCAGGCAAATGGCGAGCACAAGAAAATATACACACCTACCTACACACACACACCTCTTTTATTATTGCACTGATGTATATTGTTGTCTGCATTTCATGTCGTTCTAATGAAGTCCTGTTCTTTCTTTGTGCCTTTTCCCTGATAATACAAAAATGATAGATTTTTTTTTTATTCCAGTGAGATAGCCTTCAGTGTTTTAGAGAAAGTCACAGTAATTGTATGTCTGTGTGACAAGAATCTAATTCCATCTCATAACAGACTAAAATCCTCCTCATTGGTGTGAGCAGGGAGATCAATACTGTTGACATGGTAGAAAATAGGTCAGAATGAGTCTGAGTCAAAGCAGCACAGGGAATCAACGTATCCAGTAGGAATGTTAGAAACTAGTCAACTAACCTCAAAGTAAGAAAACAGTCAAAGTACAATTTAATATATATATAGTTAAATATATTATGATAAATATTATAGTGTATTGCATTTCTGGTACAAGGCTGCAATGTTTAATCGACTCGTTGTGCACATCTCTAATATCCAGTACACTGCTGTCTTATGAGCCTCCACAGCCTTGCAACAAAATGCCTTAAAGTGGTGTGTTTGGACAAAACCCAAGCATAAAACAGTGACTAATAAAATGTAGACAGGCACAAACCTCCAGCTACGCAACCCTGGATAATGCAATACGTCTGGCTAGTGTTAGTAATGTTTGGTAACCTACGTTGCCTGTATCCAGTTAATGTTTTTTCAGGCATCACCTAAGGCAGCTCACCACATACAAGCACACACACTTGTAAGTATCGGCGCACGTGCACACACATATGGTCGCGCACACATACACACACATTGGTGGGAAAACGACCTCAGAAGGCTGATCTGAAGCTGCTGTTGTGCAACTGTTCAGAACATCGTGTAGCAGTTACTCTATTTCCTTTGTTTTTTGGACACAGCCAAAGTCTCCCAAAGTGTTTTTTTTGTCTTCTCATTTGTTATTATATTCTCTGGGACTATCAGGGTGTTCGATGTGTGAATGATTTGTCTTTTCCTTGCCCTGTTCCAGCTGTTCAAAGCTCATCTCCAGCAGGGTTCTGACCCATTTAGACTGTTTTTAGGTAAGACGAATTTAAAGGGTGGCATGGTGCAAATCAGTGAGAATTTGAGCCTTGGCTGACGGGCCGAATTTCTCCCAAAATAGGATGACAAGTAAAACATCTATGTTTTCAGCTGGAGCTGATTTAAGTTATGTCCAAGGCTGTAAGATGCAGAAAGTTGTGTATCACAGTTGGAAATTTGGCACTGTGCTACTGGGTACTAGACCTTGCCGTGGACTTGTGTGGGCAGATGTGCTGCTCTGATTTGGCTGTAGGCTCACAGTGGCAATGCAGTCTGCAGGGTGGAGATTGAACATGGAAACAGATCAGAGATCTCTGCGCATAGATCATGCAGATATTTGGGAGAAACATATAAAATGTGAGAGCCCAGTGAAATGATTCTGAAAAACTGTTTTGGAAAATAGTTGTTGATTTCTCAGATAGGCAATTTAGAGGTTGTTTTGCATGTTAATTTAAACATTTTAACATTCATTAACATTTTACCATCTTACAAAATAGTTTATGTTAATGGTCAACAATTATGCTTTTTAAATACTGTGTGCTTTCAAAGTATGTTTCTTTTCTAAACCCTTCTTGATATTTTGCAAAGTTTGAGTAGTTACATTACTGACATAAATAAGTAGATAGTAATTAGTTAGCATGCAATTAGTAAATTGATTGTATGTTTAAAGCGACATCTGAAAACCTTGTTCTACAATATTCTACACCTTATTGTTCTTTCTTTATTCTATATTGTTTGGACAGTTAGTGGATCCTGTCTGTCACTGCTTGAAGAAAGGTACAGTCCTCCCTATAATTAAAGTCATAAATGTCCAAGTCCTCATACAAAAGGCTTGACCTGTTTTTGATGTGCTGAGCGAAGTTAATATCATCAGAGCCGACTTATCTCCGAGAGGATGCCTTGCTGATTAAAGGTGGCTTTTAAGACAATCCTGCGCTGACATTCACCTGTATTGGAGGCTAATACTGTAAGCTACCTGACTGACAGCTGGTCTTTCTCGGTCGAGGATGATGCTTAAACACATGCGCGCAATCACAAACACACAACCACCCACACACACACACACGCAGTGCTGAGATCCAGAGGTCCGTGCTTCAGACCCGGACCATGGGCACACGATGAACTGCACTCCATGGCTACAAGCCTGGCACGCTCAAGTGCACAGCTATGGATTAGTGGTTAGCCCAGCAGTACGCTTTGATTATGCACTTTGTGGTGACAACCTGAGCACGACTCCATTATAATTGACCTCCTGTTAAACCAAGCAAGCTCACACTTTCTCATAACAGTGCCTGTGAATAAACCTTTAGGTTCTTTACCTGATGCATGGCCAAGTCACATGGCATATCACTCTTCAATTACCAGGCAGAGTCAGACCTCTGGCTCCCCAGACTTTATTAACACCACATGCTCTTTGAGTCTCCCAAATGGCAATTATCTCACTCATTTCTGTTCACAGGTGATCCAGCATGAGTTCCATTTGTCTCTTGGAAGAATGCCGTTGCATTAGTTCAATGCCTCTGGTCTCTTGTTAGTTTCCGGGCCGCGGTCACGACAAATTGGTCCAGACTCTCAGATCCAGATTAACTTTGCAATAAAAAAAGAAACATCATGTAATTTTAAAGAATCATTTTATTCAGGGTGGAGTGCTATGTTAGAGGGCAATATTTCTTTATTAGCAAGCCGGCTTTCCAAATTCCCTAAATTGCTCTTTGTGACATAAATGACCAATGTCAGTGCTTGTCCCGACAGACTGGGCAGTCTGCAAATCATAAGAACACAGGAAGAGAAATAAAACTCAAAATCAAATAAGAAAAAAAAGACATATTTCTGTTAATGAAGACTTTGTCATTTTGTTTTTCAATCCAAATGCCTTTTTTTCTCTGCCTGTTGAGGACTCTGATGGTATTATTATCAGGGTTGTTGACCATCCAATCAGGCATTTTTTCACTTGTCCTGCCTGTGTCTCCAGCTGTGAAGGAACACAGATTTAGTCCTCATTATGAATGTTTACAGATGTCATGCTTTTCATTTGCAAATGCACTTGTGGAGACAAAACTGATCTGTATTGGGGTTTTTTATGTTTGTGGTGGGTGTTATTGTCTTTGACACTACTGTATTGTAACAGTCGTATTATTCAGATGCTTGTGCATGATAGTCATGATTCCAAATCACCTATTACCATAATGTGGCCTGAAACAAAGGTCGGCTGCTCCACAGCACTATTGTTACAGCACGATGCTGTTTGTTGAATTTGCAGGCTCCTTTTCATGAAGTCAATGTCGTGTCTTCCGCGTTTGACTTCCTGACAATATAGCTCATGAATGCGGTGTTGTACGGCAGCCAACTACAGCATGAGTCAGAGTTGCTATGGATTAGTTTGCACTTGCAGCTAAGGTAAATTTGACAAATATAAAACCTGATTCTGCATATTGACCCTCAAGTCTCACATAATTTTCACACCATACTGGAAAAAAGTCTGCCTGGAGGGAGAAGACTTGTGTATTCAGCACAACATAGTTTTTCTTTTTCTTTTTGGAAAATGTTCATAAATAATGTGATTTAGAAAAGCTAAAAATTAAAAATGCAAAACATACTGGACTCTAACTATGATTTCTTGATTGGCTCCTCAGCAAACATAATGCTGGACAAAAATGGTATTTGGAAACGTCCCTAGTTCCCATAAATCACCACAAAAGTCCAATAAGTGGGTGTGATTGCCATTCAGGAGAACTGGATCAGGATGTAAGACTGGCAACTACAATGTTATGGCTCCTGTTTAGTCTAGCTATTCACACAAGGCAATCTTTTAAATTTCATGCCACGGAATATTACAAAAGCGTTTGGGTTTATTATCTCACATTAGCTTCTAAATGCAATGCAAAAGCCTTCTCTCAACATGGCAGCCACCAATGAGCAATAGTTGCCTATTTGTGAAGTGATCACAGTCACCCAGCTATTCCCTGCATAAAGATCAATGTCAAAAGAATTTAGATCTCTGGCCATCATTGGAGAGAGGTTCCTGTGGTGCGTGTTGCTCATCTGTGTGATTGATGATAGGGCCTTGCTCTCTGTGGTCTATGACAGGGCCTCAGTGGACTAGTCCCATAGCAACTACTCAAATGTGACAAGCAGACCAAGCTGGCAGACACTGGCCAAGGTGAGAGCAGGACAGATGGGAAGCCTCTCTCCAGAGTATCTGCCACAAAGCACAACCAAACAAACTGCTTAAGGATTCACTTTAGATTCCCCTCCCTTCCCATCTTGCAGCCACGGCCCTCTTCTTCCAACAGGTCTTTTTCATTTATGTTTTGACACTGGTGTTCTTCACGCTCCCTTGCTGCACCGAGCCCCAGGTCTTCAAGGTTAATCAGTCTGGTTGGTTGTATATGCCAGGATGCATGTGTAATCTCATGGAATTGTCCATATATCAAACCCAGAATGTTAGGGAAAGCAGGAGCTCAGCCTCTCCCAATAACCCAGACACTGGACTTATAATGCGTTTGGACAGACAACACTCCCCCGTGATTTGTTGTCAAATTTTACAACAATGGAGAGAGGTGCAGGCGGAACTCATGTGTGTCACCTGAGGGGACGCCAATGCTCACACCACCAGTCAACCAGGCCCAGCTCCTCCTCTTCACGCCTGAACGGCATCCTAAACATGGCTGCGCTGACCTTGCGAGCAGCCATTAAACACCTGGAGGAATTCTCCCCATCTAATTACATTTGCCACTGCCAGCCCTTCAGTGAAAACAGGGACTGTTCCCCATAGTGGCGTTTTAGAAAAAAGCGAACGGTGTCAAGTTAAGTTCATTTTTAATTATTAGGTGATAAATTGTAGTCCAAAGCACATCTTTTGGATAATTCAGTATTTTCTAGGATGATAACAAACAGAATGTGTAAGAGACGTGACATGCACGAAATAAAAATGGCATGGATAGTGTCTGTCTGATGGGAGCAGTGGCTCCTTTTGTAAAAGTAATAATGAATAAAATTAATTTAGTCAATATTACAGCCCTGATTTCAAAAAAGTAGGACACTGTGTGAATCATAAATATAATAGAATATGATAATTTGCTAATACTTTTTGACATGTGCTCAGTACAGAGACAATAGATTTAATGTTTGACATCATCAACTTCATTTCACGTTTCACTACGTTTCAAGCAAGTTGGGACAGGAGCAACAAAAGAGTGGAAAAGTTATGGAGTGATCCAAAAACACCTGTTTGAATCATTCCACGGGGAAAAAAACTTATGTTTAACACAGTGTACCAACATTTCTGGAATTGGGGTTGTACACACATAGGCTAAATACTCTGCATTCAGGCTCTGCATTAAGATGAATCATGGTCTTTATGAGGCCGTAACAATTCTAAAGCCAAAGGTCATGCTATTAAAATTGCTTGTCTTGTCTCACCAACACTTCAAATCCTCTATAAATTTAACTTCACATTACATTAGACAAAGAACAGCAACAAATCCTTACAACTGAGGAGCTGGATCTAAGGAGTGATCATTATCTTAGACTGAATAATGACTGACTATTAATTGAATATCAAAATAGTTACAGATTCACTGTCTGTCACTCAACCAATCAAATAATCATGTGATCCTTCAGCTGTACACTGTTTACATTAATTGACATGGTATTGAATACACATAGTAGGTAAAAGAAGAATATATGGGACATTTACATTTCTTAGTGTACAGGCTAATTTATTCATTTTCCAGGTATCATTTTTAGATGTGTAAAAGCTGGAATTGCTTTTTTCAGATGGGGCACGATATTTATATGCACCAAATCAAACATGAAATAACGTGATTTGAAAATGATGTGCATCTAACCACTCTCAATATGTGTCTCTTTGATTACACGAAACAGGAGACCTTGTTCGTCTGGAGCCATGCTGAAAAAAAAAAATACTGTGGTTGGTCTGACAGTGGTGGAGCAATTCCAAATAGGGCTCATGGTTGAGTGAACGAAAGGCGTCGGTAATAGCACTTCAATGTAGATAGACAGGATGCTGAGTAGAGTGAGGTGGGTGGCGAGGGTGGTGGTATTTTGATATCATTCAAAAGCTCAGCCATGACTTCTCCAAGCAATTACTATACTGTCATTGTTGAAAATGGGGTGTCAAATTCAGATCGCTAAAAAGAATGCAATTACACCCGGACCTGACAGGAATGACAATACCTTCTATTGTTAACATATAGTTTGACCCATGCCTTTCGCATCTCTCAACACAGTCACAAACAAATTTGTCCAGATGAGCAAAAACTCTGCAAAACATGAAGGTTGTGTTTCCTCTGCCATGAAAGAATTGCAATTGAATAACACAGCACATATGTCAGCTATATTAAGTCATTATCAATTTCATTTATGTCAGTTTTCTGGGGGTCAGTCTGGGTGAGGGTCAGGCAACTCAAACTTTCTTAAAGAGTAACTTAATGCTAAATCCAATTTTTGAGTTATTAAATTACATATACAGTCACTTCCACTTGATCTTGCCCTCTTTAAAATGGTCATTACCACAGAGGTTATTGTCCTGCCTGGATTTGAATGATTCTTTTGAATTTGTGAAGGAGACATGGGGTGTAATGGGTTGTAAACATGTCCTTTAAGACAAATATTTTTACACCAAAGCAAGATTTTTAATCAAGGTTAAACAAGACAAATAGCTGAGAATTAACCTTAGTTAAAGTCAAATCTCTTTTTGCATGAGGTAGAAAGGAACCTTTCACCAGAGCTGAAGTTATGCAAATACTGGGGGTGGATGAATAAAAGCACCGCCAGTCTATTGTAATGTTATCTAATGCAGCAGCTCTGAAATGAGCACTTCTTTTTGTAAAGCTCATAATGTTCAATATGTGTTAAAACTGAGTCATAGAGGTGTTGGTTCAACCCAGGATTTTTTTTTTTTAACAATATATTTTGTGTTGGTGTTGTATTTGATTGCATTACATTGCAGAATTTCTCCCTCGCCTACATTCACCACCCATCCTCTGCACTTGCCCCCTTTACTTTTTGCGGCGCTACGTCAAAATGAAAGCGTTTGTAGTCGTCGGCTCATTTTTCATGCATATATTTGCATTTAAGATGGCATGCTGATTTCACATAATTTTTTTTTTTTTTGGAAGACCAGGCTCAAATCACTCAGGGATGCGCTGGCAGGCTTAGATGCTGCGTTTCAGAACAAGTGATGAGCGAGATTTGATTTCGAGATTTATTTATAATCACATCAGCTATTTAAAGCTCTGCCAGGCAAGAGCAACAAGAAGAAGTAGCCAGACATGTCTCCTTCCACAGGGATTGGAGTAAAGAGCTTTGTCTACAGACAGCTAACCAAGCCTTTGCCTATTATTTGTTGTAGGCTTGTTGTGTATAGTGTGCAACTGCTCCATCAATACTCAGTATCTACTTGTTACCTCTTGCTGCAACTCGAGCTGCTGGTGTTCAAAGTTACTTGGTGCATCAAACTCGAAAAAAGATAACCGTATATATTTTTCCATTTACATTTTTGCTTGATTAAAAATACATATAAGGTGTCTTCAAACTTACTACCAAGAACTTCTAACTGGTTTTGAAACTCTTAATTTAATCCTGGTGTCTCTATAGGACCTACATAAGCACACGAGACCTTCAGCGAGAAGATTGGCTATTTCTTTATACTTATTCTTAATGCCTGCCACCGGGTCAGATTCCTAAAATTAAAACAATTTTTCATAGCAGAGAGCTGAGGATGAATTGAGGAGTCTCGCAGCTTAAGGAAAGAAGCTGCTCTTTCGCCTGTTAGTATGGCAGCAAATACTTCTTGTGCTTCTATACTTCGTCTTATAACTTATGGTTTATTGTTGTGAAGACTTAACATTACCAAGGAAAGTTGACGACTTTTAGCTTTAGCTCAACAAAATCACCGTTATGGAGCGACCAAATATGTTGGATGCTGTAGGATGACATGTAACCTCGGTTTATGAATGGTAACAGTTTACTTTGTTTCACAATCATGTTACAGTTTTTAATCTTTCATATTCACAGATAGATACGTCTTGCATCTTTTTTCATTCCTTTCCAAAACAAATGCACTGGCCAGATTGAGATCTTTATGACAGAAGGCAGTGCTGCTTGTACCTCTTTTGTCCACAGAGGCCGCCAGAATCAACACAAACGAAAGTTCATTGTAGCTGCTTTAATTAGCCACATGATGCAGGTTTTTCTTTGCAAACAAAACAAGATGAATCGATTCATCAAACTGCACACATGAAAAGCCACACTACCACCTAATTATTCTTATAGACCTTCTTAATAGTTTTCCCTTTGATGCATTTGGCTACGGAAAGACTTACTCATCACTTTGTACACTATGTCCAGTGTGTCCTCTGCCTCTGTATGTAGGTTTTTGTTTTGCAGTTAAGTGATCACCCCTAATTCAGCGTGCAGGTCGAGATCCTTCCCTGAATTCTGCCCAGCTGCTGCACCAGTCCAATCAGGCGCCCTTAAGCAAGTGTGCCCTATATTTCAACACAATCTGGCAGAGAAGTCTGACAGCCTAAAAAGGGTGTTTGTGTTGAATATCAGACCCTGTTGTAATGAGGGGAAAAAAAGGCAAAATCATTAATTTCACACTTGGCAAAACTGACCAGAGTGTTGAGGCTCAGTGTTAGTTGTCAGAATTACATTACACTTAAAAACCATGTAATGAAAACATTTAAAAACAGAACTGAAATGTTCCTCAATTTGTGCTGTGTTGTATGAAGACTGAAAATTAGTATCAAGCCTCAGACCTAGGAGAGCGTGAGAAGCAAGCTGCTGAAAGACAGTGATCCCATATAAAATAGAAACAACAACAACAAAAAAATGTCAGATTGGTGCCTATATGAATTATTAAAGTGATAAAAGAGTGATTAACTCCAAACTTTCTCAATTCACAAGACTCAACAACAATCTACCTCATAGTCTGAGCACAGACTGCTTCATACAAGCACTGGAGCGTTTATGCTCCGAACAGTACTGCTTTGCAAAATGCTGTAAGGCTTCAGCGAAAAACACAGGTAATTTAAATGTCAACATGGTGATTCATTAATATCACTCTCATAGCAGAATAGTGGTGTTTTCTGTACTGATGACATTCAGGATCCAAAAATAGCTAGCAATGGAAGCAGATCCATGTGTGGAATACAGGTACGAGTACCACAATGGAAAATGGAAAACAGAGCACAGCAGGAGTTAAAAGAGTAGAAAGAAACCTACTTAGTTCTGCAGAAATGACTAGATTACATTATCTTACATTAGTTATGATTGGCCAGTTATGAAAAGCCAGTAAGTGAAGATTAAGTGTATAATATTTTATCACACATCTTCCAAGGGTCAAAACTGAAGCTACATCCTCAAATTATAAATCCTACATTTATAGTCATAAAGCTTAATTTTAGTATCATATTCAGTAATGTGCCGGTCCCTTCAAATTTGACAAAATCAGGAAAATGAAGGATAAAATTGTTTCATTTGTGATCATATCTTCAACCTACAAAAGCTATTACAGCTCCATTTACTGTCAGATGATATAAACTCAAAACAGTGCTTGGATGTGAAATCATTTAAAACTTTAATTCACAAAGTAAAGTAAGATTAAAAACAAACAGATGAGTGTTGTGATAATTAGACAAGAAAACATCTACATGTAAAATATAAAAATGTGAATCTCACAAACTGTAAATAAACAACTACTTTTCGATTTTACTTTGCATTTGAAAAATGTGAATGCAAATTCTTAACTGTTAACTACTTCAGGGATCTTAGGAGGATAAAACCAGGTAGTGGTTTTCTGCCAAATCTTTGATAGTGTCACAGCTGCACACTGACTAATACAGTAATTAACATAAGGACTTATTTTTGACATTTCCCAAGCTGTACAAGCAACCTAGTGCCTCAAGCAAGCTGAGTGCATACGCAACCCTACAACTGTATATATGTGTGTGTGGGATAAATTTAACCTGTAAGATACAACTGCAGACACAATGAAAAGTAGAGAAAGCACAGCAGTATAGAAACAACAAAGCAATAATGTGACAAAGTTTGAAGCACAAAGGGCAAAATTTGAGAAACATGTGATATGTGGCTCATGACAGTGAATTTGTCCTACAGTCAGAATGACTCATGTGATTTGGAGTTCTTCACCCTCTAAGGAGACTACCAAAGGGGATATGACCAATTCACTTGCAATTTGGAGTTACTGATGCATTGATGTAAAACAGCATTTTCCCTGAAGATAGGCCTTCATCATACCTCCGTCTCTACAGAAAAAAAATAGTATGAGTAATGAGGATGGATGAGGAGCCGTGCCCTTACTTGGTCTTTTCTTGTGACTGTTGCTTCTATTAGAGCATATGCTCAAAAATCGCTGGATAAATATGCTTTGTTATACATTGTAGGATTTAAATGTATTATTTGAAGCAGCAGAGCACATCCCTTTACTTTGAGTGGACTAGATGCAGGTGAACACTGCACACTGTTTCCGTTGGGTTTCTCAGACTGTTCATGCTTCTGATTATTGTCAGATTGTGGTTTATTGTGCTTTGTCCCTGATAGGGCTTGGAAGACGATACAAGCTTCTCAAGTTTTGTGGATGTAAACAGTTCACTGGTTGATATGAGCCAAGCCCTGTGGGATGTAAGTTTAGCTTACACAGGCTATGTTTTCTGCCAGTACCACCACTTTATAGCAATTTCAGCTGGACAAGCACTCTGATCCTTCAGTTGGTCCTACAGTCATCTAGCCTCTTCTGTGTTGTCAAGTGAACAGGATTGTTTTGTAATTGTTGCCTGCATCTTCCATCTGCAGACGTAGACAGCTTGTTGCTGCAAATAAAATAGAAATAATCACATGTACAGTGAAGGTTAATCCACATAAATGAAGGATAGTCTGTGAGGAATAGATGCTGCACATTCATTGGTATCTTGCAAAATGCTTCCAGATAGAAAGGTAAAAACCTTTCGGCTTCAGAGTTAACTTCCACACAGCTTGCAGGAGGAAGATAATGGAGGTGCTAATTCATTCATTCATTCTAAATCTTGACCTTTATTCGAATTGGCACATTACCATGTGCTGATAGCAACCATCCCAAACATGACCTTATGTTGATAAATGTTTGGCATGAAAGCTGAAATTGTTTTGAAAGTCACCACTTTGGGTGTAAGAAAATTGCAGCGATTCTTATAAACCATGCAACGTCAGGTGGCTTGACTTGCCTGCAGAATGTCCAAAGAACTGATCAGTGCTTTTTATGAATGCTTGTGTCTTGACACCAGCTTGTGTTTGTGAGTGAAGGCTGATCGCCCTTCCAGGTGTCATAAAGGCTGAATGGACCAGTGGCTTTGTGCAATGACATGGTAGCCGTTTCATGGCACTCCCCAATGGTCAATGACTCTGCTTCATCATTGTTTCATGCCATTGTGCGGCTCTTAATGGGCCCAGCTGCCACCTGTCCTCCATACAGTGTTATCCAGCATGGGAATGGCATTTTTACACTGTTGGAGCTACAAATGACAAGGCTTTGACAAGCCATTTGAAACACTCACGACACACCAACAACTTTTAAAATAGATTCGACTTATGTATGACATTAGTAGCGGGCAGGTGTTGTTATAGTTAGCATATCTGTTGCATAAGAAATTGCAGCAGATTGACTCAGAAAATAGGCAGTTTCTCAGCCATTAGCTCGTCTCAATTTCATGCAGAACAAGCCACAGTCCTCAACACCCTCCCTGTGTGCAAGCACATAGTGCCTGCATATTAACTGCTGAGTCAAATCAGACATTTACAGAAAAGGGCAAGACATTTGTATTAATGGCTAATTGACATCACATTAGTTTTATGCAGAACACAACACCCACCCAGTCAATAATCACTTATCTGTGCTGATGCTCAGCACTAAAATATGAAGGGCTTGATTTCTTTTATTCTTCTCTGAAGTTTGGAATCGCTAATGCGGTTCGCCCCAAGGATACTGTCTTCATGAATATATGCTTTTTTTCTTTTTAGCTTTTTTTTTTTTTACATCTATTTATCTGATTTCTGGATTATTTGAAGTGTTAGACAAAACACTGGATAAAGACAGAAGAAATACAGTAACTGAACAAGTTTTTTGCACTTTGCTGCGTCATGCTTTAACGTGCTAAAAGCAATATAAATTCAAAAGCCAGAACTTTGTCAAAGCAGTCCTCCAGCGAGCAGTTCCTCAGACTAACTTAGAGTGAGACATATTTGAATGTTTCTGTACTTTATGTCACAATTATAAACACTGTTGAGTGGTTTTATCATTGAGAGTCATAGCGCGATTTCGCCGAGTTGAAAAATTGCCAATTATGTAAGCATATAGCACTGTAAAACTCATCTGGCTCCAGAAACCATGCTGCTTCAATGGTCCTCCAGCAGTGCAAAATGCCTACCTCTTCATATGCTTCGTATCCTATGAGATTGGAGTTCTTAATAGAACCCTACTGCATTTTCACCGCTCTTTGCTTATGTCAGCAGGTGATTATATTGCACTCATTATAGCGTTTTTTTCCATTCAGCAGTCAATTAGAACAGCCTCACCTGCTTGCCTTGATTCTGCGAAAGTGGAAGCTCCACACTAGCTTTTACCTGTAACTTCTCTCATCGTGCCTTTTGCATTGTTAGCATTTGAAAGTGCAAACAATATTTTAGTGTTTGGTCAAATTACCCATAAGATTCAACAGAGGTTTTTGCAAGTGTAGGTCAATGCCCCTCTGTTGTTGTGTACTTGTTGTTAATACTTTCTAATGATTCTTATTTTGTCCACTGTCTGTAAACCAAATTGCTTATTCAATGCAAAATCCTGGGCCCATTTAACGACCAGCTGTGCTTTGTTTAGCTTCTCAAAAACCTGACTGAACATTCCATATGTGCAGCATTAGAAAGGTGGAGGCAGATTTACACCGTGCAAAACTTACTGATGCTGTAGTTGCAGTTGTGGGCATTATATTTGTTGGATGGGTAAGCAGCTTGTGAGGGAGCTTACATTAGCCACATAATCTAGCTCACAAATGTTTGCTGTTTATGTAGCTCGGACTGGGAAATAATTCAGCATTATCTATCCCTCTCAGTGGAGTCACAGAATGATCTTATGATTATATCATATCATGCTTTGACAATTTCTTTTAAGTAATTTAAAACTAACAACATTACTTTTTATTCAGCACATTTGAAATGTTTTTTTTTTGTCAGTGGAACACTTTGAAGTTTGATTAAATTATCTCATGTGATTTGGCACACATTGCACACATTTGGCATATTACCACCATGTGAGTATCAGAAAAATCGGCCTGCCAATATTAGTATTGATTTCCACCATATTGCTCCTTTCTGCATGTTGACATTAGCCATATACTGTAAGCTAACTAATGTTTGTGATTGATGCAACACATCAATATCTATCAAGCAGTAGCTTGCAATTACAAATATCAAACAGTGCATGTTTACCAATGTTGTATTTTTCTGTGGCTCCTTCATGTTACTAAACAGCCATGTTTTATTAATTGCAGCTTTGACTCGAGTGTTTTTTGAATTTTTATCGATAATATGAAAGCTGTCCGTTTGATACTACTTTTAGAAACACACACACACACCTCGTCAATAACCTACAGTTGTGCAAGATCACTGTGCTATCAAAAACAATAGAGGCTGTAACATGAGCGAGGTTTGTGGATGAAGAATAGATGGGCCTCTGATATTCAGCTAGAGGAAGGTTTTTATACCATGTGCAACAGTGAGGCTGTTCTGTCCAGACCTCAGTGGGCCTGTTAGCTTGTTTAGATGACTGGTCCAGTGAAATGACCCAAATTAGGTTGTTAGAAGAATAGCTTTTATGTGCCAAAGTGGTCCCAATGGGGATGCATGAACGAATGCATGCTCAGCTTTCAATCTGGGTAGTAGAAAGTTTTCCAATATTTCATCTGGTGTGTTAGATGTGCCAAGGGCTCCACGAGGGCTTCATTTCACTGCTCTGCAACAAGGAAATGTGTGCAGACAAATATCGCATAATGCTATAAACAGCTTTGATTTAGCCAAACCACCCTCGCCCATATCTGATATTTATTTTGCAAATATCAAAGGATTAACAGTTGCTATGACACGAGAACAGTTGAATTCTTGAAGTCTGTTTATTGAAAATATCAACAAAAATGTGAAATAATTATTTATTCAAAATCAAACATGCTCCAACTATTGGGCCCAAGTTGTCCCATGCAAACACGACAGAAGAGTCAAAGCACAACACATTTTAATCTCCATTGTTTTGTTTTTTTTCTTCTCGTAATTACAGTTTTGAAAGTTAAATCCCAGTCGATGTTTTATCTATTCTGACTCAAAATTATTTTTGACTAAATTAATTGCTCTACTCAAAGCACAGTTATGGGAATACTCTTAAGCCCTGTCTTTGGAGAGACACTGTCAAGACACGAACAATAAATGATGAAATCCATATACAGAGAGACTAAGAAACCATCAAATTGAACTCAAGAACATAACTATTCCTATTAAAGAACTAGCTCACCGTAACGTGTCTGCGGCAGCTGTAATTGCATATGTTCTGTGATTGTTTTAATATAGAGTATAATGAATGTGCCAATTACATTTTCGCTTTGAAATTACGACTCTGTAATTTGAAGTAACCGGGAGAGTGTACTATATGGTTTACATGGGCTGGCACAGTAATAAGCCTCAAATGCTGACAGTGCATCATCAGCAAAGCACCGTGCCCCTCAGAGAACCATCAAGCAGAAAATGATAATTAATTAATCATGGAGTGTGAGGTAAATTCTGTTCTATTAGCCCTTTGGTAATTCCTTCCCCTCGGCCTCCACACTAACCATGGAGATCGTGCCTCTCCAATAAGGCCTATTTACTCAGCGGCTCCTTGGCCATTGCAGTCTGTGAAGCTGGTTGGAAAAATGTTCGTGACTGCTAACATCTGCATTATTTAGACTCTAAACAATTTATAGATTTGCTTGCATACATAGCAGCTTGCAACACAACATGGATGAATTCCTCCTTTCATTTCTTTCAAAAAGACAATAGAGAATTTGCTTTTGAAGTGATCCAGACCCCTTAAAGTTGGTGGTTTGCTTTTCATCCTATATTCTGGCTATTCTGCCAACACCATGTTCTCCTCATAGATTAATGTAAATTTGCAGTTTCCATATGCTGCCCAGTGATATATTGTTCCATATTTTATTCGGCTTCAGGACTGGGTTCAAATGTGGTTCACATATTGCAAGCTGCTGTCATGCTGTTGGTCGGCGTCCAGCCCCTTTCCCAGTCGTCAGAATGGGATTCTGCTGAATCATGTCTCCCTCGTCTCTCAAGACTCTGCTAATTTCATAAGTGTGAAATTGAGATTCAGCAGATCTAGATTCATAGGCCGACTGGCTGCTCTCTCCCTCTAGAGTTTGAGCTCAGTGTAAGGGAAATCTTCAATTACTAGCACAGACTGTATCGCTGCACACTGTTATAGTGATATTAATTGAAAGAGAAGTTTCTGCTGTTGTGTTAGAGCTATTTGCCATCGTATCGTTGCAATTTGTTATTTTAGGATTATATAATCACTGAATAAAGATAAATTTATGCTGATTACAAGTCTCTAACCCACTGGTTCTCAAAGTGGAGCAAAAAATGGGAAAACAGCAGTGAAACAAAGTTGAATAAACATGATTTCTGTGAGGAAGATATCTGTGACCTGACCTTTATTTCGCTAAAATTCAGCTTGGATATTTGTTTCTTCCCCAGTTATTGTTCATGATATGATAAAATTGAGCCTATAATCATCACTCCAACACACACGCACATTAGTGTCTGTTCGACCAGACCTAAGTATTGACTTCCATTTCATGATGATCATTGCTTACAATTAATGATTCCAATTAATGAGTGTAATTAACAACTTAATACACAATGCAGCTGTAGAGCCCAGACCATCAAAATCCAAGCTTGCTGTTAAAAACACATGAATGCCAGAACTTGTATTTTGTTCTCATTAGAAAAGGTTGATATACTGAGATTAAAACGATCCTCTGGGCACACGAGTCATCACCATACACACAGTCAAGGTAAAGATCCATAAATTGATTCCTAACTATGTAAAATTGACTGTCTGGCACTCGCAGCGTGGCGGAGCACACTGGCTATTACTCATTGGTGGATTTCGTATGCGCAAGCGTGCCTGTGCAATTACAAAGTAAGCCCATAAATTAGTCACTGAATCTGTCTTAAATCATGAGGGAATGCATCAAATACTATCTCTCCCCATCCAGACGGGTGTCTACATTGTAATAGGAACTGGAATACTGTAGTTGTGAGTGTGACAACAGATAATCGGCAGCCCCCCGAGGAGAAAGGAAGATGATTCTTTGGGAGTGGGAGGGAAGTGAACTTCAGTGTTTCAGTAAGTGATTTTTCTCTCTGTAGCAGCCTGGAAATATCAGAATTTGAAGCTGTGTTTTGACACCTTAGACCCTTAATATTTTAACTGATTTTTGTACTTATTTGCTGTACCTGCGTGGATTGTGTTGTAACAGCTTGAAAAGAGCGAGAGTGCTAGGCTCCAGAAGCCAGGTTAGATGATTCATTATAAGTCATGCGGAGGCAGAGTATGTGCCAAAGCCCAATCAAGACAGGATCTCAAACAACCCAATAAAAGTGTTAACAGTCAGATTAAAAATTACTGTGGATACAACAGCTTGTGGACTCACCTTTCAGCTGTTCTGATCACTCACATGCATATGCTTTATCACATAACTTCTTACATAAACGCATGGCCCCATCAAACTGGAAGCATTTAGGGCAAGGCGTGCTATAACATTTCTGTTCTTGCATGCCCAAAGTTATTACCGCTGTTATAAAGTATAAAAGGTATCTAGAGGTTATGCAACTTCCCTTGCATGTAAATGTGAAACCATTTGTACGTGACGCTCGTGGAGCTGCCTTTCAACATCTGAAAGACATTATCTCAATTACTGCAAAAGAAGACAGCAGCATGTGCTTTTATTCCAGCTCGATGTCCCGTGAGGGCTATGAACATTTCCATTCCGCTACAAACCATCTCATCCATGCAGGTCTGTATATATGGGTATTTTATAGGCCTGCGGTCTGGCAAGGACAGAGGAATTAGCCTGATCCACATTCATTAACCTCATTCTCATTCTCCAGAGCAGCATTGCTGTAGAACTCTCTGTCACCACAGCACAAAAATGATGAATTGGTAATCAGTTGAGAGCTGTCAAGAAATCCCCAGGAATGCAAAATTTACGCACTTGTTTGCCCTTGCATTAACCGTTTGTAATGAAATCACTATTTATTGTTGGTTCAGTCAGACATGTTTTACGGCCGAATGTTGTCATATATAGACAGGGAGACAACAGTGGCAGTCCTTATTGGAGACAACATTGAATTCTGGGGAGAGGTGGGAGGTGGCAGTGTCTGTTTCACATGAGCAGACCTCCCTCTAAAGCTTATGATGTGTGTTGGTTGTGATTCATTTTTAATCATCCTCTTGAATTATTAATAATTTCCTTAATGAAAATGGAGTGTGTACACAACAAATCAATATGTCTGGCTGCCTTGCCTTGAAAAAATTGAAATAAACCTGCAGGTAATAAGACAAGGGCTGGGCGATATGGCCCTAAAATCACTACATTTCAAAAAACACACAAAAATGAGCATTTCGTTTTCATAGAACAATACATTTTTTTATTTTCAACATTTGATATGTTTGCGCTATTTTCAATTAAAAATAGGGTTTCAATGATTTGCAAACTATCAAAATCTGATTTTATCAACATTTTGCACATTTTTTTGGGAATTGGAATTTGTATTTTATCATTAATTTCAAGAACATTCAACTGCAACAAAACACATGTTTTACATGTCAGAATAATTGCGATGCCTTCAAATAATCAGTAAATACTAAACAAAAATGATCCCTCAAATTCTTTAGTTTTAGTTTAGAACTCTTCATGGGAATTTTGGATCAACCAGGTGCTTCTGCTTGAGCTGGTGAAATAAGTTTTATTGTACCTTTTGATGTCATGGTTTTCTTGTACCTCTTGCATGGGTTTGTTGTACATCTGATCTTTTGTTACCAAACTTCTGCACTTCTAGTAGTTGCTCTTCTTTTTGGGACTAACTCCTCCACCGTGAAGCAATGTTAATTTCAGCCACGCTTGTTGTTGCTCTGTTGATATAGTTATGGGGAGTCCGATTTTTTTTTCATATCAAAAATTATGCTGGTATTATCATGAACATATGGCACACCCCTAAAAAACACAAATATTTAAAGTTCCACTTTTGTAAATCGCTGTAATTTACGGTCCAAAAATCAACAGACAGTTAAGCTAAACTGTGCTTATGTGCATCCTCAACACCAATTAAAAGAATGTCAGAGACATCACCGCCGGGCCTTAGCGCCCAACCTGACCGCTCCGTGAGCGAGAGAATCCCGAGGAGGAATCAATACAGACAGCTGAGCTCCAGAAAATCCAGACTGTGCCCTAATTAGGGGGTCAGTGTGTACCGAGAATTTCTCTCGCTCACCTAATTGTGCTTTAAAGTTCAGACACAGTGAGCAGTTGGATAGCTGAGTGCTTGGGAGGCCAGCCGATGGGTAGTCTACCAACCTGTTAATGTCTCATGTTTTAAAAGTTAATGAGAGCTGGAGTTAAAAGCAGCATTAGCTAAAGGCTAGGTGGAGTTGAGCTATGTGGATTAACTTTTCATTACCTCCTCATTAGGTGGGCCTGGGGATTAGAGGAGACCCCTGTATGAAATGTAGCATGAAAATATCCAAATGGGTCTGCATAAAGCCAGTTTGGAAATGGGAAAAGTGGAGGAGTTAAAGTAAGCGATTGAGCTTTTAGCCTCACTGCTGAGAATCCCTCTACGCTTAGGTTGACATCGCTTGCTCCCTATTAGCCAATAAGAAGGCTTGTAGGAGCAGGCAAGCCAACCCCGTTCCAGAGGAGGTGACTTTGAAAACTAGATTGGGTCATTAAAAGTAGAATAAGAAGGCCATTATAATTCTAACACTGAAGTTGCCATTTATTTGCATTGTGAAGTCCCTGGTGTAGTAGTTAAATGTCACTTGCCAACTTTAATGAGTGTAAAGTTAGGGAGTGAGGCCAGAGCTGATTAGAGTGTTTTCTGCAGCAACTCCTCGTCCAATGCTGCCTCCAAAGGAATCATCAACACTTCACACTGAGCGACTGCCGGACAATCGCGGCCCAGACCTCCTCGCTCCTTCCACAGCCATCGCCGCAACTTAATTACCCTCGATGAGGAAATAGAAAGCTGCTGATCTTCAAGCTCGCCCTAAGTGATTTGTAATATGGCGTGCCAATGGGATGTGCCATTAAAAATGTGTGAGCGTCAGTCGGTGTATGTGTGTGTCGTGTGCATGACTTTCCCTCATGCGTTTGGAGTGTTCATTAAAATGATGTCACAGAGGGAAATGCAAGTTCATATCAACATTTTACTAACCTGCATTCGAGGGAAATGTTAACACTGAACTGCTACCGTCTCTCCTGCATATTGTTAGGGCTTAATGTTGTTTGTCCACTTGGTTCTGAGGAACCCGAGTTGGACTGGAATCAAAATATACTATATAACTATATTTGATTCACAGTTATTACTTAGAAATAAAGAATTAACTTCTGTCCTCTTGTTCCCCAATTGACAGTATGATCTTATTGTTGGTGATTATTTTTACAGAAAAAAAATAGTCTGTTCTGTCCCACTGTGGCTGCTTGTTAATTAATATCACATTAGGCTACAGCCAGTGTTGATGGTTTCTGTCTGCTAGGGTCTGTTCAGGTCAACAGTGTTTTGGGATCAGGTCTAATTATTATCAAAACTGTCTGAATCGGGTTTGACTGAGCTCCTTTGGATTGGGTCTCTCTTTTGTAGAAATTGATGCAAATCAGATTTTAGGTTCAGTTCGGTTTGGGTCAACATTTTGGACATGTGAAGACCTCTACCTCTACAAGACTATTCAGTGCTAGAAGAGCTAGGGATACCTCTGTTCCCAGGCTGTGTGCTAAGTTAGAGCAAATGTGAACTAAATTTTTATCAAACACCTAGAAATAATTGATTGATTATCTTATCTAACTGTGAGGCTGCAGATCAGTAAAGTAATGTTGGAGTATTTCTTAAAGCAAAAAACATCAGCCGTTTTTTTTGTTTTTTAATTGATATCCAGGATAGTAAATAATCATCATATTGGCACATCCTGACCTTCTCAATCACCAGTATTATTTATTCACCGAAACACACAAAAGGATTGTGTGTTGTTAAACTCTGATAATAATACAGGCTCAGATATCACTGAAAATGTGAATGCAAATTGCAACTTTCTGTTTCTCCATTTCCGCAAGAGACAGATATGACCAGCTAAGAACAATCAACACCTCTAGCTACGAACTATGTTGAACGCCTGCACAATTCCTCATTCAATCCCTTGGAGTTTTCTTGTCCATTTGTGTGACCTGTCAGGGAAAAAAAAAAAAGAAAACACAAAAATCAGATGTGTGAAAACAACCCTGAGAGGTGTGAATATAATCTGAATTAATGAGGCCATACCATATGAGAGGAACAGTCAGGAGTGACGGCGGGTGAATTCACATCATTTGGATAATTAAAGCAACTTACTTTGACATTTACCACACGTTTGTGAGAGTCACGTTAATGATAACCGACACTAGGACTGGCCTCTCTGATTGTGTTTATGATCAAATGATTGTTCCCAGTTTTATTTCCTCTCTGATGTTGTAATTCAGGTATTGATTGAAAAGGGAGAGAAACCGGTGACAGGAAGAGAATGTCCACCGCCCATCACACCATTATGTTCATTATATCATTATCCTTGATGTTTATCCTGTGATAAGTAGATTTTAGGCATTGTGAGTCATGATTTTCTTTCACCTTCTCTCTCATTCTCATCTGTTTAACTGCACAGACGTTCCTGGAGCAAAAAAGAGAGTAGCTTTTTAAAGATGCCGCTAATGCTGGCCGCTGATAAGTTCCCCTTACCACTCGCTCATCGGGATAGCACACATTCACTGTGACACCATTTCAATGGCTGATTTCCCTTGCTGGCCAATTAAGGAGCCGCACAAAGGAAGTTAGTTGTAGTCACACTCCTGTTTTCTTTTCCTGTAGTGGAATGAAATGATCACTCACAAGCCTGGTGAAACAAAGTTGCCGCACAAAACAGTCCCATTTCTGTGGCATTGTGAATCCGCCAACATTAAAATAGTATTACATACAGCAGCAGAGATGACACAGATGCAGGTGGAAAAAGACAGATTGACTCATGTTGGAAGATTCACATTACCAGAGGAGAAACTAAATGTGTGCTGGTGAGGGGTGACTCATGCAAAAGTGCACAAGGAGGTCTGATAGTTAATATTCCAAACTGTGAATGCCAATTATCGATCTTTATGCATGTGGGTATTTATCATGCATTGTAAACCCCAGGGTAATTAAATGCAAGTGCTATGCTTATGATAGCTATCATCAGTTTCTTTGCCAGAGCGGTCAATCATTCTATTAGAGGCCTTGCAGGAACTCTGCATGCTACGAGGCCAGTGGCAATGCACTGCCTCAGGCTAGCAGAACTAATTAGAAGGTTGCCCAGTGGAATTCTATCACCACCATGTCCAATCCACCAAGCCCATTTCTGCTTTTCGTCCCAATTTTCATCTTAATTTCAACATGCTGTATGTCTCTGTTTCTCTTAATTCCCCCACCTCCCTCTCCAGGGCCATCCATCCATCACATTTACTTGATATGACTGAAAAATGTGACGCCACCTTACAATTCAACAGGGAGCATTAGAAGTGAAGTTTGTGAATTCACGCTATTCTCACATGGCTCGCTGGATATGACTAAAATGTTTCATTTCTACTATTCTAAGGATTCTTCTCACTTTAAAATTTCCCCATTGCCATTAGAAATACCATTTTTTCTCCTTTTTTCTAAGGCTTGCATAAATCACATTTCAGGAGGAAAATATCTTTGCTTCTCAAACTGTGACCTTCCCTCTCTAGAGGACATTTTTTCAGGCAAGAAATGCTAATTTTGTTTGTATATGTTTTGACTAGAAAGATTATAATTATTTTTACATTTTATTAATGCGTTGATTAGGGTTTTTTTTTTGGTTAATAAAGGATCATTCAGTCTATTAAAACACCAATTCTCAGAGCCCACAGCCTTCAACCAATAGGCCAAAATTCAATTTATAATGACCCAAAGCAATGAAAAGCTTAAAATTCTCACCTTTTGAGAAGCTGGAAACAGAATATTTGAGATTCTGCTTTATAAATGACTTAAACAATGTTTGAATATCAACATAGTTGGCAGTTTATGATGACAAATGAAGTGACTAATTATCACAGGGCTAGTTTTACTTTCTCTATTACATTATCAGACAATCTAAACCAACAGGGGCTGTGAGGAATATAATCAAATGCAAACCTCGAGACCAAAGGCTTTAAAAGAAGAGTCAATGAAATTCAATAAATGATAAAATTAAGGGCTTGGAGATATGTTAATATATTACCTCAGTCTACTCTGCAGTGAAACCTTTAGTCACACTTTATATGAGGATGAGATTATTAATTAGAATATTTATTAAGGTTTTTGTCCTGGGGTGAACATATTCAGAGACAGTGGAGCCTGTCCATTTTTTTTCCAGTAATTAAACATGAGAAGAAATGATATCAATAATGTAACCACTATTATATCAGTAATAAACACCAGGGCTTTGGTAGATATAGATATCCACTTAAATGCCAATTATATTATATTGACAGTTTTCTTGAAACTATAATCCTGCTACATATCAGGTATTTTTTTAATGCATGAATTGAATGAAACCTTTTCTTTTATCATTTAAATGACTTTGCACCAGCCGGCTCACTGTAAACAATAACTGTTCTTCGTCACGCACCCTCTCTCAGACGCAGGCACACAAACAGCCATCCACCTGCATGTGCGTACCTTGATCAATGTTTGATCCGCCCCCATGCTTAGGGCCCAGCCATCCTTCAACTGTACATGATGAATTACTGTCTCGGCTTGTCGCATGTAAAATTAAAAAACATTAAACAGAGCGCTGGTAGTACAATAATTACACCCAAGGGTTCACTCAAGCACAACTTTTCTTTTTCATCTATGAATCAGTGTGTTCTGCACCTCAAAAGTTACATCATGTTGTTGTTGTATAGCACTGTTATATATTCCTTTATTGTGCGGATGCTTATGCTCCAAGTCTCCCATCTATTAGAGCCAATGCTCATAAAATACTTGTTTGCCTTTAATTCCACATAAAAACAGACTGACAGATGTAGAAGCAGACAGACATAAAGACACATAGACCAAATCAGACAGAACGCTGAAAGTGAGAAGAAAAAAGGGAAGGATGGAGAAAAAAAAAAGAAGCTAGATTTAGACTGTGTGACATGAGTTGTTTCTGTCAGTGTCAGGACTACAGGCGTCCTCTGGGGCGTGGGGATGGTTCTATACACCGCCAAAGATGGATAATTGGTTATTTTGAGTAATTTTTTTTTTTTTTTTTTCAACAAAGCTCAGCTGCCGCAGCTCAACCTCAAGTAAACAACACACCTTGGGAATAGCCTCTGTTCAGCCGTCTCGTGTCTGTAGATTCCTGTCTGGATGCATGTGTTTGTCTGCCAGATGTAAAGAGTAGGCTTCAACCTTTTAGCTCAAATGGAGCTATTTTGATTTCCTGTGATCTGCACATCGACACCAGCATCAATGCAGATTAGTGGCCCAACGATTAAGTGTATTTCATTTAATAAGAAAGCATTTCTATGTATTATAGGTAAAATCACATCAGTGCATTCATCAACTCTAGATATTCAGAAATGATACTGTAGACATGATTGTCAGTGGTTCTTGAAACTGTATTTAAAATGAACATTAAATTCAGCATAAAAGTACTTCACATTTCGTATGTTAAAGCAAATCTGTGCCCCATTTTTGAAAGTTGTTGCACTCTTTTCAGAATGCAGTGTTTCCAAAATGTCAGCTTTCCAGAAATTTTGTTTTTTAAAAAAGCCTGCTGTTTGACATTTTCTACTTATTTTTAGCTTTTTTTTCCTGCCCGGTTTATTCTCTGGGGTTTGAAAGGCTTTCATAGACACACAGCATCAAATTACCCAAGTCACAGAGAACTACAAAAACATTCAAGCTAAAGCATGAAAATCCTGTAATAATCAGTCAGTGCCCTTGTATAAAATGGCACCCATGTACAATTAACAGTGCATGGACTGGCTAAATGTCATCGTAACTCAGGAGCTAATTATTATGAATATTTAATGAATTAATAATCAAGCTAATGGAATTGATTAAAGTGTTAAAGACAACTCAGACTGGAGGCCAGAAGGATACGGCAATTATCCTCAAATACAAACAGGCTCCCTGTGGTATCCCCATACTGTAACCCCCCCCCCAACTTCTTGAGAAACAGGATTCCACATGAACATCTGTTAGCACAGCTGGTTTCATCATCTAGATCTTTGTATGATATTATCCACTGTGGATCCAGGTCTGAAGGGTTGCATTGTTCCCTATTATTGGCCTTGGCAAAGTTTCCTTCCTGTGAAGCCATTATCCCAAGTAATAACTAACTAGCTAAGACTGTAGTCTTAACAGTGATATCTTTATTACCTTGATGATTAACTGTGGGCAGTAGTAAAAAACACAAATCATGTGACGATAAATCATCTCAGCCGTACAGCAGACTGGCTTTTGGACAGGAGGCACATTTGGTTTACCTGGACCTTACTGAAGCTGTGTGTGAGCTCATTAATGAAATTACTACAACGACGTAATGCGTTACATCAAACACATTTTATCCACATTTACACCCTTTAAGCCTGGACCACATGGATCAAGCACACTTCAACTTGGTATAAACATTTCAAAGATTTCACTGGCGTAATGATAATATCAATTTTAGTATGTAATGTGTTAGGTGGGAGTTAATGGGAATCTGTGTTTTTGATCTGAGTCAGCATTTATTTCATTTAAGGCGAAGGCCATACATTGTGGCTCTCACTTATTTATTTCAATTCTGCTTGCTCTTCCTAAATTAAAACAAATGGCATCTTATTACACACTTGCTCTATTGGGTTTATTGCAGTGTAAAATCCATCCCATTGTTGCATGGAATTCAACATAATTCACTGGTTAGATGTGATGGTAGAGGACTAGAATGTCCTCAAAGGGAGGATAACTTGTCGTAGGGGAAAAGAGTCACACAGGAGAGATGATAAATTGGCTGCTGTTCATTTAAAGAAACAATCAGGAAGCCATTTTAATGTCCAGTTGAGACAATTAAACTGCATCAAAACATAGACTTTTGTACAAAATATGGAGCAAATGATTTTTTTTTTCGTCTCTCAATTTCCAACATCCATTCATTCGATTTCTAATTGCTTATGCATGTCGGGGTCACAATGGCGACACTGTGAGCAAAGCAGCCAGGCTTCCTTTTCACTGCACATTCCTCCAATTCTTACTGTGGGAACCCCGAGTGTGCTGCGCCTGGAGCACCTCCAAAGGGAGAAATCCTACCAGGTGTCTGAACCACTTCTCATTCCGCCTTCTGTTTCTGTGGAGGAGGAACAGGCCCTCCTGACTCGTTAAAGTCCTCCTCACCTTATTATGCAAACTGAGGCCAGCCACCCTGTGGAGGAACATCATGTCCTCCATTTGTAGCCATGGTCTATTTATATAGGTCTCCAGCCAAAAATCTTGACTGGAGATGAGGTTCGGGGTTCGGGGAAAGACTGACCAGATCATCAATAGGACTGATGATCGAAGTATTGTTGAATCTGTACCATAGACTGTATAAAACATGGACGTAGTGTCCGTGACGTCATCCGTAGGTTTCTGAAGAGCAAAAATGAAGCAAATCGTAGTGCGCAGCCATCTTGATAGCCTACCTCCGGTTACTCCAAATATGGACAAAGAGGTGGAGCGAGGGCGGAGCTGAGGCGGGTCCTATGGGCCGGCTGAATGAACGCTATTGGCTGAAAAAAGCCACTTTATTCGAATTAATCAAACTAGCTACGGCTAACCAGCTAGTTTAAATGCTAAATATCGTTGTTAGCCGGCTAACCCCACGAACGTGACCAATCCGTCAAACTCAGTGACTAGAATTAGCCGGGGTGACGCCCTTTAGACCGTCAATGGCTAGTTGTCAATCAAAGTGGCGCCACTTAGATTGACAGCTATGAATTGTGCATAATGATGTATGCTGTATATTTTAAACGAACACCTTATAAAAAAATCTGCCCCCCCAGAGTTGTCATGGAGTAGAAAAACAGCTTATGAGACTAGAGCCATGTTTTGAACCAGGCTGTAAATATGGACATTTTAACATGGGGGTCAAATGTAATTGACTCCCTTCTGCGACCTGCTCTAGCGGTTATTCGAGGAATTGCAGCTTTTTTGCACTTCCGCATTGGCTTCATTTTTCAGCGCCGGAGGTTGCCGCTTGATCTGTACCTGCAAGTCAAACTTTGGTTGTGATCATAGGCGGAGTAAAACTTTTGTTTTGTTGTATTGCAGGTTAGTCTCTGTAGCTGGAAAAAAAACAGTACCACTACCTGTATCCTTAAAGTGATAACAAAATATTCAGTTACATAAAATGCCACCACCTCTCCATCTTATCTCCTGTGCTGTGTGATCAAGGCTGCTGCTGGTTAGTGGCTGCAACTGCTGCACAACTGCTTCATTTTGGAATCTTGTTTTCAGGGACAGCGCTGCAATAAGCATTTCCAGTAATCAGCTCGGCTTAAAACAAGGCTTACCTACTCTGTTCTACTCAGGCTACATTTTGGTCTCATCTTATACCGGAGCATCTGCAGATTAATTCCATACAGATACATTATGATCCACTAAAATTTTTGGCATGATACGAGATGAATAAACCCCCTTGTTTGTTATCTTCACCTCCATCTTGACTGTAAGCCTGGCAGAGATCTGCACTCTACTGAGCGCACTCTTCTCCTTCATTGTAAAATGGAAACGTGAGCATCGACAGAAAATGTGCAAGAGTCACAAGAGAGAGCATCAAATTAATTCTGTCGGCTCTGGAGGAAGGAGGTCGTACACAAAGCAAACAGATGATGCACAAATAAATATAAGTAGCGTATTTGGCGCTAAGACAATAAAGCAAGTTGAACATGAAATGGACTCGATTGCACATATTGGACTATACAGGAGTATAGTCAGTCAGCAGCTGCATATGAGAAAAAAAACCACACAATATCCGTGCCAGATACACAGCGTACATACACACCCTGATTTACTGCCGCTGGTGTTGCCAACTGGCAGTCAGCCTCATTTTCTTGTAGAATTATTATATGATAACAAAGGAGACATTTGTTCTAAGAGAGTCTTATGTGATTCTGTCAATTATGCTAATTAGATCACTCCAGATATGTACTTATGGTGTACTTCAGTGATGGTAGAGAGAAGCCACAGATTATCTCAGATGAAGTCACACCGACGATGATCACGTATTCATCTGTGCAACTTGATACTATTATATAGTATAATGTAAATTATTGATTGACTCTGTTCTCATTTGTGCCTTTTTTACATCGCAGCTCACTAATTATTCCCATGAGTACAGTGTAACATCGAATGCCATAAATTGTGTAACGATTCTATGTATGGATTTTAGATACCATTAAAGCTTGGTAAAGCTAGTACTTATATATGCTGTACTCATGCTTTAGTTAAGTGAAGTAACCATGACAGAGACTGAACATACAAAGCTAGTTTTTATTATAAGGCTTTAGTATTGTATTTTCTTGTGCCTATACCCATATAATTGTAGTTTTAATTACTAATCCTCCCACCAATTTGGAACTTAATTTCTGTGTCAAAAGTAATTTTATTCACTATAGTACAATAGTTGAAGCAAAGAGTGTAATGCGCAGTGAAAGTTAAATCTGAAGTTGAAGCCATGTGGCTTTGGCATAGCTGATGCCCTAATTTGTTCAATGACACAAGTCATGATATTGAAAACCTTCAGCTATTTCATATAAAAATAAGCTCTCACCACTGCTTCTTACAGCTACCCTATTTCTCCTCTGTCCATTTTCATTAACCAAAATATGTGATTGAATACTCCAGTGGAGTTATATCAATCATTCAATAACATTTCCATTTAGACATGTCTTTCCCATATCTACAGTATATTCAGCGAGTGATGTATTTCTTCCACGTTAGGATGAATATATATTCATATGAACATAACAAGGATGTGATTGAATCGGCTGCCTTGCCCACAAGCTAGTGAGGAGTAATTGCACAGAGTACAGTTACCTACAGTTCCTTCCTTGTCTCATTGGCCAATATCAGCGTGTCAATATGGTACAACACAAAGCCGCCATGAGTGATATCTCCACTGAGCGTCACCTAATTGAAATGCAGCAACAAGCGTGAGCAGTTTGCTGATTTTCTCGTTTTCACTTCTTTTCACTGCTTAATTAGAGATTGCATATGTTTCACTAACACATCTTATAGTTATCACTTTACCACTCTCATTGTTACATTTTCAAATGTATATGGTGTGATCACATTGACACTTCAATACAGAAAGCAAACATTCAACTTAAAGTCTAAATGAGGCGGGCTGACAGGTAGATTCACTTCCTTCAAACAGCAGATTATGCCGCTGACATGCCAATCCGTCTGTACTGGAGCTAAAGTACACCTACTGCATGAAACGTCTTACAGTAAATAAGTGTTCTTATATTGAAAACATAATTATTCTAGTTTCAATATGGATTTGGTTCAAAACACATTCATTAAGCTCCCAGTCTAATAAACGTCTAATTTAATTTTCTTTCTCCTCTTTCTTTTTTGACTAAAAGCACAGAGCAATTTAAAAACTAGTTGCCATTTAAATACATCACAAATACGTAAGACAGTATCTGATGAACTACTGCTGTAGTTGTTGGACAGTGAGTCTTTTTATGTGAGGCTTCAAATTTAAAGATTAGGTCAGGGATTGAAATAGATTTGAATTTAATGAGCAGGTTTGATGCTGAATTCAGTGTTGACAGTTAAGCATGTAGCGAAATACTGCTGCTGCCAATTGCAGGTCAAGTTGCCATATATACTGTAGTTCATTGGAGGAAAAGTGGAAGATGAATCTCAGAGCCACCAGTTAATTTTTTAATATATAACTTTCTGGAGCAGGTGGGTTATGAGTTGTTTACTTTGTTTTACTCTCATATTCATGCTACATATGCTAATATTTATTAATCATATTCATGATAGCAGAAATATTAAACACATTTTAAATGGTTTGATTATATAATATAATTTCTGAGCCCCTCTAGTAAATAATTCTAACGAGTCAGTTATAACCAAAAGTTATAATATATACTGTAGCTCCTGCATGTTCCACAAACCTGTGACCTTCAGATTCATAACTTTAAATTCAGACTGTGTCCTCTCTGTCAATAACATTCCAGATATTGAGAAATAGCATTATTAGTATTTTTCCAGCATTTCATGAGTTTCGAGTTTCTCACTAAACAGTAATACCTCGTGCAAAACATGTACTGCTGACTTCTCATTTCAGTGTACATTCTGTTGATTATATTAAGCTTTGTGCAAAAATAGAGGATAAATTCAGATCAAATTGCAGCAAGATGACAGAGATCAAGTTTTCTCCACAATCAAAAGCTGCTCCAGTATGAGATTTCTTATTCACCTGAATGCTAATTGGGAACACAGCGAACATTGCTTCTGCGTCAATCAAAAGCATAGTTAACCATTTGCCTTTAGCCCAATTAACAAATACAAGAAAACTTTTGCCTTAGCTCAGGCACTAATGAGTAATAAAGTCAACAGCGGTACTTTAACTTCAGTTTGAGGTGTGGCAGCTCAATGCTTAAAGTCAAAAGGTTTCACTATAAAAGGCCTTCACTGTGCAGCAGAAGTTATTCTGTTAATTGTAATGTCTGGTCTCTTTTTTTTCATCAGCTGCAGGTGGGCATTAACTTCTGTATTAACCCTGAGAAATAGCTGGTCCTCAGGCTGTTATAATATTGAACAGGGAAGGATAGGCTGTGAAAGGTTTCCTGCATAGCGAGGGTGTATACCTAGGTGTAAATGGTTAAAGAGAGCCAAAAGTGCTGAAAAGAGAACTTCAGGATTGGCTATACAGAAGTGCCCAATCCACCGGCACATAAAGTACTCGACATCTCATTAGCAGCAATTACTGATGAAACAGAAAATTATGCACAAGCACTCAGCACAGAAACACTATCAACTTGCACGCACAAAAACACACAAATTATACAAATACCGCAAAAAGTGGAGGGACACATATTCCTGCTCTGTGCAATAAGAAGGTTAGCCCTGTTACTAATTATGACACTAATTCATTATGAGAGAGAATTAGAGCCTGGCCTCTGCTGCGCCCAAACTCCAATCAGGCTGTAAATGAGGCAGAAAAAAAATGGGCTGAACCCGGTAATGGAGAGACTCTTCAGACATGTGAATTCCAACACCTGCACATCAGAAACTCTCTGCTGCATTGTCGGATACAGAAAACAGCCGAGATACAAGGAATATGCCCCCTGTACAGATGGAAGTTTTGCATGTGTGAAGTTGTGCGTCCTCACCACACACATACTTAAGAAGTATTCAAATTTGTGACACAGCTGTTCCAACTGCATGACTTGATGCTATATATTATCCTAGTCTTGTTGCAGTTACTCATGAGATTTCTTATGCCCAATTAAAAATACCAAACTATTATGTTATGAATATTCAATAGTGCTGCCCACATGCAAAAAGTCATTTGTATTAAACTATCACGTGTCAAGTGAAAAACTGGACTATGTGTGTGCAAGTTGTAGTTTCGCAGACCTCCACATACAGCATCTTCCTCACACCTAAATTGATTCTCTTATAGCAACATCTCAGTTCAGAGTAACCTTCAGAAGATAACCTTCAACTGTGGGTGTTGAGAAGGGCTGCTTGCTAAAGTTGGGGAATTGGATAATTTGACTGAAGTAAGTCAAAAGGACAGAAATATCCATATGCGTCCTATATGCTGTATAATGTAATCGTATGTGTTTGACAGCCATAGAGATATCAAGACAGGGAAGAGGAGCGAGACAGGTGCGAGGAAACAGAGATGTTGTGAGAGAGGGAGGCAAGCAGAGACAGAGGGAGAGATGTATAGACATACCAGAAAGAAAACAGAAAGCAGGAAAGACTGCATGTTTTAATAGTCTTCCCTGGACTATTGTATTGATCTTTTGTAATGCCGTAAGAGTAAACTGATGCTGTGTCTTTATCATACTGACTGAGGAGTAAGATGAAGACTGAGGGCTAAAAATAGTAGCTGCCCACATAGGAGTGTAATCTTAAATTTAGGGTACGTATATATTATTATGGGAGTTGACTATACCCTGTGTATTAAAAACTGCATTATCAAATCTGAAATTAGAAATTAGAAGTAAGCATATACAATGGATGGACTCTAAACGCACACAGGCTAATTTAGTCATCTGATGAAATATGTTTAACCCTGTAAAGCCTGAACCAAGAGAAAATTACAGTTCTTTGAAACTATAGCCTGTAATGGTCCTTCTGAACTACCTTTTTTTTTTCAATATCAATTTCTATATATGAGTTTCAATTTGTATCATATTTGAGACATCATCATTTGAGGCTCAAAGTTTCATTTTATTTCATTCAACAAAAACAAAAATCTGTAACAAATTGGCCATTCTAGTTCCAAACAAGGACATATTTTTATTTGTATTCAACTATTTATTATTGTTATTACTCTATATAAACTACTATCTGCTATCATTCAGCAATGAGAAATCCACCAACGGAACTGGCAGGTGGAAGAGGAACACTTCATTTGTTTTGGCTCATTTTGTGGTTCACAACCTTTTTATTTTGCACACTGATCATGTAGGAGCCTCCAAAACTCATGGATCATATATGATACGTTATATAGGGTTAATTAAATATGTGTCAGTGACATCTCCATAGAGCATCCTTAAATTTAGTTACACTACATCTGCCAGTGTTTTAAATGACTCTTTTCTTTACTCAAGAATATCCCAGTTTGGGACACATGAAGTCTGTCTATCTATTCACCTATCTAAACATTCATAATACACATATTTAGGTCTTGTGTGCCTATGTGCTTGAGCGAGGCCACCGAGAACACCTTAAAAACTGAGGAAGAGACTATTGGCACTGGGACATGACCAGACATCTGTCACGTATGATGAATTTTCTGTCCTCACCTTTTCGCCTCTTCCATTTCCAGTTAAGATAGATACAGCTCGCCCCCCAAGAGGACGGTGGCCTTAAAAGAGACTATAAAGGAAAACACTGGTGAAATATCCTAGAAACCACACTTCCCCGTCTTGTCTATTGTCCCGCGTCAAGGGAAGCATCTTTTCTGGAACTCCTCTTGGCCATACTTTGACAGCTAATTAAGAGGATGATGAGTGCTACATTGCTCTGATGTGACGGTGAGAAATTAAAGATGAAAGAGGAGATTATGTTTCTATTAATACAGTTTTAGTTTGCTCTTTCCACATCTCAGTCTTATGGTGCACGATCAGTGCATGGGAAGAAAGGGGACATCACAAACATAAACATTGCATTAAAACATGATTTTGCAAAAACCTCGTCTGCGTGCAATGAGACACGGTATGTTTCATGTTATTGTAAACGTAAAGGCAAGGGTGGCGTTGAAATATTAAGATAATATTCAGCAACACCTCCGTTCTGAACGAGTGGAAGGTGAGAACATTAGTGATAAAAGCAAATCAAGTTATAAATGAAACAGCGCCTGTGCTCATTTTAATGCCAGTTGCGAGCTCTGCTATTAGATGAAAATGTATTCTGCTGTGATTTTATTTAGACTCTGTTTGTGCTTAGACAGCATGTTGACAAATTGATATTCAAAATATATCTGTGAAACACTTTGTAATTGTGGACATTTTTATTTCACAGCTACCTTCTGAGCTGTTGTTTTTCTCTATTGTCCAAAAGATGATACTGTTATGCATTCGTTATTTTTCTCTTGTATTGTTCTTTCACAACATTAAGAATAAGGAAGGTTTGCGTAGGTTCAAATAATACATCCATATATCCTGAGACGATTGTAAACACAGTGAAGGAAATGAGAGATTTAAGTTCATTCTCTTCTTTTAGATCATTCTTGTACCTCTCATTTGACTAAAGCTGTCGCACAAATATCAGTCTTATCGACCGCCAGAACCTCTCAGACTGAAGGAAATGATGAAATTCAATCAAACCTCCGACGAATTGAGGTTGATTGATGACTTGGTGGTGGTTTTGTGGCCATTGCAATTCCAAGTGAAATCAGATAGACTCTCCACGCTTTCTCTGGGTGAGGCCACGGGGAGGGAGGAAAAAAAAAAAAAAACGACCTCACAACAGCAGTAATTTGCACACTTGATGAAGTGTAGAGGCAGCGTGGGACGTCCATGGAGCCGCACCGTCGATGTAGACAACAATATCATGCACTATGGAGATTGAAGATGCCATAAAAATATTCATTGCAATTCATGTTACTGATGGCCACGTCACTATATAGTAATATTTGCAGGCCCACTACTTTGTCCTCATCCTCTGGGGACCATGAATGTATCGGCTGAATCCTACTGACTTGGATTGACATTATTGTTTCGTAGTGAATCATCTCAACTAATAGGTGTTCTTGGAGTTTTGCATAGACCTTCATAAATCCCAGAGGATGAATCCCATCTACTTTGGTGATTTCCTGGTCCAGGTCAAAGTTTTGTTTAATATCTCAAAATCTGCATGATGGAATGGGACAAAATTTTGTGGATCCCAGACAATGTATCCTTACAACCTTTCTATTAGTGTGGTCATGTGGTTGATATTTAAGATAAGATAAGATAAGATAAGCCTTTATTCCCACAGTGGGGAAATTCACATGTCACAGCAGCACAGGGGATAGCAGCAGTTAAATATTAAGAACAAATAACAGTCTAAAAAGGAGGTATACACAAGTTTACATGACTTATTTACAATTTCAAGGATGGATTTGAAATGTAAAATATGAAGTATAAAATGTACAACCAGTATAAAAATATGTGACCAGTAAATATACACAATGGGCCTAAACTGAGGTAAGAAATGACAGCTTAAATACGGAATATTAAATATTAAATACTAAATACAGAATATTGCACATTGACTTGGTCAAGTATTGCACAGTGGGTGGAGTTACATAGACACATATTTGTGATTCTGAGTGAAGTGTCTGGGAGGATATGCTTCCATCCCACTGGATGAGGTGGTGATCAGACTCATTGAGGAGTAACAAGCAGCACAAGGTTTACTTAATTATCTCTGCAGATCACCTGATGATCAAGAGCCAGTCACCAGCATTATAAGATCTTGGCATAAGCACGTTAAATGTGTATTGGCTAATTGAGATTTACTCCCTAAGTATAGAGATTTGGTGCTAAAGAGGAAGCTTTTTTCAATACTTTATAGTATCAAAGCAATGTGTGTCATAGAACTATTGAGGTCTGGTACCCAGCCATGCTTTAACTCCACTTCACACTGGAATTTACACCTGCAAAAGACGACACAGATGAAAGAAAAAGCTGCCTAAGAAAAACTTTGAAGTGCTTTTTGTGCACACTTCATCTGGATATGGGTTTTTGCAATACTAAGATAAACTTTGAAAGTCACTTTGAGTCAAGGCTACCTCCAAATGTTATTTGAGGCTTGGCAGCAGAGTTCCCTGACAGGTTGTGCCCCCGCTGCCCTAGTTGCCGCTTGGCCCTCCTTTGCTCTGTATGGTGAAAGCGGTGCTCAGTACTGGCATGCCTGTGGAGAGGCTGTGTGTAGGGGGTGTGGAGTGGTGTTGCTGGTTATGTGTGTTGTGTGTGGGTTGGGAGGGCTCGGCCGAAAAACCTTGCGACTTGCATTGGCTCGAGCAGTTTCCTTTCAATAAATCATAAAGTCTCTCTGGTTCGAAGTCTTGATTGACTGCTGACGGGCAAAGAGGGACAGAAATGCTCACACTGCTTTGACTCCATCTGTTTTTCAAAGTCAAATATTTTGATGTAATTTCCACCAGATTCATTCATTCAGTGCCATAAAACATGTCCTGACACTCTCGTGACACGCTGATGACATTTGAAAGGGGAAATAGTTCACATCATGACAAAATAACCATCATTTAACAGGCCATGATGAGGTTGTTGATTCATATCGGTGACAACGATATTTTCAAAAGATTTTGGGATTCAGAGCATTTTTTGCAGGGGGGGGGGGTTGTTGACTGTTTAGAAGAGTCAACTGAATTTTAAAGTGCTCTCAATATGCCACACCCACTCACATTTTTATTCAACAGCGGAGGACGGCATAATGAGCACCAGCAAGCGTTGCGAGACATCTCAGCTACCAGGGCTTCTAAGCCTTGTTCTCAAACCAAAATAGGACGTGACACTGCACCATTGTTACAGTATGTTCCATTGTGATATCTTACCTCTTCACCAGTTGTTTCGGAATCTCTCCTCCAACTCCATTATAAAATTGGAACTTTATTGTTTGCCTGAATCATAGGGACAGCGTCACTCAAGGGGATGGATGCAGAGTGGGGAATGGGTGGGGGTGTAGCTTGATATTCTTCTTCTGACACTCTCAAGGCGCCCACACAAGATGGTGTGCTTGTCATATGTGGGCGCTTGTTGACATGTCAGCATGGATGTGCGCATTGGTGGCGGGAAGGTGGAGAATATATAAATGTTAGACGATGTCAAATTTTTTGCCCGAGCCCTTTTTCGTCTTTTTCTCTGAGCTCCATTCAGACGACAGCCTTGGTAGTTGTGTGGCTTAGCTTCAATTAAGTCCGATAGCTTATACAAGATTATTATTATTATTATTGTGTAACATTACAAGGTAGGAATTGCTCAAATAATTATAATATAAAAAACTAATATTTGTAGCATTATTGTGAGTGTATGCAAATAATGCACTCGCTGGCGAAAAGCCTCCAGAGTGCATTAGTAAAATCTGTAAGTTTACTGGTTAACATATTGATTATATCTTGTAATTAACATAATATCGCATTTACTGCTTCACTGCATTAATGACATTAAACTTTGAAATTAAATTTTTAGCCATTATAGCAACTTCCACTCGGAAAATTAAAAGGTGACTTTAAGGTAAAAGCAGAGCGAACTGAAAAACACTAAACTGCAGTCCTGAATACTAACGGCGGTTAACACATTCATACATATTTAAAGACACACAAACTGTACACGCTCACACATACACACACATACAGGCGCCGCGTGAGCACCTGCTGGGAATGTCTGTGGGTCTGGACATGACCCTGTCAAGAGTCTTCAGGAGATTAATTTCCCAGGCCTGTTTTCTTAGATAAAAATTGAGACGGAATTACAAATGCGAGACGTGGGGAACAAATCTGAAAATGATATACATTTCAAAGGGATTAAATAAATCAGCACATTCCTCAGTTCCTTCATTTGTCCTTTGTTTCAAGCCAATATTTCTTTAAAGAAAATAGACTGTTAGCCTTGTCAGAATGTATGAAGTTGCTGTAAGAATATCCAGTGGTAGATATGGTCGATGCAGAATGAAGCTCGACTCCATGCAATGGTAATCAGGCCAAAAGAAGAAGAAAAAAAAGCCCTCCTAAGTAATTTATCCTCCAAAGTAATTTCAGTATTTATGGGATTCACCTTCAAAATGTAATGTGGCATGCAGGTAGAAAAAACATAGGAAATGAGAAATCCAGCGAGAGTGAGGGAGAGGCGCGGAGACAGGGAGGCAGAGAAAGCCAAAGTGGGAGTCATAAAGTAAGTAATCTCTACAGTCTGCTGCCATCCAGACAGGTCTCCCGTGACCTCCACCGCCGCTGACCTACGTCCTTCACATCTGACAAAGTTGGGAGGACACGCTGGAAATATGAGGCCGTCTGAGCCACCTCCATATTTGAACGCGCTCATTATGTCTCTGTCTGGATAAGAGCATCTGTTAAATGACTGAATAGTAAATTGTGTGCTGAGGACAGCAGACTAGCAGGGCAGATAAAGGAGCTTTGTCTTAGTTACATTTCAGCAGGTAGCAGCATGGCTTAGACTGCCAACAGGTTTTGCTACCGTGCAAGCCTAATGGTGGATGACTGAGGGGAGGAGAGGGAGTCTCTGGGAGAAGATATGCGATTTTCCACTTGTCCAAGCAGTTTTCTGTAAAATCACAGGAGTCGCCTTGCACTTTGTTCAAGGAATGCTTTGCACAATGTAGGTTTTGAAATATGCATTATCTGTCTCCCAAATATTAATCACATAATGGAGATTGCGTGCCAGCTTTTGACAATGCCTCTTTAGATGGTTGTGGTTTTAGTGTGACCAACTCACCGCGACTGGAAAGGTTGATTTGTTGGAGAAAGGCAGAAAAGAGAACATGTGTTCAATCTTTGTTTTGAAAGCAAAATGATGCTGCCTGTTATTTGAATGTAGGTATGTGTCATTGTTCGGTGGGACTTGGAAAGGTAATATTATCCACCAGAAAATGTGAACAAAGATTTATGATGGTAAGAGTGTTCGGGAAATGAAACCATGTAATATTAGCCTGAGGAGTTTTCTTGTAAACAGCCAAAGGTTTTGTTTACATTATGTGCATCCTTGAGGTCTAACAAGTGTGTTGAATACATTTCTGCTCTCATTAAACTTTGATTAAACTTGGTTTTTAAATTAGTTTATATTCTATAGATGTATGTACATTTCTACTTTGCCTTTGTTGGTGCATTACATGTCTGATGTGTTACCTAGTTATAACTTTAAACCTATAGCAACATGTGAATCATGCCGCCCATATGGTCACACTTGTGCATGTGCATGTAAACAAAAACATTGCTCCATAGCGCTACTAGTGTTCAAAAACTTCACTAAATCTTAACCTTCTGAGTTATGGACTGTTATACAAATCAAACCAGAGTACAGGTACAGAAAACATTCTGATGTTAATTTTCTTTTATTTTTCAACACATTGTCAAACTCAAAAAAATTTGACACTGTCTCATGGACTGGTCCTAATAAGCAAATTTGTTACTGCACCTTCATCATTGTCGCTATAACACTCCCACTTATCCCCAAAATGGGACTGTGTCGACTTCGAGTCAAGATAACGCTGGTTATCAGATGTAATAATTCCATTGTTATGAACTTTAATACTGTCAGCATTACTCCTGTGAGTTTCACTTCTGACTGGTAAAACCTTAAAATTGTCCAGAGACAGAAAATCGGCCTGTTTCATTAACAAAATCTTTCTCTCTCTCTTGATTTTTTGATAAAGGAGAGCTGCCAAATCCTAATACTATTTTTTCGCTACTATATTTAGGAAACTGGTCCCTCTTAAAATTTAGGTCTTTTGACATAAACATGATTTTCTATTTGAAGTAAAAATAACACATGATTCACCCCTTTTATTTATGAAATGATGGAGGTTTTGGCATTGATTGATAAGCATCACTAAACTCCCATCTCTACCCGAACATAAATACTGGCTGTATAGACATTGTCAGATTGGATGCAAGCTTATGTGCAGAAGAAGAAGAAGGAGAAAAAAAAGTTCAATTTTTTTTTTTTTTTTTTTTTTTTTTGTTGCTTCTGAGGATTGTGTGTTAGTACTTGAACGCCATCCAGAACAGTTTTCTTGCAGCTGATCAGAATTCTTGGCTTGCCTTGCTCTTCCTTCAAACCTTCTATTTAAGGATTGCACCCCCTCCGAGCTATTGTACCAGTGCCACTGTGCTAATCAATCACAGACCACGCTGTGTGCAGTAGCGTACGTGTGTGAGTGTGTGTGTGTGTAGCATGCTTGCACATTTGTGAAGGGGTGTTTAGCTGATGCTATTCGAATGATTATGAGTCCTTAAACATCAAGCCTATTGCCAAATTGCCCTTGACAAGGAAATATGTTGTTAGCTAAGATAATGTGCTGCCCATTATTTTAGGCTATAGTGCTCTGCCAGAATGCAGGATTATTTGGAGCTTGCAGGGCGGCGGCAGCTGCACGCTTAGAGATACACAGAGCTGAAACAGGGAGCATCTCTACCATTATGTTGCCAGTTATGGAGACAAGAAAGAAAATTGTAGGTTACACCTACAGGCAAAAAGAAATGTTGTTTGGCACCTTCGCACATGTAGTAGTATTTAGACATGCAACAGTTTTATGCAAAAAAAAAAAAAAAAAAAAAAAAAAGCAGAAATTTCTCAGTAATACATTGCTGCTAAATTAGCCACAATGACACACTGTGGGGCTTTAAAAAAATAACTTTTACACAACGTACAGTAGCTACAAAGATTTGCTTCTTGCTTTCATGTGGTCCAATTTGGGAGTTCTCCAGCTCAATTTCCCACTAAATCTAAGAAAACTCTCTTTCTTTTGTCAGCCTGGTGATCAAATATCAAATGCAGTGGGAGTGAAAAATTATTAAATATATGCCAATAAAAATCAGATATCATTATTAAAATTAATTTGACAATAATAAAGAGGAATGTCTTCGCGAGTTAAAGGTGCTTTTATCATTCTCGGCTAATTATGTGCTGCCCCTCATTGGGGGTTTTGTACATCTCAAGATATTGGGCTGCTAATTTATCAAGGCATGGGATAATGTGGGAAAAAAAAAATCTTTTGTATCACTTCCTGTCTGTGGAGGCTTAGAAAAGTAATATGTCATCTCAAACAAGGCTTTTAGATAAAAGCTGGTGATACGTCCTCTATATTTTCTTCGATCAACATGCATCAGCATCAATATGGAAATATTTGTCTGAGAAATAGACCGCGACATAAATCATCCACACATTCCACCCTATAACATCTCCATAAACATGGATACATGTGATACCAAGGAATGTCTCAATCCCATGTGGCAAGGCGTGACAGTAAAGGAAAAAAAATACATGATGAATAAAAGCACCTGCTGACATACATGCGCCTCGACCATAAAAGCAGCTTGAGAGGATGCATGTTTCACAGTAAATCAAAGGTCTTCAAACAAAACTGTCAGGCCAGCATCAGTCTGTGAGAGTTCAAGTGAATCATTAGTATATGGTGAGACTGAGAAGATGGTGCAGGCGAAAATACTGAACTCAGTGAAGAAAGTTGTGCAGAAATTAGACTGAAAGAAGGTGCTGAATGTCCTGCATTCAACATTTCACTGACATAAAAGTATTAGAAACTAAATACTATCAATAGTTAAGTGTCACAATGCAGATTGGCCTCTTCTAAAGCATTTTATTGTTATTATATATTTATATTATTGAAGATTCTAACTAATGATCATTTTCATAATCAGTGAATCTACAGATGAAAACCAGACAATGTTTTTGCTTGAAAAATGACAAAAACCATCAATTATTAAAGCTGCTCTTTTTTCTGCCGTCGATTCCCCAGCTACATGTTTAGGCTCTATATTATTGGATGATTGATATTATTGATGCATTAACAGGAGCAGCATGTAAATGTTGTTGCTTGTCAAGGCCATTTTACCTACTTTAATATACTTAATTGTGTTTGATCTATAACAATGCATCTTATTTCATAAACTGATAATGTGTTGTATGAAAAATCTTTATTTGCAAAGCAACTCATAACTATAGCTGTCAAATAAAGTCTAGTCTCAAGTACACATGCAGTACTTGTAGTAAATGTACTTACATACCTTTCACCAGTGCATTTGCATATTACATATTTTGGTTTAGAGGTACTGCCTTAAAGCAGCTGTAAATATGTTTCTGTGACTTGCACGTCTTTAAAATAAATGGAAGAATGGAATAAAATATTATGTGGCCGATATTAAAAGTTAATACTGTTGTCTGTTGTCATAGTGTTAAGTCTTTCCTTGAAACCAAACGGCAGAATATTATAATGGATGGATGTCAAAGAGGGGAGTCTGCAAATCTGGTCGAGGTTGTAGCAATTAAACCAGTTTGTGTTCTGTGGAAAACTGTACAAATAGATGTCCAATGGATGACAATAAATAAATGGGAACACAGCAGCTGAGACCATTACTGCATCGGAGGCTTGCCATGGGTACGAGCGTGTCTGCAAGACTAACACAACCGATGCGTCGTACACCACCTGGCTGATGCATCCCACAGAATACATCATTTAATCACTGACCCTTTGGCTCAGAGTCAGACAGAGAAAGAGAGAGAGGGATAAAGAGAGGCAGAGACTGAAATAAATGCCTCAAAATGAATTCTGAATCCATGAGATGTCATACGAAGCTTTAATTTTAGAATCCTCATGAAGCAAAATGACCAAATGTATTACCAGCCAAGACTAATCCTTTTTATATAAATCCCTACATTTCCCACTTTGTCTTGTTATGAGAGGCCCCGTGTGTCTGCTGGATGCTACTGACTCTCTTTCCTCTTCCCTAAAGAGCATCAAATACTATGGGTGGAGTGGGACACAATCTCATCCATCACCATCAATCTCTTCATGTGACTATCATATCATTGGAAAGCAAAACCTACTCATCCTACTTCCAGCGCCCAGTGAAGCAGAAAATAAGGGCCAAACATAGTCGGAACATAACTGAATATAAAAGTGAATTGGGAAGCCAAGTAAAGCAATAAACATCAACAAAACAGACAGCACATGCAATGGATTGTGCACAAACAACCTCTTAGATTATGTCATTCGCCCCTTCAGGCGGACAACATGCTCCATCCTGTGTCTTATTGGGTGCATTTCTAAATCGAATTAAATATCTCCAAACCTTCCAAGTTTGATTACGTTTGAGTCAAACATGACTTGAGCTGGAGTCTGACAGACGAGACAAAAGAGGACGTAAGAGGAAGTGCCAAAAAACATTGAGTCAAACAGTCACATAACTAAATCCTCTAATAGCACTGAGAGTGAAATGCTTTGGCAAGGATTTTGGATGGCTGAGGTCTGGAGAAGATTCTTTTTGCTGAGTGGAGAGACAGCTAGCTTGTGAGCAAGTTTAGCTGGTTAAGCTACTTCCAGGAAGAATTGCAGTGACCCTGTAAGGGACAAGAGTGAGCCAACCAAGTGCCCCCCCCCCCCCATTCCTTCCTTACGCCACGATTCATCCATGAGCTTTATTTTCAATAGATTTTATTTTCTTGTTTTTATCTCCTCTATCTCTGAAAGTGCCCTTTCTATCAAAAGGACAAATAAAGAATCTTGGGGAAATTGCCAGTAACCTCTGAGATCGTTTGATAATGATCAACGTTGTATTTCCATCCTATTGAATTGCATTACGTTCTTGGCAGCCGCTGCTCTGTCCAGTCACAATGGAAATTAAACAAGAAGTTGAAGCCATTACGTTTATGATCCGGACCATAAGCCGGAACTGGAGAGAAATCACAGAGATCCTGCATGAGTACAGAATATTTAGAAAAAAAAAAAAAAAAACTCTTGGAAGTGCTTGTGATAGCCAGACTGAGTCATACTTGTGTCTAATAATCAGGTAATAATATGAAAGATTGCAGTTTTTAATTTGTAGATTCTACTGTTTATGTATTTATTAATAGATTGCACAATACGATATACTGCTATTCAAGGCTGATTTGATACAAACACATTGATACAGTCTAGGACCTCTCTACGTCCTCCCTGTGTCTGTGTGGGTTTCCTTCGGGAGGTGCAGGTTAATTGGTGACTCTAAATTGCCCGTAGGCACGATTGTTTTTTTATTCCTGCCAACCTGTCCAGGGTGTACTCCGCCTCTCGCCCAATGTCAGCTGGGGTCGGCTCCAGCCCCCTCATGACCCTCAAAAGAATAAGTGGTTTTAAATAATGAACTGTAGGATTCAGGGATTAAGATTTATTGAGATTTTCTTTTTAATAGCATGTGATTAAAAAAAAAAGATGAATCAATTATTTACCACTTATTTACTTGGTTACACGCTGTTTTTTTTTTTTTTTTTTACATTCCTCATAAGAAAGGATGATTTTCACAATGAAGCTCACTCACCAATGTTTACCTCAGTTCCTGGATCAGTGCCATCCTTCAGAATATGCTTTTAAAACACTGTATGGGTACGAGACCTTGGTACTGTTAACAGTAGCATTAGCTGCTAACACTAGTGTTACCTTGCCTTGACTGCTCCTTCTGAAAACCTCACCGTCCATACACGCTGTCATGATGACCTGCAATTGTTTACACAAACATAAATTATAGGATAGCATGCATAAGTAGAAAATGCATAGCTGCTGTACAATGAAGCATCGAGGTCATGTTGGAGGATGCTGTCTCCAGTATATGCCACCTCCAATATGACATGTATGAGGATATATATGAGCATAATATAAAATAGATAAATAAACAGAACTGCCTGTTGGTTATATATTAGCAATAAAATGCAAATCATCCCAAAAAAATCACTGTGTTCATCTGTTAGAGATGGAAACATAAGGTTTGGCAGATATAATGGTTAATGATGATTCAGACTGTAGATATCATCACTATAGCTTCGTGCACTGAAACACATTCACAGCCCATATACTGTATATAATCCACTCCAGGATTAGGACCGTATGGGAAGGTACAATCCAGTAAACGCGCATATGGCTGTGGGAGGCCAAGTCGATTTAAACACACATTTTGGCTCATAATCTCATCATCAACTGGGCATGGTGTCTGAATGTTTTGTTTTTTTTCTCTCTCAATGTAGCCGTTAGTCAAATGAGGCCAGTGCAATCAGCCCTGACAGATTTAGAGCATGTTACAAGCCCTGTTTGTCACAAGCTGTACCTGCCACTCAACTGGCAACAGAGAGAAAGAGAATAGGAGAAAGAAAAAAAAGACCATTTTGTCGTTCGCCTTTTGAATATCTTTAGGTAACCTGAAAAGAAGTAATTTTAGGGCCCCCTGGGGCTTAAATGGCGTGCCTTGATTTTGTTGAAAAGTACTGCAACCCACACAAAAGACTGTGCTAATTCCATAGTTTCCACTAATTGCTTATAATTGCACAGCCCAAACTTTATATAGTTCACGACTGAAATCTCAGCGATAGATTTGTTCTGTTTGAAGGAGCCTCAAAGTCACATAATCAAGATGTATCTGTAAGATGAGTTTTGTGCAAAAATGTGAAAAAGATGTCATTATTTATGACAGCTTTTCCTTCAGGCAGGTGTGGATTTTTCGAGAATCAGCACCAGCACCTGCATTTCCCCGTTGTGATGGGTTAGTATACCATGCCTCCTCTGGGGCCTGCGTTAATGTTTGGTTTGTGTAATTGAAGCTAAGGCAGAATCCAGGCTTGAAAATGAAGAGTTTGTTATTCCATGCACCTGCACACCTGAATCCTACCATCTAAATATATTTAAATTAAACAGTTTAAGTGCTCACTTTACAATTTTAAGTCCTTTTGACCCGAAGTAGGTCAACTCTTCTTGACAAAACCGAAAAAATGCGACTCTTTCAGTCCACTCCTGATTGCCTAATTTTGAACAGCCATGGATTGACACGGCAGGTGATGAATTCAGTGTGTGGGTGCTTTAAAAAAAAAAAAAACAGGTTTGAAAACACGTGCATTTAATGCTTCCAATCCCATTGAGCTTCAAGGTGAGAGACTATGGAAAAACAGTTGTTGCAGTTCTGCTTCTTTTATGCAACATAATTATTTCGTGGTGACAGAAACAGTTGAGAAACAATGTTTGTCTTTGTTGCTTTGACATTTGACCATTGGCCATGAAAGTTATCATCATACTCAAGAGTATTCATAGAAAAACAATCAAATCGTCGTTTTAAAATCTAAAATAATTTCACCTGAAAACGTGACATACAGTATAAAAATATGTATTATAATGGGTGTAAAAAAATGTTATTTATTTATTTATATAACACAAATGGACTAATTAACTAAACAGGTAATATTTTATATGCTTAAACTTACATGGTCCTTTAAAAAGCCTCCACAGCGGTATACAGGAAGTATAGGGGAAGGGAGCAGGGGGTGTGCCTGTCTCAAATTCTCTCCACATAATCACCTGCAACAGGATTAGTTCAGGGGCTCAGGGTCTGCCACTAGGTCCTAAATATGTTTGCCAAAAGCCCCAGCTGGCCTTCCCCATTATTTGGACCAGGTACTGCAAAGTCCCCCCACCCCCCAAGAGCATGCCATGCCTCCATCTTTTCCTGCATCCTCTCATGCATCCATCCGCCTTTGCCCATCTCCAACATGGACTCCTCGCTGTGTCTCCTCCTTAATGTGGAGCCAAGCCACAGGCTCCACTCTTACCTTTATCAGTGCTTGTTATCACTTCAGTTAAAATTGTAATTTCTGCATTTAGACAGATAAGACAGACTGATGGACGGATGCTCAGCTCCACCAATTAACACGGCTCCGCTCACCTCTCATGTCGTGTCACTGAGGTCACCAGTGTCACGCATTCTGCTTCTCGCAGTGTCATCATCTGCTGATTGAAGGCTTTACCAAAAAAACTGCACATTTTGTGTTTTGTAGGTGACTGCGCTTAGCTAGCAAAGCAGTAAGCAAGCTAACTAAGAGCTGCTCACACAGCGACAGGGTCCATGCATGTTGCAAATGAAGCAAATTTGAGAAAAGCACAAACATGAACAGGACATTTCTGAAAACATTATACTGTATATTTTATACTGAGATGCATTAATTTTAAGGAAGCTTTCTGCTAATTGGCTTAGAATGTTTTTCCTGTGTGTCACTTCTGCTTTTTTGTCCCCATGGACAGTCATAATGGACACAATTCATTTCATGGTAGGCGCTATATGACAGATAAAAAATTTTAATTACATAGAGAATTGCACACTGAAAATATCACACCTTGCAACTATGCACAAAGTTCAGATAACATCAGCTTAAACCCTGTTTGGTGCTGCCCTCCTAAACGCCTGAAAGTTAAAGCCACTTTAAACATTAAAAAAGAGGAATAGTTTCTTTATGTTCTCTTAGACTAGTTTTACAAATTATTGGCTTTTTTAACAGTTCATGTCTATAGATAATATGAATTACATGATGACATATAGGTGGTGAACTGAGCTCCCGGCAACCAGCCCAAGTGGCGACCGCAGCTCAGGCCGCTTATCATGTGTAGACAGCCTGAGAGAGGGGAGGGAGGGTCTGAGTATGTCTGTGACTGAGCCTCGGGAGGGAGGAGAAGGAGGTGATACAAGCCTGCTTTAGTGACAGGTGACCACTGTATGGAAGAAATGCTCTGTTCATTTCATATCAGTTATTTTACAAAGTTGATGCATATTCACTTCACGCTACATCTTTTCATTTAGTAGTGTCTAGTAGACTGCAGGCTTTGTGTGAGAAGCACTAACGCCCGTGTTCCAAATGTGCAAATATTTAGCTACTACAAAATCTGCTTAAGCAAATATCTGCATGAGGATAAAGTGGGCGTATGCACAATACATGAAGACCATTCATTTTAGCTGTGGATGATTAACAGACAGAGATTATGGTTTTGCTTGTTCAAATGTGACGCTCATAACACCAAACCCTTGACCAACATTTGATAATGCAGCAAATGAGTGAGGTGAAATCTCATACTTGTACGATGTATGAAAAGTAATGAGAGCTGACAACATATATAAGAGATTTGTTCTGACATTGATTAAAGTGGATAATATAATAAGTAGGATAAAAAGGTTGAGCAAGCATGCCAAAAAATAAAACATGGGCTGAAGCACTTTGACATTATGCTTAAAAAAAAAAACCCTTAACAATAAATAGTTCACTTTCTGATGTTGTTGCAATGATGGGCAATGCCAGTAATGCATCATGCATTAGGCTGTGATTCATTAGAAGAACAAAAGCATAGCTGTCTTATTGAAATACCTTGATTTTCTTATAGAATTTAAAGCTTTTCCTGGCGATCCTTACAAAGCAAGTGAATTGTATAAATGGTGTTTATAAAGCCTTGAAACTACAAAGCCAAAAGGGAAATACTAGAGTCAAACAGACATATGTACATCGATCTTAGGTCAAGCATAAAAGATTGAGATTCTAACACCTTACAATCCTGATAATCTCTCTATGCTTATCAGTGCGGAAAGACCAGGGAAAGATGAGAGCGTCCTGCTGTTGCTTATCCCTTCCCAGCATGGCCACCGCACTGATCAGAGGGGGAGGACACAGGTGGAGACCTGGAACTGTGTCATCATCAATGCTCAAACAGAAACGAAACAGTCTGGCTCAGGCACCAGGAGCTGGATTTAGCCAAGGTGGGAAATGCCAGCCAAATGCCTTTTTGCTCTTCTTGATTCCATGCTCCCGCTCTCATAACAATATCAGCGGCCATTCTGCGGATGGAGAGAGGGCTAATATTGAACAGGCAGGCCAGACAAATAAGAGCAAAGTGTACTTAGCCACCTGTGGACCAGCTGGAGAGGAGATGGCCGTAAGATGGCACGGAGTCCTAAGAGATCCAGTCTGATGAACAAAATAAATGAAAACAACAGAAGCACTGGACCTGCTGCTACATAGAAAATTACACAGAGCCGCCTTTATCAGAATTTCTAATGAATGGCCCTGCCGCAGAACTACAAGGCATCTGTGACTTGATGAACAGTGTGTGCTGACTTGTTGGTTGCTTGAATGCGTATTAAGTTTGCTCTAATTTATTTATATTTCCCCTCATCTTCTATACGTCTCCACGCAATTTGCAGAGAAAGCATCTACCTAATCAATAATCAATCTGGGGCTGAAACGATTACTTGAAGAACTCGACTAATAAAAATACTCAAATTCAAAATGTCTGCCCCAAGGCTTTGTTTCATTATGAAACAACAGACAAATGCAGGAAAATAATCATTGCTGCCCCAAGTAGAGCTGCTGTGTATTGTTAAGTTGAAAGTGAAGCGAAGGGAAAGGGTGGAGTTTTATTGGGGGGTTATTTTGGTGTATAAATGGTTGTGCCGCTGCAATACTGCTAGCTTAACGTGTATGGCATTCAGCTAAAGCTAGTCCACATTCTTAGTTGCCATATATATACTATTAGCAGTATTACAGTATTATTTGTGAGTCTCAGAATTTGGTGGACCTGTGCATTTAAGCCCCTAGTGCACATTGTTGACGTTAGGGGAGAACCTAAATCCTGTGTGTAAAAGCAAGAGGGGTGTCCCTTTGTGATCATCGAACCAAGCTGATACTCAGGAAACCACCATTAGCCATTCTACTTCCCACACACATGGCCTCATGTTGCCAGTGGAGAGCAAGCCCATAGAACAACAAGGGGTGGTTTGCTACCATGCCCAACGCTTCAGCCTGCCAGCAAAGAAGAACCAGCAGGAGACCTCCGAGCAGCAGCCATCTCAGTCCATCCACTCCAAGTGGAGGAGCTGAGGACCGTAGTGCTGCAAGAGATAAAGTCCATATTCAGTGAGAGCACTGGCGAAGGATAGACAATCGGCTCATCTCGACCAATACTTCACGGCATATGTTCTAATCGTGCTCTTGCTACTGAATCTGAGATGAAGAGGCCAAAAAAAAAAGAGCTGCGGCCACCTTCTCGCTGTCGAAAAGCTCAGTTTGGAGAGATTGATGAAATAAGGCTTGATGCTGTCAAGCATGCATAGACCAGTGCAAGGGGCCTGTTGTAATTAAGCCAGACAGGATTTCGACAATCATTGTTTAAAACCATCCTCGGCAACACTGTCACTGCTTGTGCTGACTGAAGAACGACAAATGAGCACATGTATGCACAGTTATTGTCTTCTGCCCTCCGTGATGAAGAGCTAAGTCTATAGAGAGTGAGAGGGTGAAGACGGTATGATGAAGAACAAACCTTATTTAATCCTTAATTTACATAACCTGTCATATGTTTGCAGGTTTTCTTCTGTGAGACAATTATGTGGATCTGTGGTAGTAACATGGTAGTTTTATACCTTCATGGCCCATGAAAAGTTTCACACTGAAATCACAATAAATCTTTACATGGGAAGCTGTTGGGACAATATACACCTAATTTCTAATCAGTGCAATGTGTTGTAGCATGTTATGTGCTGTATCTGACAAAGCAGTCTTTTGATGATAACACTATTTATAATTATCCATCACAATTCCAAAAAAAAATCAAAGCGGTGGTTATTTCCTTTTAACGAATTTAGCATGTGTAACTGTTCAATTACTTTGATAATGTTTTTCAGACCATTTAATCACTGATAATGCATTCACACTAGCTCACTATATCCAATTATCTGCTCCACACTGACATCGGTCCACCCTGTGCTCCATGTTAGCACTGATCAGTATTAATCTAATCAATTATAGAATCATTTGACAAGCCAAAGGCTACGCAAATCTTATACTAACTGAGCTCTGTAAAACATGTCATGCATTGTAATGAGAGTACTTGATAATATCCCCCAGCCAAAGCCATTTGTGTGGCAACAAGGGCAGACGAGTTGAAATACTGAGCATTCGATGGGAGAAAACTACCATGGCATTGTTGCCAATTATACGTTTCTGAAACTACAGGGGTGTGTTCCCCCGAGAGCGACTTTCCCCAGCCCCGATGCACATGCTCAGAAGCATCATATCCTTGGTAATATTGCCTGAGCTGTGATTGCATTCTGCCTGATATTCTGCAGTTCATTAACCTATAGCTAAAAAACTCCCCAGACGGTTGATCTAATAGAGAGGACACAGTGCTCTATCCCCTCTGCTCCAATAACTAAAGAGTAAAGATAATTAGGCCCCAGTTAACAAGATGAGATGCAAATTCTCTTTTCCATGGTATAGTTCAATTATAATTTGCTCCCAGTGGGCTTAACATTCTTGGGAATACTCACCATGTATACCCAAGGGTCACCCAAATACATTCCTTCTTCTTATATTGGATGACATTTCCACCGCAAGACAGGTGTAATCCTTTGGTTATTGCATGTCAATAACCACAACACCAATGGAATCCTTCATTTAGCTCACACTTAGCGCGGCAGCAAGGAAAGTTGGTCCTTCTAATAAGGGAGGGGGGAAAGTAAAAAGGAGTATAACAATGCCAATGCATAATGGATTAGCCCAGGTTTGCAGGCTGAATATCAAGCAGGTTCTCCGGTACACACAGGCCACCTGAGCTCTGTTACAACAGAGTTGTTAAGGTGGGAATAAGCCACTAGGTGAACGCCCACCCTCACACTCACTTTGACACACATGATATAGATAAATGAAGCATGCTAATGAGCTTTCTAGAGGCTTCCCACCAACAGGAAGGGATAATCTGTGAGGACTTGTCCCTGCTTGGATTAATTTTATAATAAAAAGAGAGTAGGCAGAAAATACCACAGCAGTAAATATGGCTACTGAATATGAATGATAACATGATGAAGTCCTATAAACTGAAATACTACTTTTACAAATTAAATTTCTACTTGTGTGTTGTAAAAGCTCAAGCAATTTGCAAAAAATAATCAGCATCTAAGAAAAACCCTGCGCTCCAGTGTCGTGGTTAAACTGGAAAAACTGATTAGGTGGTGTCACAACGTTGGTATTCTCAATGACCGCAGCCAAGATGTTCACATAAATACGCAGATGTTGAATGGGTGGAGGATGTCAGAGTGAAAAGTTGCTGCAGCTGGTGCCAAGATACACAGCGTTTGGAAATAGACACAGGTACACATACCCGGCACTGCCACGAGGTACTGGCACATGTTGAAGTGGACTTGGCACTCAGGCTTGCGAACAGATGTTAATCCAGGACAGATAATTACATCAGTGAGTGAGCAGACATTTTTCCACTTAATTTCCGTCTTTTAAAAGTGTGACTACTCCCCTGAGGCACTTTGCTAGAGAAATGCCCCTGGACCCGGTACCTGGGAAGAAGCCCAAAGCACCCCAGTGAGAGTCCTGATCACTGGGCTTCAGTGTGACCCCTTCTCAGCAGGAGGCCTGTCGGTGTGTCTGTGTCACCTCCACAGATGTGTGTGTGCTTGTGTTTGAGTGTGTGTGTGTGTGTGTGAGTGAGAGGAATTCAGTTGTCAGCCAATTGCATTTCTTTTCCGTTATTTATTCTCCAGGATGCTCAAGCTAATCATGCAGTACTGAGACTGTTATATTGTTCTGCCAAAACAAATATGCTTTTTATTGTCTATTTTATCTAATCAAAAAGCAATCAATTTTAATCTTGATTGCTTTTCCTTAGTGTAGTGTAAAATTAACTTCCTAGTGCAACTCAACCTGCCTTGCCTGGTTAATGAGAGTAATCTGCATCTCTACATGTTACCAATTGACTTCCACGTTTAACTTAGCCACTGTGTTTTAACAGTCAGGTTTAATAGCATGATGGCAAATAACTTTAGTGTGCTCCACTTCAGTGTCAAATGATTCTTCATTATTGTCTATCTGTAAACCGGTAAGTAGGTTAGACGAGGACAGGACAATTTATCAGAGGCTCTTAGTTGTAATTTAGCAACCCAGATCCACAATGGCACAGAGTTGAGCGTCGGGACAATGGTTCTCTCCTGCCCGGGCCACAATAAATCTCACTTTAAATTAAGTTAGCATGTTCTGCTACATTGCTTAATGAGCTGCGCTAGTAAACAATATTGTGGTACTCTCCCTGATTGATTGGTGACAGCGGCTTTACGGCTTTCACAAGGGCCTCAAAAGGACACCAGGGGTTCTTATGGCAGATGCTTTCATCACTTACCCCTCGCAAACAAATGCGGGCACTCTGATGCCTCAATACTCAATAAAGCTGAGGGAGTAGTCCTACAAAGGGTGACTTCAGGGGTATTATGATTGTGTATGTGTGCGGTTGATTACGGTGTGTGTGCTTGTGCGTGCACGTGTGTATGTTTGTAGGTAAGTGTAGAGGAAGGGCGCAGAACTGCATTAGGGAAATTTACAGTCCATAAGACATTAGATAATTCATGGTGTGGAACTGTGCGATAAATAAAAGCACAGGCGTGGGTAAATAGTCTGCAGCAATGAGTGTCACACTTGAAAAAGACCTTCCAAAGACCTTTTTGCCTTTGACAGAGCAAGTGGGCACCAATAACTCCTCCCTACCTGCCACCTGTCTAAAATATAAGTGCCCATTTCTCACATTCTCTACTTAAGCTACACTGAAAAAAGTAAAACTTTGCTGTTGTTCATTTAATGTATAAATTCACATCAAATGGGGTCAAAATAAATCATTTCCGGATTTAAACTATATTTTCAGGTTTGCACTTCTGACTGAATTAATATTTTTTATCTCGTTTCAATATGAATTTGCAATTTGACATCAAAATGAAATGACTCATTCGATCAACATGAACGGATCAGGTTTTACTCGTTGTGCGCATGCGTGTTCCGGAAAACGAAACCTAAGGATCTGGCGGTAACGACCGAGTCCATCTTCAGCATCTGCAGCTCTTGGGTGGAGGGAAACTTTGTTACAGGTAAGAAAAAACAGAAATACGTTTTTAGACTGTGAAATTAACCATGATTTTATCATCTCGTTCATCTATTTAACCTCCCTTTGGGTCGCCTGCGTCGTCTAGCGCGAGTCATGGTATCACCAGACTAACTGTCTTGTTGAACTCACTTTGCTAGCTTATAGCCTACTACGAATAACAAGCTATAGTTTTTCGATAGTGCACGTTCAATCCCTGTTTAAATTACTGGTTAACATAGCATGCAATTCTGAGTCGTTTCAAATTTTTGTTTGGTAGCGTAAACGTGATATTACTGTGAACGGGAGCCATGAGGGGTGTAGCGGTTTAAAGAGTGACCGTGTTAACGAGTGACCTACACCCGAACGCGTGTTTTTCGCCGTCACAGTGCTTGTTGATACGTGGTATGGACCTCGCCTCTATACTTAGTTACCTTTATTAATGAGAAAATATACTCATCGGCATTTCTTTTTAAATTTAAAATTAAAGAAGGAGGCAGCCACCAGGTAATTTTCAGCAGCTGTTCTGCCTGCAACGCATTTGGCCGGAAGTCACCATTTATTACGGTCACTCTTTGATCCGAAACACCGGTCAATGCTATATAGCGTGAGCTAGTCGACCGTGAAGTACAAGTTTGGACGAGTAGAACAACACGTGGAGTGCCAGCAGGTGTGTGCAAATAAAACTACAGAGGCAAACACGTTTCTGGGTTATGTGTGTGTATGTTTGGGGAGAGAGATTATGTGCGTGCTTGTAAGTGTCAGGATGGAGGCATTGTCGCTGTTCGGTGACAATGCCAGAACTATCAGATCTTTATCTTAACTTTATTAACTTAACTTGCCCATATTTTCTGTGAGTACTGGCTGTCTTCTTAAAAAAGGGAAAATAACTAAACTAATAAATGATATCTTATGTAAGTACGAAATAGCTCTTGTCCTAAAGTGTCTGCATAACTTAAGCTAAAGTTAACTTAAGTTTGTTTTTTGTTTTTTTTATCTTGCAGTGCAACGTCTGAAAAGCTTCCAGACTTGTCAATTGTGGTAAGTTAGTTGTTCATACCTTTTAAAAATGTGATTTGTCATTCACTGTCCAAATAATCTTTTGTTCAAAACGTACTATGCATAGTTTTACAGGGTCTAGCTAATTCTCTCTTGAAAGGTTTATTTTTTTACACTATGACTGCAGGATGTGCACTTGAAATGTACTAAATTGTTTGCTATTTATGTATTGTACAATGTATCCTTTCTCCACATAAAGTCTTAACATATGTATAACCAGTTTTCATTACATATTGATTGTTCCCAATTTGTACATAGCACCTAAAATTGACCTGAAGCTTGATTTGAAGAAAATCTGAATCAAATTGAAACTGCAATATCTGCTAGAAAAATCCCAGTTAGATCTTTTCCGAAAACCGTTCAGCCCTAGTCCATGCATGCGTTCTATACATACTAACATACACACACAATTACAGTCTCATCCCACACAGAAACTAACTTGCTCACTCACACAGCCTACTAACTCATGCATGCACTAACATAAACCCATACTAAGACCTCAGACACACACTAACACTGTCTTTCCCTCTCTTACTCTCTCTCCTTTCACTCAGGGCACCATGGCAGATATTGCTTCAGTTCGATTGCTGGTCATCTTGAATGAAGACGACAGCGTCAGAATGGAACTACGCAATGGGATTCCCAACTCAACAGAAGAGCTCATTGAGGAGGTCAAGAACGCATGTGGGTTAGGAGGGTACATAAGGTTACAGTACAGAGATGCTGACTTTGGGAACATCTTTGTAAATCTGACCTCTACAAGCGTCATCAAGGATCTGTTAGTTATCAAGGTTATCCAGTTAGATCCAGATTCCTCAACTATTGTCCTGTATGCAGTTGATAACTTCACAAGTGGCATCTCTTCACCTGGAATGACCAGTGAAGACTCCTTCTCTGCAGGGTCTGCCCATACAGATGACACAGTGCTGCTGAGTCATTCCCCTGACTCGTTAAGGACACAGCAGTGGCCAAAGGTTTTTCCCATCCCACTTTTCTCTTTTGACACTGAATCTCAACTACAGAGAGGAAATGCAGAGTATGCAAGAAGCCAGTCCAGACTGACACCTGGCTCAAGAATGCTTTCAGACATACTGGAGAAACTCGCTGAGAAGGTCTACGAATACAAAGCATACCCTACAGATGCAGACTTCAGTGATGTTGCAGTTGCCCTGACAAGTAAGCACCCATGCCTGAGAGAACCAGGGTCCTTCAATGAGAGCTATGGATGGAAACAAAGACTTAAGATGAAAATGGCCAATTATCGGACTCTACTTAAAGCACATGGCACATCTCCAGAGGTCGCTGTTAATTCTCTGAAGACCAAGTCTAATGAAGAGGCCTATCCAGCAAAGAATGTGAAGAGGCCTAGACAAGCCGAGGTCAACCATTTTCCATCCTTGCCATTTGGTGAGACTGAAGAAAGCCTGGAACAAGAGAGGATTTCCCTCTTGGCTGAACTGAAGAAAAGAAACAACCGCCAAACAATTAAAGAGAAGATGGCAAAGACTTTTGGATACAGAAGACAAGAAATAGTGCATCAGGAGCCAGGCATTGAAGAAATCTTGGAGAGATGGCCTGCACTTTTTCAGATGGAAGAAGTATGTATGTTTTTGGATTTAAATCACCCCTGACACACTTGCTCATTAATTTTGCACACCTATTTCTTTGCAAATCTGACTTTAGTGTATTTTACAGACATGACACTTAGAGAAAGATCTATTCAATCTAGTGATGCAATGGATCAAAAAAGGTACAGTTTGGATCATATCCCGATTTTTAGTAACGGATCGGCTCATTCACAATATGGAGAGGCATCCATACAGATTATGGATCAATGATGATCTGTTGCACCACTAATTCAGTCTACATGAGGAAAAGTCTTATAGCTTATAACCAGGATATAATAAAAACAATTAAGAATAACTGTTTATACATTTCTGAGAATTTATTTTTATGGGAAAAACAATAGTTTAAGTTATTATTACTTTTTTTTTTCCCTTTTCAGGTTTGAATGTCATACCATCTCAAAAATATAACATTGAACCAGGGCCATAATATACATGTTGATGTCTATTTTATGTACAAATTTGTTGCTTTGCATCGATTTCATTGATGATGTCCTTATTTTCAGGTGGTCAGCTGTGATTGTAGCTGTAAAAAATATACGTTTTTAAGCTCCATCTTGAATGCGCTTCTGTTTATGTTTTATAGATCAATGCTGAGTTTATGAGAATAACAACAGTCCCCTTGGAGACTAAGTTATTGGCACAGTTAGACAAGCACTCCGCCAAACTATTGGAGGTCATCAGGCGGAAGGGGGGAGCCGTAAGACAGAAGACGTCTGATGTCTTACAGCTTTTGGATGAGGTATCTATGAAGGGGTTTCTTGTCAGTGGGATCCATGCTGAATATTTATTTTGTTTTGTTTGTGGTTGTACTTAAAACCAATTTTTCTGAATCAGACTTTGGACATCAACACAAGAAGAGAGTGTATCCTCACATCTCTGATGATCTACCTGGGGGAACCTGTTGAGCACCTGATCAAAGAATATCAGGTAAGGGCATCTCATTCACATATAGGGAAGAGGCTTTAACCTGGAGTACAAAAAGTTTTTTTTTATAGTGTGTTATATTGGGAAACACATTAGAATCTTTAAATGTATATTTTTTATTTTCGCAGGATGTTCCAGAAAATGAGGCTGAAGAGCTGCAGCAGACTGCCATGGCCATCTTGATCACAGGAAGGGAGGGTCCTCTCCACCCAGCCAAAGACATCAAGATCATCATTGAAGGAACAGAGGTTCTCAGGGGTTTGCCCTCAGTTACAGCAGCTTTTACCATGATCTTCGGGCTCATGTACACACTTAATCTGAAGTATCCAAAGAATTTGGAATCCACCTTTGAGTTTGTGCAGAAAATCTTGATGGATCTTGATCGCAAAAAGATGAGCCCGAAAGTTAACAAACTGTGCAGCCAGCTGTACAGCTCAGAGTAGGCAGAGTTTAGTTGCACTGACTCAATAGATTTGTTTTGTTTCTACTGTTGGTATGTGTAGATTAGATTATGTGTAGATTTATTTCCAATTGACAATTCAGGCAGTTCAATACGAGGGGTTGATGCGTTAGGTTCCAGTCACATTACTGCATGTTCATTGCAATTGTAAGTGCTTTAACCCAGTTTAAGATAATACCCTCAGGTTGAAGTCTATTTAGTGTTATTTAATAATGTTGGGGGAAATGTGCTTTCAGAAAAGATTTCAGATCCTTTAGAAATAGCAAATTTTTTCTGCTGAAGGACTGAATTTGCAATGTAATATTTACAGATATGTCTACAAAGGTTCAGTGATTACCATTGACTGCACCATGCTTTGCAGCTCAAAACAGAGAATGAAGTTGTGCTGACACACGATTCTCCCATTAGTGTGTTGACTTTTGTTTCTACACCAACACTTTTGAGAGTTTTGTTTACCAACCATCCCAGGGCAGTTGGCTACTTGCTTTTAAAATACTTTTAGTATTAGTTGACTAAAAGTATTTGTATTGAATTTGTATTGCAGTAGTAACAATTTTACTGTACTTGCTCATGAACATGTTTGCATGTTTGCATGTGTCACAGCTGCAAAATGTTTCAAAACAATGGACCAATAAATAAATTTGTAGTAAAATAATTTCAGGGTTTTCTTTATTTTTTCAAAAATATGTTTTAAGCATTTTTAAAAATTAGTTTCTGCATATTTTATACTGTAAAAAGTGTATATTTATTAATTTAGGGTAATTTAATAGAATTTGTTTGCTTTAATGTTTATTTATATTCAAATGTATCTAATAATTTTAGGTTACGCTGAACAGAATATTTACATTAAACCAATGAAGACAATATTTGTTTTTAATTTAGGTCAACTCAAAATAATTAGTTTGCCTCACTGTCAGAAAACAGTTTACTTGGATTAAAAGAAATTAGATCAAACTGACCAAGTTATTTTACATTGAGTCAACCTAAAAATATTAGATGTGAATGATTACCTCAATTTTTTTAAGTTCAACCAATGTTTTTCTTTTTTCAGTGTAGTCTGTTTTTAATGAAATACAATAGCTTATAAAGAAATGTATCTTTGACTCAGTTACCTAATGTCGGTTTAAAATGTCTGCATCCACTGTGTTATTGAGTCCCCCCCCCCCCCCCGTCTTTGCTCTGTCGTCATGTTTGGGATACAGGCATTTCTTCTTTACAGTGAAGTGTTTCTGTCTTCCTCTCATTCACAGCTCCTTACGTCACGGTGAGAAGTTGGAATTAAAAGCATTTTCTGAGGTATAATTAAATGTACTAGCCTCTATGGTGTGGGAAATGAAGTGTGCAGTATTGAGCGTTGATATCCAAAAAGCCCTTTCCCATCGATCCTGAGGAGAACTTAGTTTAATGTCCTTGGAAAGTGCGGCAGGTAATCTATTGAGTTATTAAACTGTGAAGGGCCGGGGAATGCTGAGGCAAATTGTGATTCCTACGGGAATTCTTGTTGCACCAAAGCTTTCGCCACCACCAAACTCCCCTCCCTTCTAAACTCCTGTGCAGAGTTTCAGCCCTAATAGACAAGCCATTTCTCTCCTGACCTTAGATTTTTACAATGCTTGAACTTTAGCAAAGGGGGAAAAAGTGAATGTAAGAAAGAAGTGGTTTAGAGTCCTGAGGGAATTAATTTGCTATAACACTGTGCTGGCAGGAGGACACGACAAAGGGACATGTCATACACAGGAAACATGGTTAACACTCCCAATCATCTCTGGTGTGAGAGAGAAATCACCAGGATAACACATGGGGAATAAAAAAAAAACATATCATTGCTTAAGGGCTTGTCCTCCTGTCACAAAAAAACAAGCAATACCACACGGTGAAACAGTTCACATGCAATTCAAATTGTCCCATTTTTGACACGTCCCTTCTGATAGCGTTCAAACCATTGAGCTCAGATGGAGGTGGCACTCAGCCGGGCAGTTTCCTGGCCTCAGATATGTGACAAATTAATTTTTTAAAAAAAGGGTGCAGGTGGCAGGTGAGCCCCCCAGCAATTGAGAATGAGCACATATCCCAGGGCTGGCTGGCGGGGTCTCACTGGGATTGTCGATATGCTCCATATGTGTTTAATCACTCATCAGGGCGCGGGGATGATGCTAGCCCCAGACCTGACACCTGCAACGGGTTAATATTTTCTACCAAAAATCAGGCAGAGAAGAACAAGTGACCGGAGCAGGAAGCTGAGAGAATGAGGGATTTCATTGATATGGGAGAATGGAGGGTATGAGCTTGAGGGTATGTACAGCAGATTGTGCCTGTCTGTCTCCAGGGTCAGGCTTGTGTTTTCCTCCATCGTCCGCCCATTTCCCACAAGAATCCTAAGCTCAGCAACAATATGGCTCAATTACGGGCAGCCATTGCTCCCGCTATTCTCCAGTGGCATGTAAGGAGGAATTAAAAATGTGTAATATCTGAGGAATCACACACCCGGACGCATTGACCTGATATGTGACATTCTAGATACTCCTGTCTGGAACTTTTGTTCTGGAAGACTAGTCAGAGGGAAAAAAAACATGTTCAATAAAATTACTTACACTGTCAGGAGGGGCTGCGCTGGAGGACAAGCAGCGGGTTTGAACAATATTGTGTTCACAGTACAAGATTTTTTTTCTTTTACAAATATTGGAAGGAGGCGAGCAGCACACGAAGAAGCAGGTGTGAAAGCAGATACTTGAAGATGTCGTTACATGAATGACGCCTAACATGCAGACTGTTCCTGGGCGGGGGGGGGGGGGCTGAGGAAATAAGTCTGACATTTGGAACAATTTCATCTTTTCAGGGGAAGAGGAAGAACCTCTTCGCTTTCATACTTCAAGTCTGCTCAGGTGTAAACATACAAGCACGGAGAAGAAAAACAGCCACAGAGGCACTGGCTTCATTCAAACTAGGTGTGCACAGGTGCACCTTTACTACAATGTCCCCACATCAGCAACCTGTTTTTATTGTCACAAGACACAGGTACACTGGCCAAACATATCACTACCACATCACACAGATAAATGTCACACTCTCCCAATGTTTGTCCCTTAACAAAGCATTATGGCACCTGATAAGGACACAATGTAAATTAGTCCTGGGGCTCTACTGTACTATAAGGGAGCCTGTCATACCCAAGAATTAAATGCAAATCATGCATTATCTCCAAGCACACTCCCCATCCAGGAGAGTGATGCCTTTGTGTTCTCATGCAGCAGCAGAAGGTGCACGGCCTTCAGGGAGGGGGAAAAAAAAGACAGAAAAACAGGCCTTTGACAGAAAACTGCACTCATGACTGAAAGGGACTTGTCAATCGCATGAACAATACCCGTCTCTCACCCTGTAATTATGGGTTTCATTACACAACCATGCACCTCTCTCATGCTGTCACTACACCTCTCTCTATCTCTGTGTATGTGTGCACCCACAGGCAGTCACACACTGCAAACAGGATATATGACAACACTTGCTTTTTTTTTTTGTAATCTTCTTAAGGAAATGTACGCATCAAAACAAAATGTAGTAAATCCTCAGCCTTGGCTTTTTGGGCTATGGGAGAAAAACAAAACCAGATTGAGTTGGAGCACTGCAAAGACACAGCAACAAAGAAATGTCAAAGGAGATTTTAATCACAGATTGTTGGATGCCTATAGAGAGTTACATCTACAGACAGCTACAACAGGACTCTCAGTGCACTCAGTCTTTTTGTTCATTTAAAAGCCTCCTTGCATATGCGGCCTGCATGGACAGCGCTAGAAATCTCAGAGGGAGCATCCTGGTGATTTAGGAATGAATACTACTTTTGTGGTTGGGGTAGAAATACAACTCATTTTCATGGGGTATAATTTAAAAAAGGATATCTATGACTAAGACTATGATGGAGTCTTTGTCTACACCTGCGTGGGAAAATTACACTCCATTTGTTCTTAAATTATCATTATGGTATAAAAAACCTGCTTTGAATATGTGCTCAGAGAAGACACTCATTGGAACATCCAGTGCCTCATGGAAGCTATAGAAAAACATTGGTGGTTTGGTCGTGCACCTTCAGAAGCTGATATTGATTAATGTCTGCAAGGGCACAATGGCTGCGTGCGGATGTGACTGCCGAGGCTTTAAAAGGAAACTCATAATGACTTAAAATCCCACACAAATGTGTATTGTTTTGGACGTTGGCCATGTCGCATTCATCCTTTTGACATCTGACGAAGGGCTCCGACATTTTTCATAAACTCCCCCCCACCCCGTATAATAATGAGACCCAGTGGCATTAGGGTAGTCTACTCAATCTTTCATTCACTCTTTTATTCTCATATGCATGTGCTATAATGCTTTGGTGGAGGCCATTCAGAGCTAATGAATGGATGTAATTGAGAGGCTGGAGTAATACACAATTGAAGTCTTTCACGGGTTTTATGGATCTGAGGCTAATTAATGAAAAATAGAAGCTGCATTGTCTCCCATCAAATCCAATCCTTAATTCACCAGGGTCCCAATCACCCCTTCACTGAAGCCTAACATTTTAATCATCCTACCTCTAGAGCACAAGGCTAGTCCCCTAGTCGATTATTGCAATTCAATTTAGCATATTAATTATAGCCGCTGCCGAAGGGTATGTTCTTTCTCTACACGAGGTGAACCTGCTCCATGTTTTCCTCTCTCAACATATTTGCTTATCTCTGGCCTCGTTTAGGTCATGTATATATTGCGTTGTTACTGTGGGATACAACGTGGTAATTTACCTCCCAGCGCCCTAAACCATTGTTGTAAATGAGTGGACAACTCTACAGAGGAACTCCCACTGTTAATCCTTCTATAAAGACTAATAGGATCAATGATGCCCCCATGGGAGGTCAGGAGCTTCAAGGGATTCTTGGTGGTGTTGCCAATGGCCTTGAACTTTCTAAAAGACCCTTGTGTGAGTAATTTAGAGAACTGTACATCGGCAGTCTGCGGTCAGCTTTCTTTTTGGCCTGCTATAAAATGAACCACCCTGGTCAAGAGCCCCTGGCAGAATGAAACGAACTTCTGTGCTTGTACTCGGGACAGCGAGGTGAAACGGAGGAAGTACTGTATAACTCGATGCTTACTGTAATGTAACAGTGGAGTAGGGAAAAAAATCTTCACATCCATCCTTGAAGAATGGAAATATTATACATCTATGTTCAAATATTAATGGGCGGCTTATAAAAGAGATGTATTCCTGTGCATTGATAGCCTCAAACAATTCCCATTACTTTCAAGTTTTATGAGTTAATACAAAACAGTTAGTGCTGTTCTTGCCATTTAATGGTTGATAGCCTGATTTGTATACACTGCACTAAGACTAACATGCCTAAAGGCAAGTTCAAGCTTTGCACATTACAATGCTGCAGAGTCTGCGTGATGTGAGGTGATGATAAAGTGAGTCCCCCTGCTGTGGGTCTCTCCTTGCTTGGTGCAGAGGACTACCACCCCCCTTCTTCCTCCCACCCCCACCCCCGACGCCCAGGCCTCGTCTCTGCTCCGCTGTCCCTTGGCTCCTGGCATTCCTGCCCAGACCCCTGTCAAATCCCAGAGAAGAGGCAGATGGGCCTGGCTTTTTATGTACTAATCAAGGAGGAATTTGCTCCCTCACAGACACGTCACCTCTGACCCATGTGTCTAGTCACATTCATTATTCATCCTCACAGAGGTGAGCTGCTGTAAAGGGTCGAGAGCGGAGCCGAGGATGAGCCGGCGAAGGGGAAGAGGATGCGGGGTGGGGTGACGAGCGCTTGTCGTGCGCTGCTCCAGCTGCCAGCTCATGCCAGCATTCAAGTGTCCCTCAGTCCTTCATACCAAGACGGAGGCCCTCGTGTAACATTTGGGTCAAACGCACTGTGGTCCATGTTGTGCTTTTCTTGCCCGTACTCGCACGCTCCCCACCTCCTTCATCTCCTTTCCTGTCTGGTGACAGCGACAGACGAGCCATCTGGACAGTATCTTCAGCAGAATGGCAGAGTTAGGAGGAGACAGGAGTCCAGCAAGGGGATTCTGGGGTTGTTTAAAGGTCAGATGGAAGATATTTTCACTATTAACAATATTGTATGCTACAGTTTTGCAGCAGTTACAGCTATATTTAACTTAAATTAGCGACAGGTTAAACTATTAGGATGTTTCCTGATTTTCCATAAGAAGGCATTTCTCAAGAGCTTTCCATATTAGGGATGAGCCGGATACTCATTTCAGACGTTTCTGACATATTATTTCCCTGTTTGCCATCACTGGATGTTTGCATGAATCACACAGATCATTAAAAAAAATAAACAGTCTTACAGACCACTTACGCACATACACACATATATAGCTGAACACACAAATTAGCCTATATTAATATTTTTATTGTATATGGCTGCATGCAGTATCTGACACTTTGTCTCTGCAGTTCATGAAAATAATATTATAAATATTATTGAGATATACTGTATATAGGCTTTAAATACAGTAGATTAGCAACTTCTGATCAATCCATATGAATTTCAGACTTAAAATAATGTACTGTTCTAAGTCCCCCCCTTTCTCCGCCCACTTCCGGTTTAGGCACCGCCCACTCCGAGTCCCTATTCCATATTGCCCCACACTGACAAGTCAACATTTACTCTAGCATTACCTTCTTTTCTCAAAGCTTTAACATTCACGTAATAAGATTTGTTGGTTTGAAACTCTCCAGTCACTGCATGGTTGCTGATTGAAAAAACATGGTTTCTGAGACGTGTTCTTTTGCTGTCATTTAACGTGGCAATTTGTTTTACCACCACTTCTCCCTCGTCATACTTTTGCTTAATTTACCATGAGAGCATAAATCACGGTGGTTTGAATCTTTGCATATCTTATCAAAAATGAGCAAAATGAGAACCTTGTGGAATATAGCTCTTGCAGGCCAGACGGAGGCGTAATAACTGTAGTAAATAAAGAAAGGAAACCTATGTTTTAGCCCATTAAGTACAAGTAACCACATGACTGTCAAACATCTTTCAGTGTCCATGAATGCAGCAACAAGGGGCAGAACAGTCTGTACCAACCACAGAGTGATCATGGAATAAAATGCTAGCTGTAATAGATGACCTAGCTGGAGTGAGCATCACATCCTCTGCAAGTTGATGTTAATACCATGCTGAGTTGAAGTGAAGCCCAATGGTTGCTTGAAAGAAACTGCTATGGTGCTTTGGAGGCCACAACCCACATGGCCTTAATCTGTTTTACTACACTGATTCTCTTGAGTTTGTTTTCATAGCCCTGCTCTGTTTCTTAGCATGAATAAATCACTAAATAAAGAAAAGCTTTAAAAAAAGAGCAAATAATATAAGTAGACTTTTAATGATAAAGACTATTTTCTGTACTGTTTAGTAGAGCAGTGGCCAACTAAGGTCACCAAGTATTTCAGTTTAATGTAAATCACAAATTCTAATAAGAAGTTGAGAAGCAGTGCATGCAATATACAGCATCTGCTTCTTATTTCATACCCTCATTATCATTGTTGATTTTCTTGAATGTGCTGCATATCTTGTAAAGTGTGCTATATTAAAAGCTGTTTCTATGGCTTTCAATCCCAAATACTATGCAGCTACAAAATGACTTACTGGGCTTAGCAAAAGAAACATGCATGTGCCTTTCAATGTCCTATTCATAACACTTTTAGTTCATTACGGCCACAACAACATGTATTTATGGGAGCATCAATATATTTTGTAATCAACAGAATGAGAGGGGGAGAAAAAAGGTCTGGAGTGCATACTGTACAAAGCAATAGCTATTAGTAAGATGCTAAAATGGTAGAATGTAATAAGGTCAGCAAGTACCAGCAAAATATGATCACACTTCTCAAAGGCTAATTCCATATTACATTCATGTTAGCACACTAATCAATTTAGATTCACCCATCAAGCTTAGTCAGATCATTAGGAAGCAATTTTCATTTTGCCTGAGAGTCCATTAGTTGCTTGAGTAACATTGGACTCCAAATTGATGCGCTCAAATTGCATCTGGACTGATTTCAGAACAATAACAAGCACAGAGAATTACATGCAAATGCATCATTAGATCTAAAAACACATTGTCAGTTGCAGCCACTGATGGTGCAAACACATCAAGCAGTAACATCTTCACATTACCACCAACTTCGCCAATGGTTCCAATTGCCTCTGTTATTGATGTGTTTATGGTGGCTCTGGGCACCCTTGCTCCTTCAAATCTTAGATGGAAATAGCAGTGTGTACGCTCCACTGAGCATCGCAGGAAGTGACTTTCAGCTACCTTACACAAGGTGGGCAAATCAGTGGGGAGCAAGCCATTATGGCAGTGTTGTGGTTCATTTGAGTGCCATGCACTGTGCAAGAAAACATGATCTTTCCAAGTGGCCAGGGGATTCTGCACAGCGGGGTCGCTGGGGAGGAGTTGCCCCGTAAATTACAACTAATTACTGCTTCTATTGAGCTGAAATCCAGTCTGCTCTGGCCCACAATTCCACTAAAGCACTGGAGGGATTTCACTCTTCCCCACTTACAGCTCACTATCCATAGGCAGCACTGAGGGACTTAACAGCATTTAAATAAGCACCCCAACATGTGCTGAAATGTACAGTGTGGAAAGATGTGGGAACACAAGTGGGTTTGTACACAGGATGTGAAAATGTGAATATTTCCATTAAAGTCAATTTAATCGTATTTCATTATATGTTGATAATGGCTGTAACATTTACATAATCTATCTCAAATTGCTAATAAGATAATTAATGTTGGCCAGACCATGACATGAAAATTATTGCCTCACTTCAGTTTTGTTTTCCCACAATGCTGCAATTAATAAAAATAAATTATACAACACTGGACACTCCGTTCATAGCTTAGCATGATGTAAGTTTGATGTAATTCCCTCGGTCCACGGATTCAGGAAAAGGAAAGCCGTTCTCAAGTCTGTGACAGTGTGAGCTCTGACAGAAAAGAGGATAATTTTTAAATAAAAAAAGAAAAAACCTGTATCTTCACTTGTTGTGTCACCCCCCCCCCCCCCCCCAAAAAAAAATTCTTTTATCATGTGCTGCTTCTACACTAGACCGGGGCCTTTCACTTTCCTTCAGAATCACACATTATGCACACAAGACATGCTAGCAGCCCAGAGGATGCTAGCATAGTGAATTGTGTTTACAAGCATCTTCTCACAATGAAGCCCTGAGCAATATACTGATAGAGAGAGAGGGCGATAGAGAGGAGATGATGCTACATGAAAAAGAGAGCCGAAGCTGTGCAGATGTTCGATTGATTAATTTCCGAGACCAATAAAAAAGAAACACATCTGATCACAGGCTGTTACAGGGTTTTCCTCCTCGTCTTTGTGTGGAGGAGATGTGTTACATGACCGAAGAAAAGTGAAGATTATCCTCCATGTTTTCCTTTCAAACCCCCCCCCCCCATCAGAAACTCCACAGCACCCAGAGTGACCATAAATCCTCACGGTCCCTCTATGCTTCTTTTGTTTTTTTTTTTGAAAGATGATCTCCAAGGAATTGTGCATTGTACTGTTACCATGGGCACAGGAACAAATCTGCTCTCCTATTTTTAAGTCGGAGCCACCATATGATAAAAAACAAACAAGCCCCAATGAATTACTCGGCTCACTCATTGCACGGCATCAGACTAACTCGTCACACTTGCTCGGCGTGGCACGGGGATGATTGCCACCGGCCTCTCCTGCCACGTCTGTCATTGAGATGGCTACATCTCTCACATCGCCTAAAAAAAAAAAAAAAAAAAAAAAAAGGGAAAAATTGTAGATTGGGCTGGAGGTGGTAACTTTTGTGCCAGACGTTGGGCTGTTGAAAGTGAGTGTGGTGCCCAATCTTCTCAGCGAGGGTGGCAGAGAGAGTGCACATTAACACCTGTGAGACTGGTAAGCCACAGCTTTGGCAAAGCCTCTTAGTCCAGGCCTGTGTCATCCATTTTATGTGGCACTGGCACAGGGGCATTTATACACTGCTGCATTACAAGAGGGGGGTATATGCTTGAAGACACACCCTCTGGGGAAATACGTCCTCTTTATCTTGGCACAGTGTGGTCTTTACATAAGTGTGACTTTGACAAACAGAGAGGGAAACTTTTTGCAGCTGGGAAGAAGACATGACTGAACTCCAGTGTGCATGTGTGTACAAAAGCCCTTTCATACCCAATCATGATACTACCACCTGTTACCAACAAACCCGTTTACCTGTGGACTGATCCAAACAGGTGTTTCTGGATCAGTCCACAACTTTGGCAGTCTTTTGTCACTCCTGTCCCGACTTGTTTGAAACATGTTGCTGCCGTCAAATTAATGAGGTCAAACATTAAATATATTGTCTTTGTACTGTTTTCAATTGAGTATATGTCAGAAAAGGATTAACAAATGATCACATTTCATGTTTTACACTTTTTTTGCACCATATTAACAATTAATGATAAGTTACAATGATCGATTTAACAATAGAGATGTACTGGTGTTTTAAATCCAAGCTGACATGAAACAAAGTCGTTCTTTGATCCCATTTAGAAAGAGTCTGTCAATAAGTGGAAAAATTATGTTGCTGGTTTGTCGATGGTAACCTGGTGCAATTAGCTGGAAATGCTGCCGGGCTGTATTTTTACTTCAGCAGTGGCAGAGACTCCTTTTATTGCTGCATTAAGCCTTCCTCATGTGGTTCTGTAATATTCAGCTGATTGATTAGAGCTTCACCAACTGTGAAAGCCAACTGGCATCTCATGGCTGTTCGGTGAAGAACTTCTGGACAGGACGCAAACACACACTGAAGTAAGCCAGGATCATACATCTACAATTAATATCATGTTATGCTGAGAAATATATACACTCAGTTGCCATTTTATTAGCTACACCCAGCTAAAACTAATGTTGTCTAACTAATACTACAAGCCTGCATCCTTCATGAGGGTCATAATGTTTTCATGAAAAGGTTTTTTGAAAAGCCTTTCATTCATCTTTAAAGCTGTGTATTCTCGCGCTGTACTGCTGAGAGTTGCTGGAGTGGACCCTTATTGATATAAATGAGGTGGACAAAATATTAGAAACACCTCCCAGTAAAATGCAATATAATTAGTAATTACCAGCACACAAAAAAAATACAGCCTCCATAATGACCATGAGGTTGTATCAACACCGCTCTAAATCAATTTCGGCAATGTTCAGGAACATTATAACACGAAGGCAGGATTTACTTCATGGTTGTATCAGACTGAATTTTATTCACCTCCATGAGCTGTAGCTAATAAACCGGCATCTGAGCGTATCGACACAGAAAAATCACTGTGATGCAGCTAAAGAATAATGTATATTTGATGTGATATAAGAAGTAGAAAAAGTACAATAATGGCTCACAATATTAATAATTGCTTGAATGATTTAAAAACACTCCATTCCAGATAGAAGTATGTTAAATACATTAGGGTTTCTGTAAAGTCAATAAACCCTAACAGGTATATTCTAAGTACTTATAGGAATAAATACAGGGTTTTAAATAATGCATGAATTTAGCATAATGCCCTGTAAACAATGTTAGTGCTGATTATTTCCCTCAATACCTTTAACCAACCGTCAGTGAGGAGGACGTGCAGATACGGACTGTGCTCTATATGTGATATGGTCATATTGTGTGTTACAGTAAAGTCACACTTAATGACTTCAAAAGGTTGATGTTGACACCCATATTTTTTGACTGCTTCTCATACGTTGAACTCATACATATATCCCACGGACAGACATTGTTACTGTTTCGTATTTTTATCGAACCCCTGCTTACTCCAGTCTTGTCTGGATTACATTTTTCTTTGCTGTGTTACATTACTATCTGGCAATGCAAGAGAACAATATACCCAGTGAGACCATTAAAGTTTCATCTTATTAGCCCAGTAGGGAAAAGTAGAGAATGCAGGGAAATGGACATCATTACTGAGTACTACTTCCAGGGAAACATAATACTTCTTTTTTTCTTCTGGCTGACATTAATGATTGGCTTCTTTCTCGTGCCGTGGCAGACATGTCAGCCGCAGCTGCTATGGAGATGCGATCCACCTCAGGCTAAATAATGTTAATGGGATTCCCACACAAACACCTATCACATATATCTTTAAGATGCTACACACCCACCTTGGGTTTTTTCCCCCTTGTTCTTGCAGCAACACACAGCCAATCTAAAATAATTCTCCATCCCAGAGTTCTGCAATTTTTGTCTTGAGAATTTACGAGGGCTGCCCCCTCATAGTCGACAGGGATGAAAGTATCTGGGGGAAGGTTGCAACACAGACTTTTTGTCTTGTGAAAAGGAAGTGCTAGTTAGCTCAGTTAGCTGTGCCACTAATCAAGGGAGTGTTTACACCACTAACACAGGAGCTTTGGAGCACTGGGAGGAGGAGGCTTTCAGGCCCAGGGTGGGGAAGCTGGTGACGGACCCGGGCTCAGCAGCTTCCCAGTCAACACGGCCATACTGGGACCAAACACAGCCTCCAAGACTGACCACAGGGAATACAGTAGTGAGGTGATTTACAGTGGCTCCAATCAGGACTTCGACTCCAGGGACGACAAAAACATGGCAGGTTGAGGAGGAGTCAGGAGAGTCCAAAAGTGGGAGAGCAGTGAGTTTGCAGAGAGTCCCTTGTGTTGATAAGGCTGCAAGTATTAGTTTTTGTGAAGTTGGCTGTTATTTATTCCAGAGTTTTGAACGAGATGCTTTATGATGTTATAAATCAACAAAATGTTCAGTCTTCTTGCTGGTGGTTCCAACACGTTCAGAATCATTAACAATATTGCTTTTATCATTAGCATTGACGTTAACAGGCGGCTTGCTTTGTGCATACCCCAGAAACAGTGCTGTAAAAAGTAGTTGAAAGCCATACTTGAGTAAAAGTAAAGATACTTTGCTTGAAATCTACTTCGGTAAAAGTGAAAGTCACCCATAAAATAATCACTTGAGTAAAAGTCTTAAAGTAGCGCATATGAAATGTACTTAAGTATCAAAAGTAAAAGTACAATGACCCGAAACAGCATATTAAGCTTAACTCTCCCTGCCAGACAATCTGCAGACGGCAGGGAACGATTTATGAAGGTCCATGTGATCAGTGCTAAACAGGAGCAGACCTCCACCACGCAGCTCATTTCCACCCCTACGATTTACAAACGGGAATACACAACTGTAAATAAAGGCTATGTAATGCACTCAGTAGCCCTCATACACTATGGTGGTGAGCTAGCAAGGCTACTCTTAGCTGCCCAGTTGAGGTAAAGAGTGAAATGTTTGCACACTGTGTAATTGACAATTTCATATCTAAACATTATTTCGGTGTTTTCGGCAAAAACAAGTGGCACGATGAATCTTTCATCCCATTTTTTTTGTTTTGTTTTTTAACATATGACCACGGGTGTCCGTCTTCTTCTGACAGCTAGCAGGTGTTGAAGGTGCAAGAATACGCACAGTCCGGATAATCCAAACATGATGAGACAAATATATTCACGTTTTATTTTGTAACGAGTAACGACGGTGTCCAGTTTAATGTAGTGGAGTAAAAGTATCATTTTTTTCTTCTTAATGTAGCGAAGTAAAAGTGAAAGTTGCAATAAATATAAAAACTCAAGTAAAGTATAAATACTCCCAAAAACTACTTAAGTACTGTAAGAAAGTATTTTTACTTCGTTCCTTTACACCACTGCCCAGAAAGTATATATTATTTGAGTCAATTCATGGCTTGAACTAACAATTACTAGTTGATGAAAGTCTTTCGTTGGGGGCATCCCTAGAATTTACTTCAAGAAAATATAGTAATAAAAATTTTTAAAAATTGCACATCTCTAAACCTGTTGAAATGCACATCATATTTACACACTGTTACACTCAGTCTTGCTGCTTGACACGGGGCTAAGTGATGTCACCGGCGTGCTGACAGCTCTCCAAACGTACGGGGTGGGGAAACGACAATTGCCAGGAAGTGTGGAGAGATGCTGTGGGAACAAATAAGAGAAGATGTGGGAATATGGTGGACACATCTGTGTGGAGTTTGCTGCGGCATGGAGACACATAAATAGTCTGCACTGAGAGACTCCTAGGGGAGGTTAAGTGGGCTGCAGCTTATACCACATCCCTGTTGCGTGGCTGCAGAGAGGAGTGGAGGCTAAAAATGATCATTACGATCATTAAATCGAATTGACAGGTGGCTGCCGTCAGGTAAATGCTGAATTCCGTCCAGTATCTGTGGGATTAAGGAGTGACGTGAATTCCTTGTCGGTAATTCTTCAAGACAAATAGCAGGGCTCCCTAGACACCGCCCCCTTCAAGGCAGCAGGCAGCCTGCACTAATTAGCAAGGGAGGTGTGAAGGAGAAATCATTACTTTATCCACACACTGTGCCCTACATACCCCCCCCCCCACAGACACCATCACTCCACCTCCCATCTATCCTCTCCCCACAATCTGCAACATGGTGTGGTGCATATGCATGTTCATTCGTCTGTGAGTGTGTGCACGTATTTGTGTGTGCGAAGTCTGTACCCAGCAACAGGGAATACCGCCACTGAGATCAAAATGGAGGGCAAATGGAGGACTATGGATAATGGCAAGAACCGGAGACAGGGAGGGGGAAGAAGAGGAGGGAAGACGATGATGGAGGTGCTGGAGGGAATGGAAAAGAGTCAGACTAACTGTTTTACAAAAAAAAAGGTGGAGGGATGGTTGGAGAGAGGGGACATGTGCTGTAAGGTGTGGACGGAGCAGCACCAAGACTCCCTGGGTGTAATTATGATAGAATGGTCTCTGATTGATTGTTCGAGCCCGCAGGACCTCCAAAGCACCTCTGTGCTGTGGATGAGGCCTTTGTGGAAATGCTTAGCCCCCCTCACGGGGAACTCAGCTGGGCTCCTATTCCCGGCAGCATGATTCATGAGCGCCGGTGCTCTCTTCTGACCCGGGCAGGCCTGCAGCCCAAACCATCAGGTAGGACTCAAAACAGTTGCCCTCTCCACAATTAATGAGCTAAAGAGGCAGAGGGCGTCCACCTGCCGTTACCACCTTCCTCTTTCGGTCTCTCATTTTCAAGCCTGCATTCACAAGTGTTAAGGACGAGATCTTCTCACCGCAGAGCACGGATCAACAAGAGGCGGAGGTGGGATGGGACCCAACGCTAGGATGATCTTGCTAAAAGCCCCCGCTATTCATATACAGACACAAACCGCCACAGGCTTACCAGTAGGAGTACATAGTCAAACCAATCAGATTTAGGGCTACATGCCACAAGTAAAGTGGTGCACTTAGTACACCCTGGCCACTATCTCTTCAAGAGCATCTTGAATATTTAACCATGGCTCAATTTTACATACAAGCTTTTAAAATAGGTGATATTTATTTCATGGGGACAGAATGCATAAAAGCCGCGAAAACTGAGCCCTGTTGCATCTTCCCCCTTTTCAAAAATGCACTTATATTGAGCAGCACTTACCCACACAATGCACTCTCTGTATTTGTGCCCCGAGTTACACTTACTACCATCTACAAATAAAAAAAAAAAAAAAAAAAGTTGCTTGTAAAAGTAGAAAAGAACGGGAGATATTGGGAGAAGTATGAAAAGGAAAACCATTGCCTGTGAAGGACAGCAATTTTAGGAGTATTTTTAAGCAATGCAGCTTTGCTCGTACAGAAAGAAAAAACATCCACACCGGCACTACACTTAAACACAAGTGTCACTCAGCAGCACCAGCACCTCAAAAAAAGGAACGAGAGTGGCACAAAATAAAAAAAAGGTGCTCTAAAAAGACAAATGGAAATCTAACATTCATGGGTGGCTCACAAGAGCATCTAAGGCAAATGATAACATTGCACATAAATCCCCCTCAACTACCCACCCACTCAGTCCCCACCCCTGAAAAAAAGCGCCCTTTCAGCACATATTCATAAAGGTTCTCTAATGGCTTCCAGAGGGACGAGGGGGCCTTCTCCTCAGACAGAGACATTTCACAGGCCCACAGGCAGAGCAGAGAATAGCCAAGAGAAAAATATCAAGACTGAGAGAGAGAGACGTGAAAAAAGTGTAGAGAGAGAGAGAGAGATGGAGGGAGGAGGAAAGGAAGAGAGCGAGAGAGAGAGAATGTCTTCATCATGAGTGGAATAGGAATGATGCCCCACTGGGGTCTATTAGTGAGCCTTTACATACAATGGCAGCCTCACCAACTTCCAAAGTGTGGCAACAAATGCAAAGCCCCCAGCTTCCTATGGCAGGGAGATTAAGGTTGTCTAGGAAAACATGCCCTGTTGTAAAATCAAGCACACGGTAGATGCTCACAGATTGGGGTGGGTCATATTGCCTTAAAACAAGCAGGGCATTTTTTTCGCTTTAACAATACTGGTGTCACCTACCTGCAGGCAACAACCTCCAGAATAATCAGACAGTTGAATCACCTTTGTGAAACAGTCACAAGAAGCAGTGTAACTTTCATGAAGGTAGAATTTATTGCAGGGCTATTGTATTACATTGTATTAGTTTTAGCTATGTGTAACTAATGAATTTGCAAGTGAATATACATAAAGTATATTAAGACTACCGTGCAAATTCCGCTGTTATATATTTTTTCTCTAGTCCTTCAATAATAGTTGTCTTGATAAAAAACAGAATAATTCAGACACCAAATATATATTCATAAGAAGAATAGTTAAATGATTAAAACGCCCATTTAGTGGCTGTATCTGTGTTGTTTGACTATATACTATTGTAAATTCAGTTCTCCCAGTTTTTCCAGTCCTGAAAAGTGTAAGTGGTTTTAGATCATTATTAAATCACACTGGTGCTTGTAATTTGGCTTTAAATATTTTGGGAGCTGTTTTCCTTTGGGCCCTCTGCAGTCTAATCAGGGGTTAGGTTGAATAGGTTTAAACTGTGATTAGTCAGTCCAGAGTATGTTCAGCTGATATTCTGTGATTCAGCTCCAGTAGTGCTAACCCTACACTGACTACACTGACCTACACTTCTATTTCTGATTTGAGTTTTTAGAATAGCAGAATGTGTGTTAATTCCAACTTGTTTTTGGTATTGTTGTAGACCTGACATTGAAACAGCAACTTGCTCTTATTCAAATCTGCACAAATTTTGTTGCTGAACTTCCAGTTTCTTTTACCAGTGACTGCTGATTTCTTATATCCTGTTGCTCAGAGGCATCTTTGCCTCCGTCTGGCTACACTAAATGCTGTAAAGTGCTTCTAACTTCTGGCAGCAACACTATTTTTGCATGTAAGAATGCTTGTACATATCCATGACTTAACAACACCTTAACACACTTGCAATTTTGATATTATCATGTTTGACAAATTTGATACTTGGTACTTGTATCACATATCTGCACTGCTTGGACCCTCGCATTGTGTGTTTTGTTGGCAGAGTTCAGGAAGGATGAGCGCCCAAACTATTTGTACCTCAATGAAGGTTATATTGGCAACAGAACACCTATAAAAGTGTGCAAGGCTTACACATTCACAGCAAAACTTTGACTGACATTGAGGGACCACAATTAGGCTTGGTTCAACTTACGGACCATGGACCAATTACGGTGAGCCTTTAGTTCAAGTGCATTTACCATTTCTCACTGCTGGGGAATCAGAAGCAGCCTATTAACGATTCCTCATGAACAGAATCCTCTATTCAACGTGGTGCTCATTAAAGTTGCATTGGGAAGGTGCCATTCTCACTTATTAGCTTAATTGTCAGGTCATGTAGATTGGACAGATGACGGTGAAGGTGTCTATGCCAAAGGACATGTTAGTCTCAGTCAGCCACTCCTGCTAGACAGTATAGGCCATCAATTGCTGAACACGTTCATACGTCATATATATACAGGGCCAAATTAAGCCACAGACAAATTAAACGAGCTTGCTCATAAATTATAGGACAGGGATGGGGGGTGCCCTATATATCATTCTCATCTACTGTAAGTCATCAATCACTGTGAGGTGGGAGCTCTTAACTTCCCATCTCACTGATAGCTGGTTAGAGGGTTATTCTCTCGTCTACTCCTTCGTCGTCCCTTCACTGCGAGATGAAAGCGAGGCGTCACAGTTGAGCTGACTGCTAACCTCACAGTCTTACTAACCTCAGTCTTGCTTCATTACACTGCTTAATTTCTGATTGAACATTTGAACACGTTGCTCCGTCCTAATGAGCTCATCAGACTTAGTAATAAGGAATCTTAAAGAGCAAAGCACGAAATGCTTTGACAGCACAGACCTGAAAAAGTATATATAGTGTATGTATAATATGTGCAGGCTTGGTAGTTTATAGCATGGAAGTCATAGTGTTTTTTATGTTGCCTGTGTTCCTCTCCTTCAAGGTTTGTTTGCTGCTTCAGTGTATCTATCAGCTCTTGTCAGTGTCACTATTCTGTTCGGCTTTGCAAACATCAGAACCTACCAAATCTACAGTACATACTATAGGGCTTTAACGTGTCCTTTGTAGCCCAGTTGTTTGCACTCGTTGCAGTAGGTACAGCTCTGCTCTGCCTTCACAGGTAGTCAATCTAGTCACACATCTTGCCCATTGGGCCTGTAATGATGTATCGGGCATGTACATTCTTCACTACTTATGCGCTTTACTTCACAGACAGAGCCAGCAGCGCCTTGTTATAACAAAATTTTTACCATGTCCCGCAGTCCTGACTCTGTTTCATGACTGACATATTAGTGCTCATTGCCCTATAGGCATTTTTGAAGGAGACGCCAGGCACAGGCTCTTCAAATGTCTTCAAATTTCTACAGCTGCATGTAAAGTGTTTCTTTCCTCTACAGTATATCCATTTTGGAAATATTCTGCCTCTTGATACTATCCATCCATTATTCCATTTATTATCTATAACTGCTTGTCCTTTGGATGGTTGTGAGGGCTGCAGCCGATCCCAGCTGACATTGGGTGAGAGGTGATGTACAACCTGGACAGGTTGACATTTTATGACTTGATATTAGTCAGAACATATTTAAACACAAATGATCCTCAAAACCAGGAACTTTTCTTAGGCAAATATCTTAAGAAGATTCGTGTCAGTGCTTATGAATAATGTGATGTGTGTCGTATATTTGAAGGTGGATATCCCATGTGGAATTTGGTAGTTCAGTTGTTTTACATTACCTCCTTCACTTTGCAAACAACAGGGAGCCAGAAGCTTTATTCATTTAAGTCATGAAGCCCTTACTCTTATTTTGAAAAAAATCACCCTGTGAATCCCCCTCCCCTCCAAAAAACATCCACATCAATAAATAGCTGTCAGTCAACACCACATTTAAAATATTTTTTTAACTGCAAATATGTCTTATTCATCACATTGATTTGTGTAATGAAAATGATTGGCATCCTTAAAAGCCTTGATGGATTATTTACAAGGCGCCGGCACATGTCCGCAAATGACCATATCATGCAATCCTCCCGTGGCTGAAAAACAAAAGTCAATCATGAAAATTAGCTCTATGCACAAAGTCAGACAGCAAGACAAGTGTGACAGAAGGCCACAAATAGGAGAGGCGAGAGACGATATCTGCAATAACAAAAAAGACCTTCAGTGCGAATTTCCTCAAGGGGATGAATAAAGTATCTACCTAACCTAACCTAACCTAAATGATTCTCTGGTGTTCTTGAGACTTGGTTTCATTTTGTTATCTGTAGCTGAATGTTATTGCTCCAAGTACATCTTTTAATGCGGCTCTGAAGTACATCAAAGGTGTTACCTGGCATGCTCTAAAGTCACGTTATTAAGTATGCTCACCGACTCACTGACATGCACAAACACATGCATCTGATTAAGAATATGGAAAACCCGGAAAGATAATCCATTTGTACTTGAATCTCAAAGAGACTGACATTTAAAAGAAAAACAGACACAAAGCAGGAAGAAAATGGACTCAACCGTCCTGAAGACAGCGATAGTGATTAAACATTCAAATATTAAACTGAGGTCATGCTCTGCTGAAAGAGTAAGAACCCATGAGAAATAAGAGAGTAGTCTACATCGTATATCAAAGGAAAGGAGCAAAGTGAGCGTGCATTCAGTGTAATACTACATATGTCTGAAAAACTGTGCGGATTTAAACACAAAGTAAGAGGCCGACTTTGTTTCTCTGGCAGTAACAAGAAAGGTATCACAGGTGCTGTGCTCCATGCTCTCTTAAACCTGCACAATGCCTCTCCAAAATATAAAAGGGAGGAAGTGAGAGGTCTGTGCTCCACGCTTCTCAGGTGAACAGCTGGACTGTGGAATATTTGGCGGGCATAAAGTATGAGGCACAGCTGGCTTTTAAGAGGAAGAGCTCCCCTGGAGCCTCTGGGAGGTCACAGCCTGCTAGGCCGTGAAGCGTTGCTCGGCAGGAGCCGTGTGTAAAGGCAGAAGGCCTGTGCCACTGTGTGCAGATGTTCCCCCCCACCCCCGCTCTGCTGGCTGCCTCAAAACACACACACAATGCACAAACCTTGGTGCAGAGATGATTTAACACATAGAGCAAACACTTAACACAGGCACCTTCACGAAACATATACATAAACACACAGGCAGCGCACACTTAGTGCACACACATATTCCCCCTCCATATCCTGTCTGTACAACCACATCACTTTCTTGTGTCCTCCATAGCAACAAGCACCACTCAGGAGCACTGAGGTGGTGCTGCTGGAAACAATAAAGTAGAGTTTAAATGAGCTCTCCAAGGTCTGAAACACACAACCAAATGGAGGAAGGTGCCCCTCAAATGCAGCAGCAAACTGCTCCTCCTCACTTCATAACAGAGCAGCTTCTATTCATTACCCACAGGTAAAGCAGAGTTATAGGACAAAGTGAAGAGGAAAAAAAGCTCAAGGCTCCAACCTTTACCCTCTCGATACTATATCTTATTATGTATGTCTCTCACACTACGCCACATTTGAATAGCATTCTGCAACAAACACAATCAATAGCACAAAAAACGTCCTTCCTTTAATTCCTGTGCTATATGCATTTATCGACCTGAGTGCTCCTCGGGGATAAATACATACGGGACAGACCATCGTCTCTGTGGCAAACTGAGCCAATGTTTGCGGTATCATTACTAAATAACTCGTCGAGGAATGTCAGTCAAAGACGCGCGTTATGAGAGATGTATTTCAGGTGGATCGTGTGGCATGAGAGATGCTACCATAGGATAGGTATAGTCATCAGACACCAGCATCAGCAGTCTGCTGACAGTGATGAATAGAGAAAAAGACAGCATGAGTGGCAGGCCCTAGTGAGGGGACAGCACTCTGCTCGGCAACCTCCTCCACACCGTCTGTCCACCCGGACAAACCCTCGCAAGCCCACGAGACAAATCCTGCTGTTGACACCAATGGACAAGCACATCTGGCAACCTGGGTCCACTGGGGTCCACCGTGACAGCCCCAATCAGCCACTTGTTATTCACTGCGCCGACTTCCCCTTCTCTCACTCCGATGCTGGAGACAGAAGGAAAGAGAGCAAAAGAGAGATGGGGCGGGGCGGGTGGTGGTGGTGGTGGTGGTGGTGGGGGGCAACAGGAAATCAAATATTAATCAGGCCAATCACAGGCATATCTTCGTAACTGCAGCCTGACATTGATATCCAATCAATCAAGAAGCCTAAATATGGAGAGATTACCATGAGATCAACAATGGAACAATGGAAGGTTTAGAGTGAATGATGACAACGAGGCCATGAATATTAATGCCTCAGTGGAGCGCTAATAAATCTTTCCACGATTTTGTCATTTTGAAAGTGTTTCTTTGTAAATCTCCACTCATCAGCATGTGTCGAACGTAAACGCTCGAGCACGGGCTCAAAGTATAAATGGTTGTTTGCAGTGTTAAAACCTGGACCGATATGACAGCAGGCCTTGTTTTATATGTATTGTTACTTCTGTTGCCCTTTCATTAATTATGTACCAGAAAGTGGCCAAAAGCTATATTGTTGTCTACAGTGAAAATTAAATATTGATAAAGCTCCAGCTTTCACCCCAGATTTCATTGTGTTAACAAATATGTTTTGTTTGCAAAACAATTTGAATTTAATAATTCATCAAAAGGGGGAGAGGCCATTATCATTCAGTATGAGGCCTGTGCGGGCTCCAGATGTCAGGGATCATGTCCTCGCACTGACAAAACATGCAAAGTCTGTGCCCTCTTTTATACATTATTGAAAGCAAATTCTTCAAGGTGGGTTTAGACATGGGCACAGGGACTGATACATAACATGAATAGAGGTGACCTGAGACTGTCTGTCAGGAAGAAATCGTGACAGAACTGCAAAGACGTATTTACACCCATAACCTGTGTGATCAGTATACATGTTGCCTCTATACCAACAATCGCTTTTAATGGAGAGAGGTCTCGCTAAACATGTTTTAATGTAAAGAGCTTTTTCACCCTGACCGATTTGATATCCATAAATTAATGACGTATAATCTTTTGTTGTCTTCAACCTTAATGTTGGGTGATGAACTCACAAATACTGTTTGGAGTAGAAATCTCACAGGGCCACACATCCAAGGTACAGTGAGATCATAGCATCCCAGCGGGCCGTAACATTAGTCACCAGCTTCATGTTGGTCATAAATCTGAGGCAGCAGCATCTCGACTCTGCCTGAAACTGAAATTATACATGATTTGTCATTACGGGGCTGAAAGGAGGGGGAAAACAGTGGCAATTACAACCTCAACCTGGAACATCCAAACCCTATTGACCACTCTGTCAGCCCACGGTAACAAAGCTTGACTTGACATTCTGTTAGCGGGCGGCGCGGGGGCTGCAGAATAGAGGGGAAGTGGTGGCTGATAGGCGTGACGGAAAAGAGAAAGAGGGAGAGACAGGGGACGCCTGTTTGGGATTTACAGCGGCGGCATGCTCACCTAGCAGCTGACCGTACTGCTTCACAGGTCAGCCGCTCTAACCGGACTCCATTAATACGCCAGTCCACCTTGTGGCACACTTAATGCTCCAGCGCGTCCGCCGCCTTAGGGACAACTTCACTGGCACTTTACTCTCGAACAGAGTAAGAAAGGGAGGAGGCCCGGGGTCCAGGAACAAAGAAACCCTCTGAAAATAGAAGAGGGGTAAGAGAAAAGTCAGAAAGTTTGAAGACTAGTTTTCTTACTGTAGACTTGCTTCTTTACTGTGTAGAACTATATATGGCATGAACTTTCACAGCTTCAGCTCAAACAGACAAAGAAGTTTTTCTGTTACAAAGGTCAAAGTATGTTGTTTTTTTTTCTGGCTTTGAAGTTGACTCCAGTTCATCTGATATACCAGGTTCCACTTTTTGGCCCCCGTAGCCTGAAGCACACTTTAGGGACGGGCACGGACATCATGGTATAAATGTGTTTTACGGCCAGGCAGCTGCCGGGGGCAGGCTGTTTTTTATGCTTTCTGGCCGAGTACAACATGGCCACCTGCTTGGCGTAAAACCCTCACTGCTATGCTGGGCTTTATGGGCACGTTCAGCAACTAAACAAAGATATACAAGGACGTGTGTGTGGAGAGTTGCCTGCTGCATATGGTGTGCACTTAAGCAATTCATCGGTGCCATAAGCATGGGCTGAAGCAAATCCTCGCCTCCTTGTGGCTTCCAGAGCAACAATGGGACCTGAGGGATACTGCTTGGTTCATGAACCCACTGATGAATTACTTTGCTCCGCAAGTCCACGTTTCCCTTAGGCGTGACTGCATGTGTCACTTGTCTGACAACTCTGTTTGCCTAAGCTCCAGAAAGCCCCGCTGATTATCCTCAGACCCCGGGTGGAGGCACTGCAACTGGGTGGGGATTCACAGATGATCACCCCTAGGATTCACAGAGGTGAACGTGTGTTTGGGCTGCGGAGGGAGGCGAGTGGCACTCAACCACCTGCTCGTCTGATAAACAAGTTCATGTATGAGGGAGAGAGAAAATGATTATTAGAAGGATTTCAGTGTCATCCCTCCCTCCCTCCCTCCCTCTATCTCACTTTCACAACTGCGAGCGGCAGAACAAAATTACTCCCCGCCAGTGAATAATAAGGAAGTTTATGAAACGTGACGAATGCGACGGCGCTCTACATGAAATGCCAATGAGGGAGGCGCCCCAGCGTAGCAAAATGCTACATCCTGATATCAACAGTCACCTTGTGTTACTCCCTCCACTCCCCAGAAGGACACATCATAGAGACAGTATGAACACACAGCATAATGCGGTGACACTGACAATTCCCAGCGTTGGGACGCGGGCACAGGCAGGTGGCATGCCACCACAGCGGGCTGGCACCAGGACGGCACAGAGGAGGAGGGAGAGAGAGAGAGAGAGAGAGGGAGAGAGTGAGCGTTGCATCAGTGTGTGTGTGCATGTGTGTGCGCTGGCAGTGTCACCTGTGTGTTGACACGCCGTGTGCATATTTGGTCGCAGTGGGGGTCAGAGGAAGTGTATAAGATGACTCAGAAAGTTGTCACTCAGTGTATGAGTGAGTGAGTCAACTTCGACACGAATGCTCATTAGAGGAACTAACTCGGTGTGATACACTCGCAGGAACGTGTCAACATGAAGCTGCTGCTGAAACCGTTCTGTGTTAGTTGATGAAAGGGAAAATCTGTGATAATTGATCATTAAAGTTTATTTGTCCAGAAAAATATCACAAAATCAGTGGTTTCCTTTTCTCAGTTTATAGAACTTAATATCTAAAGGAAGGCCTGAAGAAGAACTCTCTATTAAGTTATATATTAATGAGAGAAACAAAAGAAAAGAAAAAATCGACTGTGACCTTTTCTCTGTTTCACAGTTCATCAGCAGCGTCATTGCTCTTTCTTTGCTGTGTTTACAGTTGTGCAGAGGAACATGCTACTTTTTGTTGTTGTTGTCCACTATGACGCGACACAGGATAAATCAATCAGGTGTCGCTCCTGGCGTCCATTTTAGTTCCCGGCGTCTGTGAGATCGCGCTGTTATCATCATTACCTGCAATCCTACAGGAAACCATAAAGGAATGATTGTCCCAGCGTCTGTTCCTCAGCTTGTTTAAGCCAGCTCGACACTGACACGGCAGTTCTGTTTGACATCGCGCTGTAGGTTTGTCTCTGGGTTTGACGGCTCCTGCTCCCCCCCCACCCCTACCCTCCCCTCGCATTCCTCCACAGCCGAGCGACAAAAGTCTCTCCTGAGTGAAATCATGCGTTTCCCTCTTTACCTTCATCTCCGATGGCCGTTCCACTCTCTCGCCGGTCATTATTGGCTGCCGGGCGCGACAAAGATGAAAAGTCTATTTTGTTTGCTTGCTCGCACACTTTAAACCTTTCAGTGCAAAATGAGTTGCTATGTTTCAACTAGAGCATTATTAATAATCTTGGGTTAAGACGCAGTGCTGGAAAAAAAAAAAAAAAACTGTTAGGAGGCCTGAATGGAATGCCCTCTATTTTTTATGAGTGTTTTCTGTTGGTGTGTGTGTGTGTGTGTGTGTATTTGTGTGCTTGCATGTAAGTTTGTATTCGTGGGGTCAACCCTTTTATCCTCGTCTTTCAGGAGAGAGTGCGTGAGTGTTTGTGTGTTTCTGCATTCTCTGCAGGGACTATTTCAGTTAAGGGCAAAGAACACAGAGAAACTTTGAAAGAGCTTTTATGTACTTTTGAGTGAAATGATCCTAAGAGGGCTTTTTATGAAAAAAAATACTTTTTATTCAGGCTTCCACATCCAGAAGGGCACTTACCCAATTACCAAGCTCCCTTCCTCCCTTTCTACATCCATCAATCCCTCCTCTATTCTTAGGCCTGCATCTGTGTTGTGTGTGGAGGCATTGCCATGGGCTAAGAGCATGAGCTTAGTAGTAGAGCAATGTAGGGCATGTCAGTGACTATACAGTGAGTCAGCCATTTGTAACCACTTTTTGGCCATATTGTAAGACTTTCAAAAGATCATGCAACCAGAAAAAAAAGACAACATATTTGATTATGAATCTTACTAAATGTTGACTGTTTTTGAAGCCAAAGTTTATCTGCCTCTTTTTTTTTCTGGATGATTAATTTTTGACTTTTGAAATTGTTCACAAAGGCCAAAAAAAGCATTCTTTGATATCAACACATTGGCTGAGGTAAAATAGGGCATATACAGATAAGGCTGATACTGTATGACAAGCTAAGTGAATGAGAGGTAAACTCATTCTGTCGCCCTCACTTTAGCATCTCGGCTCTCTTTCAACTGCAGCCTTGTCACTCAGTAGCCTGAAAGGCAAGACCTCACACAGGTTTGACAGATAAAAGTCTCCTCACTTCATTGCTGTTTGACATTTTACCTCCCAGAAAAGTTTCAGCCTCTCTCCTCCTTTCCTTTCTTTCTCTCCTTCCATCGTGCAAACACTGACACACACACACACACACACACACACACACACACATATACACTCCCCTCGACGTGAGTCCGTCTCCTCTCCTCCTGTCCATCTGCCAGCCAAAATGGAGCCTCAGACAAAGGAGACGGAGACTAACTCAGTGATCTGAATCAAATGGCAAGAGGAGGAGGGTAGCAGAGGAAAAGAGGAGTGATGGGTGCCAGGGAGGGAGCGCGGGAGACGTGGGAGACAGAGGGATTGGATGGTGAAGGGAGGCATGAGGGGCTAGATGTGAATTTTTTCTGACAGGTTGAAGTCTCCTCTGAGCTGACCCTCTCCCTGCTGGGAGCCATGTCTCCTGGATGTGTGTGTGGGGTGAAGCAGGGTGGAGAAAAGGAGATATAAGAAGGAGCAATGAACTGTGATCATGGAAATGCCGTGCTGAATGCAATAGTAGCAGCAGTGATCAATAGCGAGCATCCGCTATATTAATTCGACCGATTCCAAAGTACAAACTCTTGAAGGAATCGGTCAGTATTCAATTTCCCAAGTTAGCTTTGTACCGGCATCGCTCAGTGTCAGGTGGTATTATTGGACATAGTGTGACTAGCCATCACTTGAAGTATAGTGACACAGAAGACACATCTCCTGTCTGGGTCATTTTAAAATTTCATGTACTGAAAAAAGCGTATTGATTTGTAAGAAGTAACACTCGGGCAAGGCAGGCTGGACAAACATGGTGACAAGTGACTTCCAGTGACTCCAGGGTAGAGAGAGAAAATACAAGATGAAGAAGGCAGATAATTGGTTTGAATGTCTGGGGAGGATGCCTGAGTAAGTACTGTAAGTGAACAAAAAAAAAGTGTCATAGTCAGATGGTTGGAGACATTTATACAGCTGTTTCTGGGTGTTGGGTAAGGCGAAGAGGAACGTGGACAGTGCAGATATCGATGTGTGGATTCACTCCAGTGCTGAAACAATCAGTCAATTGACATCTACTGGTTTCCTTCTTCTCAAATATGAGGATTTTTGTCGTCTTTAATATCTTTGTAAATTGAATAATTTTGATTTTGAAGCGTTGTTCAAGCAAAACAAGCAACTTAAAGACACTATCTTGGCCTCTGGGAAATGATGATAATCTATTTTAGACCTGATTTAATTGGTTAAAAAGAAATTATCAACAGATGGGTTGTTGATAAGAAAAATCATTAGTTCACGAGTGGTGCAGCAAAACACTGAGATTATACATGCGAACAGCTCTGTAAGGTGATACAGTGATGTTTAGCAGGTATTGTTTACCATGTTCACCATCTTAGACATGTTAACATGCTAACCACATTTGTTAACATGCTAACGTGTTAGTTTTGCAGGTACTTGGTCATGAACCACAATAATGAAAATTCAAACATTAAGATTCATGCTACATGAATAAAAGTCAACCTCTCAATTTCATGGTATTACATGCAGTATTTGCAGAGACATCTTACCAAAAACCAACCTCACAGGGGTGCTCCAGGCAGAGAAGTCAGCAGGCTTCATCTTCAGGTGACCATGAATATCTATATAAAAAATCATGGCAATTCATCCAATAGTTGTTGAGACATTTCAGTCAGGATCAAAGTGGAGAACCAACAGTGACAAGGCTCAGTCAGGATTTGACTGCCCGTTGGCCTCCGGGTGGTACCCGGAGGTGAGGGTCATCTTGGCCCCTATGAGGTCGCAGAACTCCTTCCAGAACTTCGACAAGAACTGGGGCCCCCGGTCTGAAACGATATCCTTAGGAAAGCCATGGACACGAAAGACATGGTTCATCATGACCGTAGCCGTTTCTTTGGCTGACGGGTTTTAGGCAGTGCAATGAAATGTGTCATTTTGGAAAAGCGATCCACCACGGTGAGAACCGTGGTGTTACCTTCAGAGACCGGGAGCCCTGTGACGAAATCCATGGAAATCTCCACCCATGGGCGAGAGGGGACCGGGAGCGGCTGCAGCAGACCCAACAGGGCGCGGGAAGAGTTTTTGTTTCTGGCGCAGACTGTGCAGGCCTCCACGTATTCCCGGACCTCTCGCTCCATGGACGGCCACCAGAAGCGCTGGGAAATGGCAAACATGGTTCTTTTAACCCCGGGATGGCAGGTGAGCAGCGATGTGTGAGCCCAGTGGATCACCTGTGGGCGTAGCTCAACAGGAACATACAAAAGATTCTCTGGGCAACCACTAGGTGTCGGGGTCTCACCATTAGCTTGCATCACCTCTGATTCTATTTGCCAGGAAACCGCTCCAACCACATGGTGCAGTGGGAGGATAGGTTCAGGTTCCTTGGCTACAGGCTTGGGATCAAAGAGATGAAACAGAGCGTCGTGTTTGGCGTTCTGGGACCCGGCCTGTAAGAGAGCACAAAATCAAAGCATTTAAAAAATAATGTCCATCGGGCTTGTCTGGAATTTAATCTTTTAGCAGACCGTATGTATTCCAGGTTTTTGTGGTCTGTCTAGACCACAAAAGGTTGCTGCGCTCCCTCCAGCCAATGTCTCCATTCTTCCAGGGCGATCTTGACAGCCAGCAACTCCCAGTTCCCCACGTCATAGTTGCGTTCAGCCGGAGACAACTTCCGGGACAGGAAGGCACAGGGGTGAAGTTTGTTGTCTTTCTCCGCCCTCTGGGACAGCAACACAACCACAAACTGCTGGCTGGGATCGGGGACTGTTAGGATGAGGGGTGAGGTGAATCGGGTCTTTAACTGCTGGAAGGCTTCTTCGGCTTCAGGAGACTGAAGCTGAAATTTCTGATGAACCGCCTGTAGAAGTTAGCAAATCCTAAGAATTGCTAAACTTTCTTGCGGCTATCAGGAGTCGGCCATTGAGCGACCGCGCTTACTTTTGCCGGGTCCATCTGGATCTTTCCAGGGGCTATGATGAAGCCAAGGAAAGAAACAGTGTCGGCATGGAATTCACTTTTTTCCACCTTGACAAACAGCTGGTTGTCCAGCAGCCGCTGGAGCACTTGGCGGACGTGATTTCTGTGGGAGTTCATGTCAGGTGAGAAAATCAAAATGTCATCTAGGTACACATAGACAAACTGATTAAGAAAGTCTCTCAAAATGTCATTCACCATGGCCTGAAATACGCCCAGCGGAAATAATGTCCGCTGGCCATGTTAAACCCAGTCTTCCACTCGTCCCCCTCCCGTATATGCACCAGATGATAGGCATTGCGTACATCCAGCTTGGTGAATACCTTAGCTTGTTGCAGCTGATCAAACGCCGATGACATGAGTGGGAGGGGGTATCTGTTCTTGATAGTGATCTCATTGAGTGGGGAGTAATCAATGCACGGCTGAAGGGAGCCATCTTTTTTCCCCACGAAGAAAGGAGGAGGACGGCTGGATGAGCCCAATGTATTCTGTCATGCCCTCCCTCCCAAAACTAAGTAATCAGAGATGGGGCTCACCAGTGCTCTCCCGTTCACTGATGAGCCTGCTCTTTTGCCGGACAGGCAGCGAGGAGGTGTCCCTGAAGCCCACAGTAGAAGCACCGCCCCTCCTGGAGCCGGCGTCGAGGCTCCTCCGCTGAGAGCCTGGCACAGCCGATCTGCATCGGTTCCTCCTCCCTCCTGGACGGGGACCTGGCCTGGGGTACGGACGCGAAGTGAGAGCTCCGCCCACGAAGAGTCGCCGTCAAGAAGCGAGTTGGGAGTCGAGATGATGTCATCCGGGATCGGCTCCGCTGACGCTCCTGCAGGCGATGGTCCATCCTGATGGCCAGGGCGATGAGGGACTCCAGGTCGGAAGGGAGGTCCAACGGAACCAGGAGATCCTGGATCCGATCTGCTACTCCCCGGAGGAAAGTGTCGAAGAGGGCAGTGGAGTTCCACCCACTGCCCGCCGCCATGGTGCGGAACCTGATGGCATAATCGTTAACAGAGTCTGTTCCTTGTTTTATGGTGCTCAACTCACGTGCCTTTGGCGTCTTGGTCGTGAATGGCAGCCGACATCCGCTTGTTTCATGCTGGCCAGTTTGTACTGACAAGGCTCAGTCAGGATTTGAACCCAAAAGCAGGACGCCAAGGCACAAAAGTTCAACGTTTTTTTATTAAACAACGTGCAAAAACTCAAAATCACTCCAAAGAGGTGAGGTTCTGTTGAGGAAATAAGTAATTAAACAAACAAAGTAATAAACTGAAAATCGCTCTAGCAAGGCAGAGGAAAAACGAGGCAGAAAAAGAACAAGACAACGTGACAGCAAAACAGGTAAACTTGACTTGAAACTCATGGATCATAGGCACAAGTTGACGGATATGGCAGACACGACAAACTGGCACAGGACAGGGGAAGACGCGGACATTAAATACACAAGGTAGGGGATCAGGTGGAAACAATCAGGGAGGGGCAGACAATCACACCGGCGGGAGACACAGAAGGAAGGGCAAGCAACCTGAAACGAGAAGGGAAACGGTTACCAAAATAAAACAGGAAGTGACAAGACAACATGAGACGAGACATAACTGAAAAAAGTAACTTAACATTTCTTTCTGGATATGACAAACAGACTTTGATTTGATCTTTTATATATAAAAGCACAGACAAAACTGTCAGATGTGGTCTCCCAGTTTTATGTACAGTTGAATCCTGAAAGCGGGTGATGACGGACAGTGGACAGGTGGACTGAGCTGATGACCGACTTTAGTTCCAAATCAGTATATATGTTTACTGATAATGTGACAGTAGCACAAAGTTATAGTATCACAGATATAGCCTTTAATAGCCTCTGCAGTTGTGTAATTATTATTTTATATTTTTTGCTATTGGCAGCGCATGACTCAATGGCCCTACAGCTGCAGTTCCACTTTTCGCCACTAGGAGCTAGATTAATAGTCAGAAATCTATCTATAAATATCATTGTTATTTGACATACTTTAATATAGACAACTCTGAGCTGTTTATAGAACACACACCTGCAGAGCATTAGATGAAAAAAAAAAATTCCTTCACAGACATATTTATCAAGACACACATTCTCTCTCACACACACATTTATCAAACTCTCATATTTAAGTGCAAAGTGCTGCTCGAATGTGATTTCTCCTCAGACAGAATTAGCTCAGGTAAGGAGGGAACTGATACTGTAGGCTGTGCTTTGTCTCATCTCCATAATGTTTGCGTACTCTCAAGTAGGTGGAAATGCAAAATGAACCATAATTATGTTGTACTCCCGCTGACAACTGCTCTGTCACCGAGCGCGTGAGAAACACCGCTGCATGCGAAGAAAGAGGGGTGCTGGGAGAAAAGAGAACTTGTGTGGGCCTGGCTCATCTCTCAGACTCTGACAGGGCTACTTACCTGGAGGTTGTATAAAAAAAAAAAAATCATATCAGCCACATACACACAACTGTAGCCTAAGCTCATTAGACAAACACACTGTCCGTGTCTCAAACTATCCCAACCAAGACAGATCTCTCACCCTCAGTACAAAGCGCAATTAAACCAGAGCAGACAAATATAGCGTGGAGGGTGTAATCTTTCTGAATCACCTGGAAAGTTAAGAAGATGAAGAAAAAAGAAAAAAAAACGTCTTTCTTCATAGCTGTGATACCGGCGCCGTGTAAGGAACTAGGTTGGCCTCTTTCAGCATGTTTACTTGCAGCCAAGTACAAATTAACCTCCCAAGATCAACAATAAACCTAATTAGAGTTGTGTTCTGCAGCACACATCTCTAAACACAGATCACAGCTTGTTGAGAGATGAATCTCCATCTGTCTGGCTGCACACTGGGAGGAGGAGAGACTCTGAGAAGATCAGTCCCAAGATTCGCTGAAGAGAGAGCTTTGTGTGTTTGAGTGTGTGTGTGCGGAGAGAGAGAGAGAGAGAGAGAGAGAGAGAGCGATAGTGGCCACGGGGTTACTTCCCCATGTCAACCTTTATTTTATGATGTCATGCTGCAGCAGGGAAGTGGGACATGGCACAAGCAGGGAGAACACGCCGTTGGATGTGAGCATGTTTTGGAAGAGGGCGGGGTGGAGGGGAGCGTAACGCTAAGGGGCTAGGACAGGAGCGGCTCTGCCCTGCCATTTGACACTCACTCCTGGGACTCAGACAGCCAGACAGGGAGGAAACACATGGGTGTGGAAGCAAGGCGAGTCGATCCATCTCACAGAGTCAAGCACACACAGTTTATTTTTCCCCCCATGTTTGCGACACTAAAATAAAACACGACCTCACATTTATTATTCATTTTAAACTCAGCTTGCCTAGAACAGAATCAGGCACAATGCTTTTTTTTTATTTTTTTTTTTATTTTTTATTCCGTCTGTCTACACGAGATGAAATCCCCGGAAAAAATGTTTCCCTGGTTATCGTATTAAATCCTTCAGTATCAAATAATAAACAAATTATTGAATTTCTTCGCTGTCTTTCCTCGTCCTCCAAGTTCGGCAGGAAAATTTGTCGTCACTGGGGAGATTTTAAAGTCTGAAAAATGATTAAAAAGGGCAATTTTTCTGGATATGTATTTTCTGACTCTGTAGTAATTTCCCTAAGCTGCCGTTGGACATGACAGCATTATCACTTTGCCTTTGACACTGTGGAAGATAAAGCAGTGGGGACACCAAGGTCCAAATATGTTGCTTTTATAGGTAGGAGCTGTCCCATTCATCATGTGCTAACACCTAGAGCTCTCTGTAATCCCTGTCCATAAGTCAGTGTGGGGCAGGTATCTTCTGCCCGGCCACAAAGTGAAGTGAGGCATGTAATTTTAGACCCGAGTATTGGGAAAACAAAAGGTGAAAAAAATCAAGTTTGATAAAGAAATTTAGGAGTCTGAGACGTGGATGAGGAAATGTACACAGACACAAACAAAAAGTATCTTTCAGAAATCAGTTTATATAACAAAGTGGTTATTATTTAGTATCATATTCCATTACATATTCTATGGAAGGACAGTGTGCATAACCATTTTGTTTTTTTTCATGTTCTTAAGGATACAAATAAACTTAAAATGTTACAAATATAAATGTTTCTTAAGACAATAAAACATACTCAATGACAACAAGGAAGGTAGGCAGGGATATGGCAGCTTACACATCACGGTCGGACAGGGTTTGTCAACAGTTATGAGCGTCATTTGTTGGTTCAGCCGCGAATGGTCTTCCACAAATCAATAGTAAGCACTAACAAAGCAGGAAAGAACTGGATATGTGGCAGCTGCAACTATTTACCAAAAGAAATACTTTGCAAATAGTTCACTCTGTTAGTGGCGATGTCGTAATCAAACATCTCAAACAACTCTTCCTCTGCCTGAGCAGAATATCTGGTGAGGTAAAGTGCCAGTGTCAGTGAGTGTAAGTTACAAACTTTTTCTTTTTAAATCGAGCGCCTGCCATCAGTCGCCACCAAAATGGCACCTTTTACAGTTTGGGGGTTAATCTTTCATACCCCTGCCTCCTCATTCTTACAATTACCATGAGCACAAGTCATATCGTAGGTTCAGGTTTGTTAGTCACAAGCTAAAAGACAATGGGATGATCGGCCCGAACACACACACCGGCCTGTTTTTCACACTAAAATGATGGAACAGTTCAGGTTCATCGACCCGTCTATTTTTCTATAAAAACACATCGTTCTGATTTTCCTAAAAGATGGAATGAGGGAGAAATACGACAATCACTTTACAGGGATGATGAGGAATGTTGTCATTGTAGAAGTTTTTATCTTAGAATTGAATTTTTTTTTCATTGTGGAAAAAATTTGTTCTATTAAATGGCAACAAACTTTTAAGTTTAATGATGCATTTTTTTTCTACACAGTTTTGTGTTGCATCCGTCAAAAAAACATGTTCGTAGTGATCAGTGTTGCAGGAAAGATGGCTGATATGGAACTTCTACAATGGCGAACACCGTAGCTCTTAGCTTATGTTCTACAATGGCATCATGACAAAAGTTTTTCTTTTTTTTTTTTTTAAACTCCAAATAAATGACATCTTACAAAAGATGTTTGAGTGTTTTAGGTAAGAAAAACCGCCACTGTCATTTTTGTAATCACATCAAAATCTCCTACTTTGAATGACAGTTCTTAATTGGATCAATATAATATAATAACATGGCCAAAATAAAATTAGAAAAGAAACACGTTTTTATGTCTGTACAATCTTTACTTTGACAAAAAGAGACCTGTGCTCCCTTTGATATAAAACACAAAATTAAAAAAAAAAACTGGAATTTTTCCGCCGTTGTGTGATGAGAACTGTGTTTTTCCCACAGGAAAAAAAAGAATTGGCACAAGTGGATACAAATCTGAATTGTTCAAATAATGAAAAGAACATTTTTTCAGTGGAGTTATTCATAAAGAAAGAGACGCTGTCAAGCACAAACCACCGGTTGTTTTGGCGAGTACAGTACCCAATCAGAAGGTGAAGAAACACCAAATGTCCCAGCAGACTTTGGTGTTGATGAAAAGAAAACGGTCTCTTTCAGTAAACTGTACAGACTTGGTGCTGTTGAGGACAAAAGGGTGAGTTGCGATTAGAAAAAAGGAAACCACTGCCTTTGATGGCACATCTCTATCTGCGCTGTGTACAACACATCCTTAAAACTCCTATCTATGCAGAATCCCTTATGCGGAAACCTCATTCTCTATGCTTCCTCTGTGCGACTACTCCAACCTTATATCGAGAGGAGAATTACTGTCTTCTTAAATATTCAGACTTCTCGGAGCATTGTGGGTGCACCTTGAGCCGAGATGATGTGTAAAATTGCATTTTTAGAAGCATGCAAGCTGGGAGAGGAGGCATCATGAAACAGACACATCACAAGCTGCACTGGCAGATTGTTTAAATGAAAAATCTCCATCTATTCAGCCCAGGAGTCGAGCGCACTGAATCCTATTTTGCCTGGGTTCCTGTTCCGATTACTGAGCTGGCATGGAGTGCACACACACACACACACACACACATTTGCCCAAACACAAACACACAGACACACAAAGCCTAAAGCAGAGTTATGGTATTACTAAAGTAATTCGTGTTTTGGTAAAAGGGTCACTTATGCCATTAGTGCTGGGGAATTGGAGGGTGTTGGAGACTCACTTGCGAAGACAAGCATCATCTTGTCTTCTGTGCCCCCCGTAGTCGATTATTCCGGTCGTGCCCACTCTCCTTGTGGATTCGACGGTTGTTTTTTAGTAGCATCTGCTTACAGTTTAGGGCAGTGAGGGGACAGGGCCACCCCAGGCGTGAATATATGAATAAATAGTTCACGTGAAGAATCTGTGTGACAGTGGGTCCTGACAGAGGAACGAAGCTCACAGCAAAGTTTTGTCTATTTTGCACACGCAAGCCATCAGGTGTTTGTTTTGATGCCGAGAGCATCATCAGGTGGGAGATGTGACTGAAAGCAGATGTTAAGTGTTTAGCTACGACTGCACAGATCCCACCAGGAAATAGGGTCTTTTAATAGTTTTGAGTGCTGAAACCCTTTAGTGTTTGAGCCATGGATTCTCTCTGTAGATTGCTTTTTTTTTTTTTTTTACCCCCAAAGGCTTTTTTAAAATGAATGAATAAAATACGTCCTGCGGTTTCATACGAGCCTACAAACATTTCACATTTCGTTCCACAATATAAATTCATCCATTGAAATCTCCGCTGTGCAGTTTTAAGCTGCTTAGCCCTGTTTATATTAATTATAAATATCTGTTCAATGTGGTGAAATGTTATCTTGTTGAACAAAATAAGATCATAGACACTGTATGTCTTGGTTTTCCTACAGATCTTAAAGGGGGAAAATATTTAAAAAATCTGCTGTGGGAAACAGATATAATTTCTGGACTTCTTTTTAGAGCCTTCATATAGAAAAAAAAACAGATTAATATCAAACACATTGTTATGCCTCTGTTTAATCAAGCTTCCCCGACTGAAAACCTGTGTGATCTCGGGAAAGGTCAAAGGGTCGTGTCGGCTCCTTTAGGCAGTTATCTGCATTTAGAAATGTGTCAGTCTCTCGTGTTAACAGTAAAATCGACCTCAGGACAGAGATCGTCACCCCGAAGCCATCGGTTAGACATTACACAACTGGACAAAAAAAAAAAAAAAAAAAAAAAAGTATCGTGTCAAACAGGAGATTACAGTTGGAGGATCCATGAGTCACATGCTGTGAGATATCGGCGCAGACAGGGGCCAGCTCTTGTGGCTTTGTGGGATATGCAATGAAATTAAAATGATTCATGTGGACTCCTGGATGTTTGGTTGAAGGAGGGACTGACAGAAAAAAAACAAAAAAACAAAACCCCAACATTTTATGCAACCGCTCTCCTGTTAAGAGTCAGTGACTTGTTCCATCAGACGTCAGCAGGTTGTGTGTTTGCCAGCGTCGGTGTTGAATCCCCCCCCTCCGTCTTCCATTTAAAGGACAGCTGGCCCGCTGCCCCGTCGTTGGATGTACTGCGTGCAGTATGTTTGTCAGGATGATAAGCGAACACTATGGTACAGTCCATGTTGGCAGAATGTCTATTTTCAACACACGGCATGCTGTTTCATGTCAAAATCAAACTGCATGTGAACTGTAGTATTTTGATTAGTAGAAGGCTTAGACTTTGAATTAAACCTTTTTATTTCAAACGGCTGCTGCCTTAAATTTTTTTTTTCTTTTTTATAAACCATCTCGAGAGGACGTGAACATTTAGAGCAATGAGCAAGTATTGAATAAATATGTAAGGCGTCAGATGAACATGAAATTTAACTGTCTGCATGTGATACTGTAGATTCAGCTCTGTGTGGCTTCTTTAGGCCTTTTTATTCCTTTTGTGGTGCTGTGTGTTTGTGTGTGTGTGTGTGTGTGCCACAGTGAGGGCTGGTCTGTCCCTCCTTCAGATGTCTTCCAGGTCTCCACCTCGCAGGCCTCTTTGGCACTTATCTAGCGTCTTGTGGTAGGCGCGGGTGATCATCGAGCTTGGTGATTTGCGTTGTGGCGCGAACGAGACCTTTCCAGGACCGCGCGCCGGTTGTCTGTTTGGATGAAAAGGAAAAAAAACGACAAAGAATCAGACACAAGAGAGTGAGGCCGAGGAAGAACAAGAAAACGTTGTTACATTGATCCGCGCTGGCACGCACAGAGCTCAATTAATGAAAGGGCTGTACAGAGGAACGAAGCGAGGCAGAGGAAAAAGGGGACGGGAGAGGGGAGAAGAAACAACACGGAGCGAATCCAAGCTGATTGAGAGCGGAGCAGCAGGGGAGGGCGGGAGAGACAGAAGAAGCTGCTGGAGTGGAGGTGCTCGTGTCTGGTGTCATAGTAACTCCATTCAGCTCCTGATCCAGGCTCCCACTCAAGAGCCCCTCAACTCTTCTCACATCAGATGCGGCATATGCACAGGAGACAAAGTAAATGCACACAGGCACGAGCAGGGAAAACAAGCAGGAGAGCAACAGCACTGCATGTACAGTACATGTAGAACATAGGAAGGCTGTGGACACTTTGTTTGTTATACAGTCATTCGGAGGGATTTTTGTGAGAAGAAAGGGTGAAAAATCGTAATATAGAAAATAAAGAAATGCAGATAAAAGTGAGGGAAAAACAAGATTTTAAAGTGATTGGCACCGAATAGGGACTGGAATCCATAAGATTTCAATGATGCCAACGCCATTATGGATTCTGCTTAGTGGTCCAATCCTTACTATAACATCTATAGGCTATAGGGTGCCATAGTGTCAAATACATGGTCCTTCTGGAATTTAAGCCCTTGTTTCAGATGTTCCAGCGTATTGTAGGTGTGTCCACCCTGACCTGAAACAATCATTTTACAGATGTTACAGCAAGAGTTGCAGAGATTAATCGATTTATCGATCGAAAGAAAATCATCACCCAAATGTTTTGATAATCGATTGTTTGCTGGTTCCAGCTTGTTAAATGTAATCATTTTCTGCTTTTCCTTGTCATACAGTACAGACCAAAAGTTTGGACACACCTTCTCATTCAATGCGTTTTGGTTTTGGTTTCGGACTGACTGACCTTCATTTCTTAAAGTAATGATGAGCCACTCGTTTTTCTTTAGTTAGCTGATTGGTTGTTGCCATAATATGAATTTTAACAGTTGTCCAATAGAGCTGTCGGCTGTGTATTGACCTGACTTCTGCACAACACAACTGATGGTCCCAACCCCATTGATAAAGCAAGAAATTCCACTAATTAACCCTGATGAAGCACACCTATGAAGTTAAAACCATTTCAGCAGGTGACTACCCCTTGAAGCTCACTGACAGAATGCCAAGAGTGTGCAAAGCAGTAATCAGAGCAAAGGGTGGCTATTTTGAAGAAACTAGAATATACAACATGTCACCTTTTTTTTGTTAAGTACATAACTTCACATGTGTTCATTCATAGTTTTGATGCCTTCAGGGAGAATCTACAGTATAAATAGTCATGAAAATAAAGAAAACGCATTGAATGAGAAGGTGTGTCCAAAATACTGTATATGATTAAATGAAGGTTTTGGACTGTTGTTTGGTCAAACAAAGGAATCTGACTGATTTGTCACTTTGGGCTCAAAGAAATTGTGATGAGCCTTTTCCACAATTTTTTAATACATCGTCGACTAAACAATGAATTTGTTAATCATAAAAATCGATTTTAAACACGATCAAAGAACTGATATGCTCGGAGGCATATGATTCTAATAGATCAGACAATTTGGATCCGGTTCTCGACGGTTCCGGCTCTTGATTCCTGACTCCCATCCCTACCACTGAATTTGTCACTGCAGTGTTTGTGGTCAGAAAGCAGGGCCAGTATTACTTTGGGTTTTCTCAGTTGCCAGTTCCACGACAGAGTCATACAAACACTGCCTCCCATGCTATCCAACCATGTCTGCCCAGAAATGCCCATGGCATCCGCCGGGCAGCCAGGTGGCAGGTGGGGTTGGACAGAACCAAGAAGCATAGCCATGGAGATGACTGCAGGCACACCCACACCGGACTCCCCGGTGTTTCCAAGCGTGCAGCCATCACTATGCCCATTACTCAGTGCCAGCTATAGGGTGCCAGGCGTCCCGGGCTGGGCGTTGTTTAATGGCACTCTCTTCATCCATCATGTCAGGTAATGAGCTGAGAGTGACTGTGATGGGTAGGAACACATACACAAACATGTGCGCACACACACACACACACATTCCCACCGTCACAGCGGAGAACAGAAAGCGCTCCTTCAGATTGGATACAAAGCATCATGCAGATGGTGCACAGGAGGAGAGAGGGAGAACGAGGGAGGGAAGGAAGGAACGGGGAAAGCTTCTGTATTCTCCACGTTTTCCATTTGAACATATGCTCATATATGATTACTGAAGGTAACACGCGCCTTCGAAAACATCAGCACTACTTGTCCATGCGCTCATTTTTACCTCCACAGGTGAATCAGTCTGCCAACGGGACTTACAAAACCTCCCTCCTTTCAAAACAAACATCAATAGCACTCAAAAAAAAGACGAAGAGAAATGGAAAAAAAAAAATCATAAACAATCTATCCTCGCCAGTCATTTGCAAGCCCAATTGCTGTGACCTCATTTCTGGGCAAACAGTCCCCTTTACCCCTCAGTCTATCAGAGGAGCATGAAAACAGAGCTGGGAGAATACAGACCCTTTGTCTCGAATGTGGGGTCATCTTGGGCTACATCTATTACTGTAAATAGGATGGGGGGGGGAGGCGGCAGAAAGGATCAAAGGGAAGACGATAGAAAAAAAAGAATGCAAGTTAAATCATAAAAGACAAACTGGAACAATCCATAAACAGATCTATGAAAATTACGACTACTGGGAGTTTGAAAAGGAGCTGCACTAATACAATTCTTTCCAGTCAAGCAACAACAACATATAAATTTGAGTCACATCATACAGATTATATACAGAATACCCACCAATCAATCCAACCTTTTAAAACTGTTTTTCATGTTGAAATATCACCATGTCTGTGGTTTGTATCGAGTGATTTGATGACAGTGAATCATACTTGTTCATATTTTGTCACTGTCAAACAAGGCTCAAGCTCACAACCCTGAGTCCAAAAGAGTTGGGACAGTGTAAATAAAACCACAATGTAATCATTTACAAACTTACTATGTTTACTGACAACAGTTTAACAAAGTGATCCTGAGCCTATGTATTAATCTCCTTCATACAATCATGTGTTTACAAAGTGTTGAACCTCTCTCCATCCTTGCTTGTGAACGACTGAGTCTTTCCAGGATGAACCTTTCATAGCCAATCATGATACTATCACCTGTTACCAATGAACCTGTTTACCTGTGGAATGATCCAAACAGGTGTTTTTGGATCAGTCCACAACTTTCACAGTCTTTTGTTGCTCCTGTCCCAACTTGTTTGAAACATGTTGCTGCCATCAAATTCAGAATAAGCAGATATTGACAAAAATCGATGAAGTTGACGAGGTCAAACATTCGATATATGGTCTTTGTGTTTTTTTTGAGGAATTGTGGATATGTCCAAAAAAAGCGTCCCAATTTTTTTTGGATTCAGGGTTGTATAACTTTCTCTCACCTCTCCTCACCAATGCTTAACCCTAGTATTGATTTGAAGTACAGATGCATTGATACTAATATGAGCAACTATGCACTCAACAAGAGCACACACTCGTCGGCAATCTGAAGAGGCAGCCATTTTGTTTTCTGCGTAAGCTGAAAACAATGCGAACCGTGAGTGTGACCACTTGTTGAAACCCTGCAGGAACAAAGCCAAACAGTGGGCCGCTTTTTTGTGGAATAACAAATAAAAAAAAAGTGCTCTTTTGGGTGTAATTGCATCTGGCCCAGCTGCCTGAATACATGGGAAAGCTTTCGTCAAAGACTTCGCAAAAAAAAAAAAAAAGGAGAGAAAAACTTCCAGCAAAATGCATCTCCCATCAGAGGATCCTTGAGCGGGGAGCTATTGGCTTCTCATAAAGACTTTTCTGTTCCTATCTTCAGGTGCATAAAAGCTCATCCTTTCCCACCCCACATCAATCTATCACAACAATTGAACAGACAGCAGCCATTTCTACTGGGAGAGAAACATTACTACTAGCCTCTACTGAATTGAATTCTTCAAGCACACATACACACACACACACACACAGACAGAGAAGGAAACAAAGTGAGACGGGGGGAGGGAGAAGGAGAGATCCACACAATAGACAAACTACTTTTTTTTTTTTTTTTTTGGGAGCACTGATTGCAACTCTTTCTACTCGCACTGGTTTTGATGGCTTCTTTTACCTGCTTCTCCCAGAGGCGGCATCTTTCCGAGTTACAGTAGGTGCGACGCAGAGGAGAACAGGAGAAGGAATTGACAAAAGAAGAGCAGGTATTCCACGTTACAGCAGGGAGATGTTGGCATAGCAGAACTTAATTAAAAAGCTGGGCTGGCAACGTTTCTCGAAATGTTACTAAATGCACCGAGGATTTCCACGAGGGTGGGCAGATGGAGGGGGAAGTCACTGACACATGCACAAACGCACACACTATCTCTTCCTCACACACACACACACACACACACACACACACACACACACACACACACTCACATAAGGAAATACATTGTTGCTTGAGTGTTGAAGCAGGGCACTGAGAAACAGCACAGTGCACAGCTTTGAGGAAACACACACACACACACACACACACACTGTTCCTAACACACACAAGCATATCCTTGCGTGTATATCATGATGATCCCTGCCACAAGGGAGAGGCTCTGAATAAGACAAGGGTAATAGGAGGAGGAGAGGACGCCAAGATTACTAAACAGCTAAAGCAGAGGCCTTAAGCCGGCGCAGTCAACTCCAACCTTCTCCTGACTGTTTGGAGGGCCTCCAGTGAGATGTCATTTCATGTTATGATAGACGGTAGAGCCGCCGTTTCCCCAGTGGATCCCCCCCCCCCCAAAAGAGATTAAATATCATAATGACTTTTGTGTTACTGTCATCTTTGGCTAATTACGCGGAATTACATCATGATAAGGTTCTGTGATCCTGCAAAAGAAGGAAAAGCTGCCAGTCATCTATCAAACGCTTTCAGCTCGGGATACTTTGAGGAATTACCTCTCAGTGGCCAGTATAAACAGGACGACTTTTGGAGGGATTATGCTATGTTAGTTAAATATCGTCTGGGTAGAGTCAGAGTCTGGGCCAACGTCTAAACATGGTACGCACATTCATCAAGGCCACGATAACAAGGTCAGGTTCACATAATCACCAATCATGAGCACACAGGGAGCATCAGGACTGAATCTATTGTAGACTACCTTTTCAAATCATGCATCCACTGTCTTTTTTTTTTTTGTGCCAAACAACTGAACCAAGACATGACTTCTCCGACATGTCGCCACCCTTTGTCTAATTCTCTCTCTCCGAGTCGCTCCGCACTTCATATTTTGATGAGATAAAACATAATAAAGCTGATTAGATCTCTGCTCGCCGCACATCAACACGTCGTGTTTGCCTCTGTGTCGAAGGGTAGAGGCGTCTGCAGCAGCAGCAGCCGCAACCTTCTATCACCTCTTTTCATCTCCTCCACCCCCCCACCCCCATCCCCTCCGCCAGCCTCCAAGCTACAGAGTAATGGAACTCCCTACACAGAAACAAGATACGGTGTATAAATGGGATGCAGAGGGAGAGAAGCTATTTCTTCCTGCTGAAAGTTATGGGCCGGGTATCGCAAAACTACAGTCGTGGCAAACACAGGCCCTCGTTCACTGGTAAGAGTAATCACCCCCAAACAAGGAGCAGGGGAGGGAAAGTGAAGAAAAGATGAGTTCAGCGAGTGGAGAGCTGGGAAACGCAGCGGCGGGAAGGACGATGGGGATGGCGGGTCAGAGAAGAAAGAGTGTCAGTGACCTTTTTTTATCTGATGTTTGGAGTCACTCGTTGATTTATAACAAGCAGCTGAAACATATACAAACCAATGCTTGGTAGAAGATTAAAGGATTACAAGACCAACATGCTTTCTTTTGAGCTACTGCACTATATGTGCTCGGCTCCGTGTTTTCTTGAAAGATTGTCAAAGTTTTCCAAAAAATTTGATTTGAACCAATTTTCACTCTGATTCTATTACCCCAGGCTTCCAAAAGTTAGACGACGCTGTTTACCTCATTTACAGTAAGCGAACGTCATCTTGCTTCTGGTGGCAAAAAACTGAAGAGAAAAATATGATTGAGTGGTAAAGTTAAAAAAAAATTAAAAAAATGAAGGAACAAACGAAAGAAAATTGTTGAACTATGTAATGGATGCAATGCAAAGAGTATTTTTAAAATCCAGTTGGTTTTGGAATGTATTTTGTAATGGATATATGTAAATCAAATTTTCAAATAAAAAAAAACTTATCTTATTGTGTTATTGTTAATGGTGCTTACAAAATTGTATTATCATCACTGTGATTGATCAATGTTTTTTTTTAACTCACAAAACACATGTACACAGCTTTTTATAGTTTAAGCTGATGTGTTAAAGTTTGACTTCATCATTGGATTCTCATCATACATTTAATCTAATTCATTATATTGATGTATCCAGTTTCTCTCATTCTGCCTCATCAACATTTTCATTTATTGATTTTCTGTATGTCCTAGATTGACTTTGACAAATTTCCCTGGGTAATAAACATGTTGCTTTCAATCAGCTCTAACTGTGCATAACTATAATCCTCAGCCAGCCAACCTGTCTGTGAACACAACGATGCTTTTGTGATCATCACAGTCGAGACACAACCTGCCATATGGCTGCATTGTCTTACAAACTGTAATCTCTGACCTCGCTCTCTCTCTGATGTGTTTTACCTGTAGCCGGTGTCTTTTTAAAGCATCACCTAAATTGTACAAATGTCAGGGGGGATCTGAGAGTGAGGGGGCTGCAATCCGGCGCTTGATGTGTTGTGGTGTGTTTTCTCAGCATGCCATAGCAGGCAGAGGCGATCAAAATGGCATGAGAGAGGGAAATGCCTGAGACAGGCCAGGATAAACATGCTGAGGCAAGATACTGAAATTCTCCCACTCTCATACCCGTACACACACTGTCTTTCTTTGTCTCGCCTTTTCTCTTTTTCAATTTCCTCCTCCTGCCCTCTCCTACTTTTCCCATTTTAATCCCCCCTTATTACTGACATTACCTCCGATGTTTACTACAACAAGCCGAGCCACTTGTGATTTCTAAACAGCCAGGAAGCGGCGAAAGCAATCTAAACACTAACAACAAATTTTAACTTGAAATGGACACTCGCTCTCTTTAGCATTCAGACCCGGGCCTGCATGTATACAAGTTCACGTTCCTGCTTGACAGTTTGTATACAGAGTTTGGAGGCAAAGTGCGTTTAACTGACAGTCTGTTGAGATAAACGGTAACGAGGAAGGGGTTGCAGAGAGCAGGGTGGTCATAACACGTGCGATGGGTTTTGACAGCGCGAGGATGTGGTTAATCTTTCCATGCTTCTATCACCACTCTATCTCAGTGGGTACTGTGATGTGCATGCTCTGCAATCCTGGTGACTGACCCAGATAGTGAATGCAGCCATTCTTTCCCCCCCAACAGCCTCTCACGACTCTCTATCTCCAGATTCCATTTTACGTCCCAGACTCCGTTTGACAAAAAGTGGGCTGTGCACCGTCACTCAAAAAAAAAAAAAAAAAAAAAAAAAGCATTAGGGCTGATTTTCTTCCTCCTTTGCTTGCCACTTCTTTCGCCTTATTGCAACTAGCCCCCCCTCTCTCCTCATAGTGCTCTTATTGTCAGACATACTGTGCATAAATGCAGCCTATTTCTCTGTCACGCTTCCACAACACACATGGCGTACAACACACACACACGTGCACTACGCCTTAACAACCCCGCTGAAAGGAGCCTGAGAGTAATGCCTCCTGACTGCTTGGCACAAAATATGTTTCATCAGAGGAGGAAATCACTGCACATGTTATATATAAATGTGTATTTTTGAAGGGAAGAAAAGTACTATCTTTGAGTAGTCTCCTCAGTGGGTAAGCTTTGACAGGTCTCTATCAAGGACAAACCAGCAGGAGAGAAGAAAAAGTGTGTTTGTGCATGTAAAACCTCAGTGTTCTGAATGCACTCGGAGCTCTGTGTGAATCTGTGTGTGGTAATTTAAAAAAAAATAATAAAAAAATAAAAAAAATCCATCGCACTCTTTGAAGCTCGGCTAACATTTGTTAAATTTTTGATTGAAAACAAGGAGCCCGACAGACTGCTGGTTGCACGGATTCCTCACTGGGCCCCTCAGGTTCAGAAATCTCCTTAAAATATCTCTGCTGGACTCGATTCCTCAGTCACGGAACAATGCGTCTCGGGCGTTCTGGGATGCAGCAGAGGCACACACAGCCCAAATGAACAGTTATATGAAAACACTTTTGCGATCGATCAGTGCCTGAGGCAAAACTCCCATTCATGATTGTCCTCACAGCAGTCAAGTTTCAGGAGGCAGGCTTCAACCTCAGTATAATCATGAAAGAAAACAAATATCCTCGAGAGTAAATTCCTCAAATTGCTAAGCATTGCCCACCTGTTCGCCTGCAGTTTGAGTTTACTTTAGTTTGACGTTATCTCTGTACTTTGGCACAACACTGAAGTTTACAGTGTAGCTCGGGAGCCTTGTGATATGAGAATGTGCTGTACATTATGTGCAGTACAGGGTGTATTTCTACTATTTTTAAGCATTCACTCGAGGGTTGCAACCAGGGGCTGAAATTAACTTTTTTTTTTTTTTTTCACAGCCTGCCACCATGGCAGGCAATTTTTTTTGTGCGTGTGTGCTACTCAGATATATTTTATCTGGCACTTTTGAAATGTATGTGCTAAATGAAGGAATAACATTTAGATCGTTTGCAGATGACTTATTGTAAAGTATGTTGGAGGGTGATTTTCTAAAGGGAGCTGCAGCATCTTCTAAAATCAGATATCATAAATAAATAAATTGCTAGAAGAAGAAAAACAATTTTATTTTTCCGTTTACTATTATATGTGTATTAGTCCATTATTAGATTCCCTGTGATGTGAACACAAAAACATTGATGTGTTTGAGACAAGGTTTTTCAATTGTCCCTCTGAATCCAAGACAGACAGCAGCTCACTGATCATCCTGTCACACTATAGTTAGCTCTAAGGTAGGCCAGCTGTGACCAGTGCTACATGTAATAATCTGAGAAAATAGAAAGCAAATCCTCTTTACTGTTGCTTTTAAATAGCAGTCATTCAAATGTGCACCTCTGTCCAATCATATGTTAAACCTACTACATGTGTCTTACTGTTTAACTGTTGGACAAAGTGGTGAATTGTCCGGCCGATTTTAGCTGCCACTGCCAACAAATTAAACACAGCTGGCGGGTGCTCATTTCAAACCCTGGTTGCAACTAACAGTTATTTTCACAATCAATGAACCTGTTGATCATTTTCCTCGATTAATAGATTAACAGAGTAACACTGTCCACTGCGACATCGTCAAATGTCTTGTTTTGTCCGTCCAACAGTACAAAACCCCCCACAAATATTCAATTTACAGTGCCGTAAAGTGGCTGCAGATCATTTTTCTTTTCATTGACTCGGAGTGTTGAGGGCAACGTGCAGCTGTCAGAGAATGTACACTAGACTGAAGGTTTTGATTTGGGGCTTCACCGGCAGCCTGAGACTATGACCACAAGGCATGCAGGAGCCATGGAGAGCACAGATGGGGCCTGTAGCAGAGGCCTGCGTTTCACAGGCCGGAGCCAGGAGAGGGGGTAATCCATCAGGCCAAGGCACTCTGCTGCCTAGGGGGGCCAGTCACTGACCCTAAAAGACTGATTGGGCCTCAGTGGGAGGCCAGACCCCCTGACTACATGGACATCAGTGCCTGGCTTGCTCCACTGAGGCTGGATCTGAACTGGACCGAGCCAAAGCGGTGACCTGCTTCCGTTTGGATTCTGCGGAGGGAGCTATCTAGATCACAGATAACAGTCTACGAAGACACGTTGAGTGGAAAATACAGTCCCAACTTTAATATTTAAAACAAAGTTTGCAAACAACACCTATATAGCGAAACAGGTCATTCTCCAGCCACGAAGGATTCATAGTCAATATCTGTAGAGTCATGTCAAGCCTTAAACTGACATAACTGTGTTACTATAATTACATGGTGCTAAGGAATACAATGTAAAAACTTTAGATCAAATAATAGGAATCTAATTAATTTATCCACTGGTCTTCTGAGCCAACGAGGTCAGAGACAGTATCAGCCAGACGAGCGTCGGTACCTGAGGCAGCCGAGACGGGCCGCATGATTGACAGGTAAACGAGTAAACAGAGAGATAGTTAGACAAATGGAAGCTAAGATATAGTTTGACAGACAGATGGGAGCGTAAATGGATGGTTTGGCAGCATGATAAGGTAAATAGGCTGATGGATCACCAAACAAATGTGGGAGGAGGAAGGAAGAAAATAAAAGAGAAGAAAAGAAAAGAATGGCTGCCTGCAGACAACAAAAGATAGGAAGGCAGATAGCCTGATAAACACAGATGGATTGTGTTGATACACAGGGAGGTGGGGCAAGATCGATAGATTGTTTTATTCTATTTGCTTGGCAAACTGGAGATTTGATGTGGCTGGTATCAAGGCGATCTGTTTCTGACGATGCCAGGCGTGACTGTTACAGATGGCGAGATAGCGACACATCTCAATCTTTGGCTAGCCCCGGTGCAGTCTATCTTAGCTGCAGTGCTAGCACCACCTTCAGTTCCAGCAATTCTGAGTGTTGTCAAAGGAGCCTGTGTGTGCAATGTATCATTTCCTGCAAATCTCCCCCCCCCCCCATGCCGGATTTCAGATTGGCTGCGAGGAGCTGGGGGTCTAAATTAGCGAGTGTGAATCACAGGATGAAGTAGGGATGCCATGAGGTGTTAACCCCTGACACTGGCGAGGAGCTCGGAGAGAATAGGGACTCTTGAGTCGGAGAAATGGTGGGATTCTTAGCTTCTACTCAGATTTGAGAAAAACAAAATGGATGCCCTGACAACCCGACGCCTCATTACTGCTGCTTGCGTTTATCATGTCAAAATGGAAGACAAGGGTATGTGAAGTTTAGAGGCAAGGGCCCTCCTAGTTAGAAAGGTGGCTTTTCTCTGTGGCTGCTTGAGGGACATGGGGGTGCACTGCAACAGCCTTGATGAGTGTTGCAGGGCTTATAATAGACAGCAAAGGCCCAGAAAGCATGCCCTTTGGAGGTGCAGCATCTCTCACTGTCTGACAGCTTACAGGGCCTAGGCTCCACAATGACACCTTCACAGTGGGCTCAAGACGACACACAAACACACGCTCACAGGTGCATAATGCTCAGACACATATTCTCAGAAACACAAATAAGTTTGGCAGCACGCGCCCACACACAATTACACACACACATACATAAAGCACATGCACGCTCGCCGTTACGCATATACACTAATCCATTTGCAATGTGGAGATAATACCTGACAAGCTGAATCTCAGCATCATGCTGACAGTATTAATACTTATAAAACAAGCTGGGCTATAAAAACATCCGGCACTCACTCCAAGCAGAGAGTTATGGAAACAAACATCTGTTTGTGCCATGTTAAGGAAGCAGTACAGCTCCCTCACTGTAAACAAAAATAAAGCTAGTGCCATCTCTAGGAATAGTGTTGGATTTCTCTGAAAAACCACACAGTGGGTGAAGAAGAAAAGTAACCAGAGGTGGCTCTTTGACAAAGAGTTTGCAGTGTGTGTGTCAATCAAGCAGACAAGGAAGGGGAGTCCATCACTCTCTTTTAGGATTATTTCTACTGTTCCACTATATTGTGGTGTTGAAACAGATGCTTGATAAATTGATGAGTCCACAGAAAATTGATTGTTAACAATTTTGGCAAATCATTTGAATCACTAACTGTTGATGTTCACAGATATGCAAATTTGATGCTGCTCTCTGTTTTTTATACAACAATTGCAAATCAAATCTGAACTGTTTTGAGTTCTCTGGTGAAAAAGAGAGAAATTATAAGATGTCAGTTTGGGCTCGAGGACATTGTCCACTATTTTCTGACATTTTACAGATCAAATACTTTCATACTTCGTATTAACTGACTCGAACTAACTTGACTTGACTCGACTTAATATGTAAATGCGTACATATAGACTGTAGTAAGTAAAAAAAAAAAAAAAAATACAGATTCAAATATACAGCCGAGAGTTAATGTTTTACATAAAGCATTTGTAAATACCCATTTCTGCATCTGCTTCTCATTAACATGCTGCACTGCAATATCTGATTAAGATGTAGAGTTGACGGCCAAGTTCAGTGAGGACTTCCTTAAAATACATCTGCAACTGGTTAGACAGCTGCTACAAGTTTTCCGGCTACAACCCGAGCTGCCATCCAATCTCAGGATTCTCTTGGACCCCCTCACCACTGATGCCTTCCCCAAGTTAATAAAACATGGTGTTGTGTGTTATTTATTTATTAATCCCCCTTTTTGATGCGTCCCAGCGCGCGGTGAGAGTGGTGGTGGAGATCATAGAAGGCTTCGGAAAGCGAGCAGCCGCGCTCTTTCCTCCATGCCATCACCATCAGAGCCATTTGGCCATGTGAAGATGCTCCCCTCTGTTCACATGGGGAGGAGGGGGGGGCGCTTCCAGAAAGACTTTTCACTTTCTCTTTTAATATAAATCATTCATACTTAGAGATGCTCCCTCATGTACACAAAACACCACAACCACTCCTGTGATGGGCTACAGTTTGCTACCTTCATGTTCTTGCTTGTGCATCGCCTGTGTGACTGTCAACGTGGGTTTTTCTGTACAAGACTTAAAGTGGAGGTGGTGGATGCAGAACTTAGAGATGTAGCATGTAGAGAAGCAGCTGCAAACCTAAACTCCTTGTAAATTTTAAATCAAATTACCGGAAACATCTGATGAAATTCACCATAATTGGCTTAAAAACAATCAAATCCTTGTCAGTTTCTTTTGTCCTTTTCACAGGAAATTAAATAGTCACTGACATTATTTTGGACTGCAAAAGGTGAACAAAGCTTTAAGAGAAAGAACAATTTATTCACCTTTCTAAACAGGTTGTAGACGTGTCTGAGCTGTGACTGATGAGCTCACTTGCAGTCGAGTGGTAGAGCAAACACTAATTAATCCATCTTGCTCACCAAGATCTGACAGTCACTGTCTCTCTGAGCTCGGCGGTGTCCACACCTTGAACAGAGCGCGTGGGTGTGCTCTTGCATGCATGTGTGATTTCGTGACTATACATTCTGTGTTTGTGCATGTGTGCTGGTGTCTAAGGCAGGTTGTGCTTCTTCTTTTTTTTTTTTTTTTTTTTTTTAACCGCCTGCAGGTTGACTACACATACCCACCGACCAGACATCTCAAGCGACAATGGATTCTGTGTGAATGAAAAATGTATCTGTCCCCTTCACTTATTCATCAAGGAGGAAGATTTTTCTGCAGGGATGCCCTCTAGAGATGTGGCGCTCACATGCCAGGCGGCCCGCTGCCACTTTACCCACAAGGTTTTCAATAAAACAAGCAAACAACACAATTCCAACACCTATAAATAAGTGATCGTTCCTGAATAAAGTGCTGTACACAGAGCCCCTCACTGAGGCCACTCATCACAATTTAATGGGGCCCTGTACTGGCCAAAGTTATTTCTCTCCCTCTCTCCTTCTTCCTATCGTTCTCTATCTTCGAGCAGAGTGAGGCAGCAACGGAGGTAGATGAAACAGGAGGCGCATTCAGATCGTCATCATGCCATCACCTGGCTCAACACTGGTTAAGATACAGCACTATCTGTTTCATGATTTATGAGGCTATCATCATGCAGTCTCTCTCTTTCTTTCTCTCTCTTCCACGCACACTGAAAAAAAACAACATCCCACAAACACTTACACGCAAGCTCCCACAAACTACTTGAGTTTCCTTCCCAGTTATTTTCTCTCTTGCTGGAGACAGGTTGTTCACAGCAGCATGAACATTCAGAGCGGTGGCTCGCCAGATGCTTGGGCGTCTGTCAACGTGGTGCTATTGTTAGCTAGTTTTTTGATAAGATTTACATGGCAGAAAAGCCATCAAATAAGATATACTACTGAGAATATGAGAAGGGATCACACCTAATCCGCACACCTGCGTCTTGGCAGTGCTAAGTCTCTTTTCCATCCAGACCGACGCACACGCTCACAGACACATGCAGCCACCCACCCACACCCACACAATCGAGACTGCAAACTTAGAGTGAAAATCTGGGAGTTACACAGCAGCTTGAGTCTGATTTAGATGTGGGTTTTCCCGGGGCTCAAAGGCTCACGATTACCATACTTGTTGAAAAACTAACACACATTTAGTCCACGTCTCAGACTTGCACGTGCACACACAGAAGCTCTCTCATATCTTGTCTTATGGTCCTTTTGGAGCCAAATTTTTCTAGGAACTTTAAGCAAATTGAACCGTCAAGTTGTGGTTCCTGTTGTTGTCTCAACATTTGCAAAATAATGTGTTTAAGAATAGTGATATGCCAAAACTTTATTGCTCTTAAGGTGACATTTAAATGCAGACTTGAGTGCACTGAATTAACTTTTAGCTCTTTCCTTCCTAGGGCCTTTTTTCTTTCTCCTCCTGTTTGGCTGAAAAGGCCTGTTATACTTTTGTCTCTGGCTGTGCGCACACACACACACACACACACACACACACACACACACACACACACACACACACACACACACACACACACACACACACACACACTGTGTGCACATCAAACCTGTGCTGATTAGGAAAGAACTGGGTCACTTGTGCCCCGGCTAGTGACACTTTCTGCTCTGGCCCTATAAGCCCCCTCGGTTACCCAGAATCCCTTGGCATCCATGTCAGAGCCAGGGCCTGCGGCAACACACCTGTGTCCACACTTCTTCACTGGGATCAATTAGCATTAAAGTTTCAGAGCCGCTCTCCCGCAGTGTGGACATAGTGTACACTGGAGGGGTACAGCCTGAGAACAGCCACAGACAGAGACTGACGGAGACGTGGAGAGAGGGAGAGGGATAGATTTGTAGACACACACCACAGCATGCAGACAGAAACACACATATACACAATCACTCCTCTGCCCTTAACTCTGTAGTAGCTGGATTTCAGGTCCAGGCCCAGGTGTTTTTTTTTAAATGAAGAAGGACACATTCATGCACACGAACTTCACAAAGGCACCGGTGTGCGTTATATATTCTGCCACGGCTGCTTTTGCTGATCATTCTTCCGCCTCTGTTCTGCTGAATTGATCTCTCTACGACTTTGCTAATGTGTCCTTCTCACACATTTGAACAAGCTGATTAAACTTTGAATGTATAATTTACTCCTGGAGAAATATATGACATAAAACTACAGAGTTTTTTTTTTTTCTTATGAAGATGTGAATCGCATTCATTAAATAAATTCTAAGCACTGATGAGAAAAGTGTGACTTCACTGTGTCTGTACTTTCTAGTTATTTTTATAAGAGCATATCAAAAAAATAAAAGAAACAACTCTCGCTAGTTTTGCTCTTGATTCAAATCCCTTATCCTTTTATATTTATTCCACTCACAGACGGACAGAAGAACAACTTATTTGTTACCGCCTTTTTATTTACATTTTCATCTTCTTTTTGGCAGCTCTTCAAGTCTAACAAACACAAGTGGATTCTGAAGAGGTCATCTTCTCGAACTTACAGTATATCTCTTTGCATTTCTGTCTCTTCCACCCACAGGTTGTTGTTGTTTTTTTTTAACCTTAACTCTTCAAAAGTTCAGCTGGGTTACTCGAAGCATTTTCTAAATGAGCTGCTCTCGTCCTAGTCAAGCCGCAAATATGTCAAAGCTCCCGTCTTCCCAGTTACATGAAGCGTCACCAGCAAACAGACAGTCAACAAGTAGGTGGTAGCGTTTGTTTTGCGGAGACTCTGCAGTCCTGGGGCTTTCACCCTGGGGGGGCTTTCCCACCACCATGTGTCAGTTTACAGGAAGCATGGGTATGTTTGTCTGTATGTCCTCACCGATGTCTGGGTGTGTGTGTGTGTGTGTGTGTGTGTGTGTGTGTGTGTGTGTGTCTGTGTGCGTGTGTGTGCGTGTGTCTGTGTGTGTGTGTGTATGTGTGCCACAGAGGAAAAAGAGCACCGGGGGCAGCTGTACCTGTGCTGCCTCGTGGTTGTCTCTTGACAGTGCCCTTCACATCACAGCATGGGCCTGGATGTTGGATCTGACAGAAGTGACCTCCATGCCACATCACCCTCACAAGACACACAAACACATGCCTGTGCACAAGCAGACGTGCTCCAAACGCAGACAGACAGATCTACACACACACACACACACCTGGTATCTCGCCGGCATGTACGAAGACACAACGCTGATTCAGGCCAAACATGGTGGCGCACGCGAGACAAAAATTACCCATTGAGATAGATATAAAAAATGCCATACATACTAACAAATTTATACTGAGTGCAACCACAAACTGCACACCGCGCTACCCCCTCTGGGCTACTTAGCCCCCCTGTCAGACAGCTATCAATAGGGATTCCAGAAGAGCGGCAGCTAGACAGCATGGGTAAACAAAGAAGGGATGAAAAAGAGCCTGAATCAAAGGCAGAGTGGGGACCCTGTTATTCTCCCTGAGCAGGAAATCATTTGCTGGCAATTTGTGACTCTTTCTGAAACGTTTTGTGTGTGTGTGTGTATGTGTGTGTGTGAGAGAGAGAGAGAGATGGGGGGGTGCTTTGACACATATGTAGTGATGGGGAGGTGAGTTGAAGAGAGTTGGTGGTAAAACTTAAATATTTAAAATGTCAAGCCATTTGTTCTTTTACAGCGCCGCCGTTTCCAGAGAATTGTTGGCTAATCAGAATTGGCGTCGCATATGTCAAACAGAAAGCAGTAATTGATGGGATTCAGTGCAGGCACAGTTCAGTGTGATTGATAGGGAGTGGAGGAAGCACTGAGACTTGCATTTTTCTCCCTCCCTAAATAATAAACAATATACGTCACTTATGCCGCCGCATGGAATTCAGTAGAATGATTATTTTATTTGGCATCTCTTTCCTGAACTCTTCAATCAATACTGTACTAACGTGGCCGCCTTCTTCAACTGATTAGCCTTATCTTAATCCCCATAAACACAATGTCATTACAAGTAAATCCATTTCCTCAGCACTCTTTCCACCAGCGACACATTTTCCTGGCCTCCCCTAGGCCTAATTGAAATTAAGTTAGGTGACCTTTGGGGGGCCTATAGGGGCCTGCTTGTTCCACTAGCCCCTTACTATATTTCATTTGCTAGAACCTCATAAATCAGCCCGTTGAACTGGGCCGCAATGATGGTCTCGACCTTTCTCATGACATTTCCAAATGGCCACATCCTCTACCTAGGATCATGGCACCATGAAAGGCACCCAACCATAGAGTATGAAGATGAGAGTCCATAGCGCCGAGAGCATGGGAGCAAATAAACCGGTGGCATTGGGAAATGGCACCGGGGATTGGCATTGATTGTCGGGAAGCGCTGCTCTGTGCGCACAGCTTGTCGGAGAAAGTTTATCCCTGAAAACGCGCCGCGTTCCTCACATATTGTAAGTGTGTCACGAATGCTTTTGAATGCTCAATCAAACAAATTGACAATACGCACTCGAGCGCTGTGGAGAAATGCTTCAGATTTACTAAGGACACCATCTAAAATACTGTTGGTGGAAAGAAAAAAAAAAAGCCTTATCAGTCAGGCCAGGTGGGTTTACATGTTCTCCACTGTAGCACCCTTTGAACAAGATCCTCATTGTATGCAAATCTACAGTGGCAACAGCCTAAAGTAGCTTTCCTGTCTGTGTTGCTGGGCATGTACTATGTATAGTCTGCTGAAGAAATCCTGTGCATGTGTGTGTGTCAGTGTCTGTGTGTGTGTACTGTGGGGAGAGAAGTAAAGGTCCACTTGTGACAAGCCTAGTGGGAATAGGAACATCTGGTGGACCGGCTGCTCCTCTGGTTAACATGCTCCTCCTCAGTGGCCTCCGACAACACACACCCAGGTACCACACACACACACACACACACACACACACACACACACACACACACACACACACATGTATGGACACAAACAAAGTCAGGTGCATGTACATATGTGTACGTGCCCACCAACACACGCTCACGTCTCCTCTCCTGCCCATTCTTTCCACATACTCTTAACGTGAATCCACATTCTGTTAATGTCATGTAAATAACAGTCCATCATGTCAACAGACTCAACGCCATTATCGTACTGAAGAGTGGTATAAATAGAGGGCTATCATTCACAGAACGATGCTAAAGAGCAACTATGTCCAATTTGCACCAGATGCTCTTCAGAGCCGAATTAAGCCTGCATTAATGCTGGTGGAAAATGTCATGTTATTGGCAAGGTGAACCCTCTCCACTCCAACCCCTGTTCTTGATGTAGCTTTGCATGGATTTGTGCTGGCTCACTCCCATATCCGCCCTGTAATCGACTAAATACAGAGCCATGCCTTATTTTATCTTTCTCGCTCAGCCACTTAACGCACACAAACGCGTGCGCTTAAAGTCATCGCTCATAACTCTGCCGAGCTTCAGTGAAATGTCATCCGTGCCGCGCCGCACGGAACACGGCCTCAATTAACACTTCCTTTGCCTTCGTTAACTAAGTAATGTTATAGGCAGAGGTCACATTACCGCTGAGTGTACGGTCGTGTAACAGAAGACAACAGGAAGAGCGGGTCACTATTCTCTCATGAAAGGTTGAGTTACTTGATAGAAGTGGCAGCAGTCTTACTAGAATGATTGCTCACTGCCTCCAGGCCTGGCATTTGGCGCCCTAGGCGAGATTTTGGACTAATAACTCCGACCTCCCTTCACTGCCTCCCTCCTCCCTCTCTCCCCCCCCAAACACACACCCATATTTGTTCTATGTCTGTGAGGACCAAAATTCTACTTTGGAGTCAAATCTCTATTTACAATCCTGCAACCCGAAATTCTCATCGCTCTAAATCTAACCCCTTCCGCAGAAATAACCCAAAGTACAACTCTGATTCCAAAAAAGTTGTGACGCTATGTAAATAAAAACAGAATGCAATCATTGGCAAACAAATTGTGTTTACCCACAATGGAGGAGAGGAGATGTAGTAATCTCCTCTATACAATCATGTGTTCACACCTCTCTCCATCCTTGCTTGTGAATGACTGAGTCTTTCCAGGATGAACCTTTCATACCCAGTCATGATCCTATCACCTGTTACCAATGAACCTGTTTACCTGTGGAATGATCCAAACAGCTGTTTTTGGATCAGTCCACAACTTTCACAGTCTTTAGTTGCTCCTATCCCAACTTGTTTGAAACATGTTGCTGCCATCAAATTCAGAATAAGCAAAAATGTATAAAAATCAATTATGTTGATAAGATCAAACTTCATACTTTGTACCGTTTTCAATATGTCAAAGAGGATTAGCAAATGATCACATTCTGTTATTTATGTTTCACACGGCATTACAACTTTTCTTGCAATTGGGGTTGTGACTTGGTAGAAGTCCTCACAATGACAGTAAGAGTGCAAAGACCCAAACACACATCTAATCTCCAGGTTTTCTGGAGGTCTCACTGGAAAAATAGTGTGTGTGTGTGTGTGTGTGTGTGTGTGTGTGTGTGTGTGTGTGTGTGTGTGTGTGTGTGTGTGTGTATGTGTGTGTGGCGAGCAAGCAAGCAGACTACACTTCCTGAATGACCCTGCCAGCCTGAGGAACACTCAGCTGGTGTCCTGCCAGAGCCTCAGCACCCTTCCTTCACCAATCTATGTAATGGCCGTGCTAATGATGGTAAAGCAGCCAGTACCTCAGAGAGCAGTAATTTAGACACTGCTAACACTATTGCCAGTGCAGTCATTCCATGGCGATGGTATGCTCCTGATATCAGCCACTCCAGCACCCAGTGGTTTTGTTGTGGCGACACGACAAAAGTAGGTAATTAGAAAAAGAGCCTGTATACGCACACACACTTTCACTAACTCGGATGGAAATTTAAAAAAAAACTTGGAATCTGAACAGAAAATACCACTCTAGACTTATTGTAAGTGTTTACTTTCTCAGCTGTTTCTCACGGCTGAGAAAGGGGCCATATTGATTTTCCTTTTCAGAAAAATAATACTGAAGAAGAAAGGAACATAAATAAAAGCAAGAAAACTAGAGAGTGTTATGGAGAAGAGGAGGGAGGGTGGAAGGCATCAAGGAAGAGGAGAAATTGCCACACATGAAAAGGCTTTTTAATGTTATTGGGAAACAGTGGTGAATAGAAGCGGGCATGTGTGGAGCGATGGGCTGGATATGCATCGATTTCCCCAATATTGAACAACACAAGTCGCATCTAGGTAGCTTGAAGGCCGGCCTCCTGCAGCTGACCATCACGCACACCCAACAATCGTATTGACGAGTCTCACCAGTCATTTCAGTCTGGGAATGGATGTTTTTTTTTTTTTTTTTTGTCTGCATATGTGCAGAAAAACAAGACAGCATTGTGCAATATCATAAGATGAAGACAAAGTGTGAAAATGAAAAAGCATGAGACAAAGGCTCTGGATCGCCTTTTAGAATGGAAAGTCTGTTTATAAGCTGTATGTGGATCCAGTCGGCATGTTTTTTTTTTATGTCTTCAGTTATTAAATACAACCCTACAACCATGTTTTAAGGTATTTGATGAGTGGCAGGGGTCTAAGGTTAGTCACCATAACGACCTCTGACGTGTCCTGATCCTGGAAACTAATGGAATTTGTGGAGCCAAAGTCCGTGTCATGAGAATCATCACCTCAATCTCTATCTTTTACTTTTTAAATCAAGACATTTCGTCGTGCTTTATCGCTTATTTAACCAGATAATTCTTACTTGCGTCAAACTTGCTCTTTTCAAGCAAATACGCGAACATCTGCACTGATTAAAAATATAACCATGGATGCATCAGAGTGAGCAAGTTAGACACATACCGAGGCAAACCAAAGTTGTCCAAGTAGCTGCAGCTAATTTGATTGGGATACATTTTGACAGAAAATAAACTTTTAATGAAGAGCCGTGTGGTGGGAGAAATTAGCCATTACCCTACAGAGCTGGCATAAAATGTTTATAAATGACAATGATGTTGGCACTGACTGTCGAAAGAAGTGCAGAGCTTGGGGAGCACGCTGACGTGTAGGGTTGTCAGGGAACAGGGCGCAGACTTTTACCTCATCGAGGGAGGAAGAGAGAAAGAAAAGGAAGGGAAGGAGAGAGAGAGGAAGGAGGATGGAGGAGGGGCACGGGAGAGATTGCAGTTATGATGTGCATGAGAGGGGGAGACAGTGAACGACAGGGCGAGAGAGTTTAAAAGGCACGGCGTCTGTTGGCTGGCAGGATGGACGGAGGGAGAGAGGGAAGTCTGCGACAGCGGAGCGTGACAAGTGCGGCAGAACAAACCGGTGGTGACTCATGGGCTCCTTCATTCACTACTGTGATCAGATCCAGCAGGACAGCCCACCATATGGAATGGCACAACTTATTCATCCAATCACTTGGACTGCATAGAGGACCAGAGGAGGAGAGGGGATGGTGTGTGTCTGTGTGTGTGCGCTGAGGAGAAGGTGCCTGAAGGTTTCTCCAATATGACAGTAAATGAAAGAGGAAGCGAGGAGAACAAAGCTACTTCAAGGAACGTAATTAATCGACTAAAAGCTCAGCGTTTTTTGAACAAATAAAGACGAGGCAAAGTGTCACAGGGAACAACAAATTGCCTATACGAGCGTGCACGGCGCATGATTTGTTTGTTTGTAATTATAAAAACTGATCAGTTAATTGAACCCCTTTGTAGCTCCCCTATGATGATCCTGTTAACAGCTTTTTTTTTCACTGAATTATATCCCATTTACATCAAACTGTTGTCCTAGAAACCCGACCAACTCTGCCTTCAGCGCGACACAATTAAACGGGGAATTCTCAGATACTAAAATTAGCTGTTGTCTCCCTATACTCTCAGATTATTTGTTTATCCTCTTAGGGAAAAAAAAACTAACCTCTGACTGTCATCCAGATGACATATTGAAAAGAGTCAAAGACATTAAAACAAATTATTAAATAAAGGCTTCTGAGCACATAACGTCGTGATAATCACTCCTGTCTTTTCCGGGCCTCCGTTAAATGCAGATTAAGGCTAAGCTGTGAGAGGTGAAGGGCCTGGCGAATTGAGCCCCAACACACCAAGCACAGGAATAGAAACAGACATAATCTAACCAAAGCCAGATATTTTTGCGAAGAAAAGAATGTTTCTACTCGGTTGGCAAGAGGCGTCGTAAACCCTTTTATAAGGTACCTAAACTACACTGTGCTTCACTGAAAGCAGAACCAATTTGCTTAACTTCACAACATGCAGGGGCCCTCTGATAAAAGTGTCTGTCCTATACTGTGGCTGGCAAAGATATTGTTATCCACTTTGTTCCTCTGCCACCTTGCCAGCTTACTCAATTTTTGCAAGACAGATAGCAATCGTCTTGGGGTAATTTGGGGATTAGACTGGAGGTGTATTGTAATCATATGCTTCTGGGGTAGTCATTTGGGATATGGAAAAGCGAGGCCATCCAAGATCTACCTTTTGTCTGTTATTTAAAACAAGAGTTCTTAGAAATCTTCAGACCCAACACCCAAATTAAGAATTTGGTCTCTCAGAGCACCAGCATAAATTTGTGCTGCACTGATCTGGGAGAAATTGTGTGAAAAGGCACATTGGGAGCATCTTCAAAAACGAGCATGCATGCAGAATGAGGTTCTGATGATTTTCTGTTTACATGTTTGTGGGTAGTATTCATACAGACCAGGAAGACACTGCTAAACTGACATCATTTGGAAAACAACTGTACCATATTCTCTCATTGCAAGGAAAAGGCAGCATGAACATGCATGAACCTTGTCTCGCTACTTATTAATAACCTCCGTGATGTGACACACAGCTTAAAGTGCAAGTGAAACACAGCAACACACACTTCAACATTCAGTAAACAACCACACCTAATTTGTGATTATTCACTGCACAACGCTACAAAATGAAGGCATGATGAAAACATGTGAGAATTCAGCGGGAGTGTCAGAGGGCAGCATTAGCTAAGGTAAAGAAACACACCACACATCCCAGGAGGTTAGTTACAGTGTTATCACATTGTCAGTGAGTCTTATTCACAGCCAATCCTTCTGCCTTCTTGTTCCCTCTGCCCTCTGCCACAGGCTCTCTTCTATTCTTAGATCCTCCACTCCAAATGATCTACTTTTCACTTTTTTTTTGGGTCCCCATATTACTGGCAATTCAGGAGCAATTCAGTTTGGCAGGTACAGCACTGCACTTCAGACAGGATATATTTATTGAACAGTGAATTTGATGTCGTGTTGTATCTTGTCATTGTTGTTCAGCTGTCTAAAAGAATGAAATGTCCTCTACCAACAAGGTAGCTTAAATTTTTTTTTTTATTCTATAGGTATTGTCTGAGTATGACCCAACACCCTTCTACACAATTGTGTACCAGTTTTATTATTTTACCATATTCTTACCATACAGACTAGATAACAGCAATATATTATTAGAAATATTACAGATTTAAAGTGTACAGTCTTTCAGTGACCACAGAGATGAACCAAAATGTCCTTCATATGGCTGCTGTATAATAACCAGATACTTAAGAGAATTAAAAGTCTATTTATAGCCACTGGCCTTGTTAAAGAATGACGCAAAAACTGTTAAAAGCAGGACATGAAATTCGAAATAAGACAAAGGCAGGTTGGAAGCATGTGAAGCAGGGCAGAGCTTCACAAAGCATTTTTGAAAAATTCCAATCTGGTTTCAAGGCTCTTGTCAGTACTGAATCTGCCACCTTCTACCTGTTAACATCAACATGATTCTTCATCTCACTGCAGCCTTTGACATAGACCATTCTATTCTCATTCACAGATTAAATGAGTGTGGATCTCTGGTTCTCTCTTAAACTGGTTTTCCTCATTAGATCTATAATACAACAGATCTTTCAGTTTCTCTATTAGCAACTCAACTTCTTTCTCAGCCCCAATCTCCTGTGGTGTCCCTCAAGACTCCATGCTTGGACTAGTGCCATTCTCCATCGATTTGCTTCCACTGGGCCACATTATTCAAAAACATATATTTTCACTGTTATAATTACGACAAACTAAGTGACCTCAATAAATGTCTTCAAATTCTGTATGTCTGTAAACTTTCTTCAGCTCAAAAGGAAGTTATATTATTTGGACCTCAGCATTTGAGCAACTTTGTTTCTCCTCATTGGCTCCCTCAGTTAAAAGAAAAAAAAAATTGGAGACATATTTTACTCAGGATTGAAGTTTGACAAACAAATCAATTATGTAGTAGAATTAAGCTTCATGCAGCTCCACATCATCTCCAAAGTCAGATCAATTCTCTGTACTTCTGACCTGGAGGAAGTCATCCATGCCTTCATAACCTCCCGCCTCAATTATTGCAGCTCGTTATATTTTGGTATCGCTCTGTCTTGTTTATCCCACTCCAACTAATTCAAAATGCAGCAGGAAGAGTTTTAACAAGGTCAAAAAAGAGGGAGCACATTATTCTGGCTTTCACTGGCTGCCTGCTACGGAACTGATTTTCAATCAATGTTTGTCTACAAAGTGTTAAATGGTCTCGACTCCTCTGACCTTTCAGGACCCGTGTCCCCAGAACATAGTGTGAGAGAACTGACCAAAGACTTGGGTCAATCCTGATGTGCAGGACAGTGTTATGCCCCAAAACTACGGAACTCTCTTTTCTTCTCTTGTGTTTGCTTCCTTCTTTTGTTTCCCTCTGCACGTGCTGTGTAAAGCTCTTCGGATCAGCAGCGTTGTGTGTAAAGTGCCATATAAATAATATTGAGTTAAGTAAAGAGACATTAACAGTTCCTATATCTGACCACTGCCTGAAGGCTCCCACTCTCCACATTGTGCCTGTTGCCCTATCTGGGGCAGCAATATTTGATGAGGTTTGACAGTAGTAAAAGACTGTCCGCATCAAAAAAAAAAAAAAAAGGTCACATTCTGACTCTAGATAATAGATGTTGCCATTCTAAGCCAATAATAGTGTCTATAATGAAATCAGTGGGGCAGAAAAGAGGCGCTCTTTCATTTCCTTATGCAGGGCCGTGCGTTTTGTACATCCCATTATTCATCAGGTCCTGGCTGCTGATAACTGTCCCATTTGCATCTGAATCAAGAATGCCTTATAACGTCCCCCCACACACGAAAAGCACCACCCCCCATGCAAATGAAGTGACCTAAAAAGAGCAGGTACTGTATTTAGTTATTTGTGAGCAACTGTGACCTACTCTGGAGGTTGTGTTAAATTGGTAGCAGGATGGAAGCCGCAGGACTCTGCTCAGACAGTATCAGGATGCATGAATGACACATCTGGATGACGTGCAGTTTAAGAATATTAAAATATTCCTTCTATATTTCTTCACTCCCAAAGCAGGACGTTTTTTTTCCCCACAAGATGTCTGTATCCATACTGTATCTTGTCCTGCCCTTTTTTCCCCCTGACATGCCCTACTTCAATGAACAAAAGACAGGGCAAGAGTGCATCGTAGAAAACAGTGAATAATCTCGGCCTTGCTTTTCAGAGAATGCTTGACTCACTCCAGTAGACTCTGCAGTTCAAAGGCGCAAGACTTCCCTATTTAAAATCTCTGCTGCAAGTCAGGAACATACTGTGTGATATTTGTGATCAATCATAGCTGCAGAAAAAGATTGCACTGGCTCAAAATAATAAAAAAGATGCTATCCATAAAGTGGCGATCTGCTGAGGGATGAACTCCTCAGAGGAAAGTCTAGCTGTGCCAGACAGACTGTTCAAACCCCCAGTAGACGGACAGATTAATGGAGTGTGCCTTCATGTACGGTAGTCGTCTGAAAGCCAAGATGAAGTTGGGTGCAATCCTCAGCTGTCTCAACAGCACAGTAAGGCAGCATATGGTGAGATACGAGTACTGTGTTGAATCACAGGTGGCTTGCTTCAATGTGTAAAATGACATATACTTGACTGTAGATGATTCAACAATACTGTAAAACCTTTTCTATTATCCCTGCATTTACACAACTAAAAGTGAACAACCCCCCCCCCACACGCACACACACTCACAAAGAATTGTCCGTTTCACACACAACACAAACACACTTCCAAATACCAGAGGGCAAATGGGTAGAAAAGGGAAGTGGGGCTCTTTTGTGCACTCTGAGTTTAGGTCTTGGCCATTAAATAAGCTGGCACTGCAGAGGTGAGCTGCAATGACAATGATATATGGGAGAAACACAATCCATTGCTGCTATGAATTGGTTAGCTCTGGTGCGGACAATGCTTGCAGACACACACACACACACACACACACACACACAGACAGAGAGACACTCACAAGTGCGCAGACACACACAGACAATCAAGAGGCAGTGGTCGAGCCAATAGTATCTTTCTCTCTTCCAGACAAATTCAATTTTCATCCAGGACATATGTAAGCTGATTAAAACAGCCAACAAAGACTGGAGAAATATGTCACATCCTTCAGGACTGGACACAATATTGAGTGCTGCTTTGGCAATGGGATGCCTGCTCCCCTTCCCCGTCCCTCTCTCTCTCTCTCTCTCTAAGTCTCTGCTCTTCTTCCCTCATGACATTTCTGTGTCCTTCCTGATGCCATCATGCATCCCCTTTCTTCCTTTTCTCCATCACAACCTTTTCCTCTCTTCACTCCGCGGCTCTCTCTCCGACACTGCTGCCCTTGAAAAGACAAATATATTATCCGCTATGATTGCATGTTTAAGTTCTCTGTATGTATAAAACCCACATTGATTTCTGTAGCATACATACTTAACTATTCAAACTATGTATTAGTGATGCACCTTTGACTGGTTTAGTCGCCACAAAGGTGAATATGATCCCTGAGCAGTGTTCGATTGCCTGTGCAGTAATTAATTTAGACCACAATCCACTGAAAAACTATATATTTAAAAATATATAGATTTTCCTTACTAAAAGAATCTAAAGGTCGACTCACGTAGCACCACTCACGTAGTTGTAAAATAACAAAGACAGGATGTGGTGGCAGCTTTTGTGTTCCACCTTGCACTTGTGGCTTGGGTGGAGCCTTGACAGTCAAAAGTATGTCAGGCAGACGCACACATGCCCATACACCAGGGGCGTCACAATGTCTGTTTAGCCACTGCTAAATAATGTCATATCACAAGAAGATGTGTGAAGAACACATCTGAATTATGAATGGAGGGAGGTTAATTATGGATGGAGGGAGGGCAGAAGCAATGCCTCAGACATTTCCCTGAAACACATGGTTGGATACATGGCTACGGACGCAGTGCACTCTCCCCGGCAAGTAACAAGTCAGAGAGACTCCTTAATTAGGTAGTCGGCACTGATAATGGTTGGTCTTTGTTGTGTGTGGATGTATTCAACCTCATTTCTGTTAAAGAACACTCTTCAAATGAGTACATAAGATGAATGTACTTAACTCGAGTTGACAAGGAAAACTGTGCTCTTGTCGACAATAAAGCAGCAAAATGATTATATGAAAAGCAATTATAGCCACCGCTCAGCCTTATAGGGTGATGCGGAAAGTGATAGTCAAGACTGACATAAAAGAAATTCATGAAAGGAGAGAACAAGGCATTGAAGTTGACTTCTGTCAAAACTTTCTTTTGGGGGGAAAATACACCACTTTCATTATTTTTGTTTTTAAATGTACCTTTTGGCAGATGACACGCAAATATTTGACAGGTTTAATATTTGTCCTTTTCATGGAGCCGGAGTTACAAGTGTTATTTGTTTGATGCCATCAACTGCCTGCGTTCGTGTGGACGGATGATTCTTTCTCGAGGGAGCTGCACCTGGAGCTCTGATGGATTGAATGGGCTGTCAAACACAAACAAAAGCCATACCCTCCAAAAAAGGAGGTCAAAGATTTGGTTCGATAGCGAGGAATTGGAGGATGCAGGCCCGGTTGGTGGGGCGACTTTAAGAGAGGCAATGGATCAGGGTGGAACTAACAAGGGGGCGTGCCTCGGCCTGCATGGGAAAAAAGACGAGGCCATTGAGAGAGAATGATGTTCCCGACACCCATGGAGCCTTGTTTTGGGGGCTTGTGACCCCTGGAGGTTCACGGAATTGTAGGAGGATTAGTCAAATGGCTCCACTGCTTTTGTGTCTTAGTGATGACAACTCAACCTGTGCAGCTTGTAATTGAACTTTTACTGAAAACAGCAGATTCCCCTCCGTCACCCACCAGCTAAAGGCACCACCGTTTCAAAATGGAATAATGAAAAAAAAAGACGGAATGGTGTGCACGGCAGTTAGTCACAGGAAACTGAAAGTTTTGTCTTACACCTACCAGACTTCTGTTTGGCAGCAAAACACAATTTCAAAATAATGTTACACAGCTTTTTTTGAGATATGAACAGTGTTGCTACACTAAGCTTACACAATATGTCTTTCCAGCCAACTCTGTGTCACCTCTGCTGTTCTGCAGATCAAACTAGTCTGGATATATAAGGCTGCAGTTTCTTTTTACAGAGAGATTACTACAGCTGAGTACTTGTGACACAAGTTCACGCTGCTTCATTCAGCAGGTATCTGTAGATGACTTTGATTGCCAGTCTCACTATGAATATAATTCCGACAGTATAAGTGACTAATAAGAGCAAAGAAGCAAAGCCTTTCTTTGTTTGGTTCAAGGTTGAAGAAGATAAAGGAGAGGAAGAAAAAAGGGACCCGGCTCTGACATTGTCAGGTCCAAAGGAAGTTGAGTCGTGCTGCACAAGGCGCTGTCTGACGTCTGCCTGTTGCAGTCCTCAGCACTGAGGGCCTTGGGACATTCACATGGCCCATTCACCCAGCTCTACTGAAACATTCAAAGCTTTGCTTCCAAAGGGCCAAACTTTTGTTCCTTGACAAAAGGCCTGACCAGAGGTTCTCCCATAGATGAGAGCCCCGTTCAAAATCAGATTATTTCCAGTGAAATCCTCCTTTCTCCACCTGCCAGTTAACTATGTCAGTGCCATTGTGTCTTCCCTGAAAAAGCTCTCCATTTTGGCATAATGGAGGCTGGATGTGTATTATTGCTTTTACTGCCATTTATTCTTGGTGGAAAGAGGCACGCCCCACCCCCACACTCCTTCCTCTCCTTATTTTTTTTATTTTTTTTTTATTTTTTGAAGAAAAATCTGGGCCACATGCCCCAGAGGAACGCAAAGTGCTTTAATTCATTCGCACCTTTTCTCTCTGGCTGCCATCTCCAAGGCTTCTCTTTATGCCCAGAAGTGATTTGTTCAGGCTGGACCATCAAAGCAATTATGGTAGCGGCCTGCTTCCCTATTATGAGGAGAGATGACTGACAACAGAGGGATGGCGCGGGGGTGGAAGGACACTTGGCTTCAATTTATTTGATCTGAAAACATTTTTTTTTTCATTCATTGGCATCCACTCATGTAACACAACACAAACAAACTGATAAGATTATCTCCTTGAGATTTTTTTTTTGACTAAAAACATCTTATCCAATTTCATACGTAACATTTTTCAATTACCTTTCTCACCTTCCTAGGCAAAGCGAGCGTGGGCCACAGTGAGGTGATGCAGGGCAGAGAATGCCAGCAATGTAACAGAATACTGAGGGGCATGGCAGGCAGTGATGTGTAGCAATTAATGTAATGGACATGAGAGAGCGCACAATCCATGGACTAATGAGAATGTCTTATATTACAGCGCAAATGCACAGGGTCGCCAAGACTCCTATCATTACTGGACTATAGGAAGATGGCTCACCACAAAAGGGGATACTCCATAAATGGATAATGCGGAGAGAGCAGAGTACGGCGCCACTGAGCCGATGTTCCATCCAAGAGTAATAATTCTGCCTGGAGTGACACGGGGTCATCGGGATGGATGGAGACAGGACGTGAGTAAAAATAAAGCATTTAAAGAAAACAGAACGTTGGGCTGAGGATAGTAAGGAATGTGGCAAGTTGATAAGGAAATCTGAGTAATGTAAAGAGGTTGAGGTGTGAATGAAACGGAGGAAAGAAAAAGAGGAAAGACTGAGAGAGGGGATGGGTGAGAGGAAGAGGGCAAAAAAGAGATGAGAGAGCACAGTGTACAGACAGCGATGAAGCAATGTGACACATTGGCTAATCAGTCTGCTGTCGTTTTCTTTCACAAGCTGTCATCTCGGCCATCAAGCCATCAAGACCTTGTGCCTCTCCCCCTCTCATTGACTGATTTCCCTGTTCAATTATTCAAGGTTTATAAGCAGGAACCATCTATTCAGCTCGCAGCAGACCCAGTAAAATAATGGAGGAGCTGCTTCTTCAGCCATATTGACTGTCATAAAACTTTTACAATTGGCAAAAGAAAAATCAATTTCTCAGACAGTGTTGCCACCACCGTAAACATATTAATGGCGGTATCAGCAGTGAAGAAAAAGGCCCTACCATGTTGGACGCTATAATAATGCAGACCATAAATGATTTTACATGCTCTCTCACTAATCATAATGTGTTGTGGCTGAATATTTACAACACTGGAATGCTATATTTAGCCAACACTCAATATCTGGACACATGTATGTTGTGTACATGCGTGCACACTCAGCCATGCTGCAGCCGCCGTCTGTTCGATTTAGCCGACATAACCCTGGCTTTAGTTTTCACGCTGACCTCGCCGTCTCCTTAAAAAGCTAACCTGTGTGAGTCACCCTTCGACGCGGAAATCAGGTCAACCGTTGGCCTGCCAAGGAACGCTAAGCTTCAGTAAACATTCCCGCAAATAAACAGCACACACAGTTGCACAAAAAACAACACACACACACACAGGAAACGAAAAAAAAGATCAAACGTATGGACACACACTCCTATTCTCACTTGTCGGAAATCTTAAGGAACATCACAGCTCCCATCTGCCATAATCCGCCCCGGGGCACCAGTGACCTGAGCCACTGGAAGAAACTCATCTAGAGTAGAAGGGGGAAAAAAAAAATAATAGTTGAGGTAATGCAGTGTGCAGCCTCATCCTTTACTTAGCTGGCAATGCCTTCAGGGTGGAGATGTTACAAACTCAGCAACCTCCACTGGCTTTCCACTAATGCATGACCCCCATACTGCTGGGCTACTTCTCAGACCCCCATCCTGCCGCCTTTAACTCCAGCTTATAGACTTCACATGGAAAACCAGGTTGGTTTACATACAGTACAACTGCTTACATAGACACATATAGTGTACACACATATATACACAATCATATCTGTGCATGTGTGTAAACACTCAGTCAAGTCAGACATAATTACTCACGCACATCAACACACAGACACGCATATTACCAAATCACAAATCCTTACCCTTTACTATCTATCTGCTTAATCCTCATCCACTGGAGGCAGAAGGTCTGAACTGTGGCAAACCATCTATTTTTAAACTTGACATATTAGTCATCTCTTAGGGGAGGAACATTGTAATTTATGGAATTCATGAATACCAAGCTGTTGTGTTCTCTTCTTGTTTACCCCCCTCCCCCCTCCTTCTCAGCGCAGTTTAACTGTTTTGGATGAATTCAAATAAACTCACAGATGCAGTCAGGGAAGGATCCCTGTCTCCAAAAGAGCACAGATGCCAATCAGCTCCTGCTAAAGAGGGAGCTCTGTCTCTCCACACACCGGTTCGGGCTTGTAGTAAAATGTGTAGCGTCGTAACTGGCTCCTTTCCTCTTCAGCCCGGATCGAGGGGTTAAATTGCTCTCAGATACACAGGTGCACAGGCAAAAACTCTGTCTTTGCTTTCTCAGTCTCTTTCATCCTCCAGTGTTAATCCTTCCCAAAGGAAGAGAAATGTTCTCTTAGTCTCAAATCAGACAAGTGATCCCCTTTTCAAAGAAGATCCAGCTCTGTTTAGCTCCCCTTAACCCACCTTTATTAGTCATTATCACTGTTCGATCGCCTGATAAATCCCCATTTATATTTTGCAGCTGACCTAAGCTTTGCCCTTGAAAAGTTAATCAAAATCTTAGATTAAGGCAACTGATTTCTTGAAATTTAATGATGGAGGATCATGCAGACAGGAAACTTAAGTTTAGGATGTTAATGCATTAATCCTTCGGCGCTTTTCAACTTCCTTATCCCGCTACCGTACAAGAGTGGACCAAAGGTCCTCTGGCAGACCTCTGGCCAGAGATATTGGCTTCCAAAGCTAATGATCTCAAATTGTACACTTGTGGGTAATTAAGTATCGCTGTTCCCTCAGTAGCTTACAACAGCAAATATGTCATTGTGAAAATAAACAACAATTACACTCATTACGCTCTAATTGCATCATCCTATGTAACAATCACGAGCAAGGGGACGTCTTATTAAAAGCTACAACAAAATACATTTGTAAAGCCAAACCAAAACAAAAGACCAGATCCCAAAAAACTTTACAACATCGATTTACGCAAGAATAGGAGGTTATGTGAACACTGGGCATTAAATAGAGCATGCATTTAAAACCCTCATGGGCATTTGGTGGTCAACTACAACAGCAACGCACTGCATGCACTTAATGCGGCTGAGAGTGCTGCCGAAGCTTGGGAAAACTCACACAGGCAAGGGAGTAATCTGACCCCACTCAAATCCTTCCATCAGACACTAACCAAATAGAAGTCAAAAGAACGAATGAAGAAAGACAAAGAGATAAAAGGGAAGAAAAAATAGAGAAGCGGCTAAACCATTGGGATTAGTGCTAAGTAACTAAATGGGCCATATCACTTTTCCATTACCAGAAAGGAATAGCTATTTCAGCTGCTGGAATCCAAATAAAAAAGGTGAACTCTGTCCTCCCTCCGTCTTTTGTTCAGCCACGTGTAAATGTTGCACACACTTATAGCCTTCCCTTCCTTCCTTCCTTCCCAATATGAGCAAATGGAGATCCGCCATCATATCCTCGAGGCCCATCAATAAATAAACTTGACGCAAATAAACAGATAAATAAAAAATAAATGTGAAGAGCCTAGCAAATGGGCATCAGTCAGCATTAGTGATGGAACCATGTCAGGCACAATCATGCTTGACTGGAGGGGGAGTGCCTGAGCACAGGGAGCATTCTTGCTGATTGCATGCCCAGTGTGTGTGTGTGTGTGTGTGAGAGAGAGCTTTTTACCTTCGTTTAACCCTCTCAGTCTCTCTGCCTTCTTTAACTCTTTATCACCATCACCATCAATACATCTGTCCATCATTGCACAACACACCCACACGCTCCCTTTCATTGAATTCTCTGCCACCATCTCCATCATCTCTTTCTACTATAACATACGTAAGATCACAGCTTCCATTGCTTCTAGTCCTTGATCATCTGAACTGGGTTGAAAGTCTCAACCTCTGTCTTTTTTCTCTGCTATAAGTCAGGTCACTTATGAGATTAGATTCCTAATAATCGCGACACATCTTCACAGATGTAACAGTGACCATCAGGAAGAAAACTAGATCTCTGTCAGATGTCAGCACCTGATTCCAATTCGTGCCTTTTATTATGCTTTTCCTGTTCAAACAGTCAAATGGCTGGTTTAGTGCATGAATTTCATGTTAGCCAAACAAAACACCTCAGCTGTGAAAGCTTGCACATCCTGAGGGTGCGGGAGATCGAACTGATCGAACTTGCAAAATTGTGTTAATTGAAGGGTTTGCACACTAATGAAGTTTTCTAACAAAGTGTCAGAAATAATTAACCTTTTACCTTGATTTTGTTTGCAATCTCCAAATGAGGCAGAAAATAGTCTTGAAGAAGCTGAAGATTTTTTTTTCGACTGTATGTGATTACCCAAATTACAAGTATTGACGGCTCATGAAACTTTCCCCTGTTCTCAATGTTCAATGAGATTAAAATTAAAATTAAGAAAACCTTTATTTGTCTGAGGCGTTCAAAGTCGACGTAGCAGCACAGACGCAGAATCAAACTGCAGTTAACATGCAGCCACAGACAAATCCACAAAAACCAGAATATAAACACCAAGAACAGTGCACAATGCCCCACATCATGGCAATACACAGAACTAATACATATATGACAATAATGTGTTGCCAATACTTTCATTGGCTGCAAGATCCATATCCATTCATTATTTATTTTCATCTAAAAATGCTTTTGTTTGCAGTTAAACTTTCAGCAATTTCAAAATCAGTACACTCAAATTACTACAAAGATGGAGCCTCTACTTTCTTGCACTTCACAAGAGGAAGGAGAGACTTAATTAACACCTCTGAAAAAGATGTTGATTCCACCATATAACACTTCTAACTTAAGTGTGACAAAAGTCAGAAAAGCAATGTAAGCAATGCAGGCATTCAGTCAGTTCAAGCTGAGAGCATCACATACATTGTGATTTCTTTAATATCCTTCTCCCCAGCATCACCTTTACCAACATTTCCTATTAAATGGAACATTTAACATTCTTTGACACATTCTCTCTTTATCTGTATTACTGAGTATTACCATTATCACTCATCACCCAGTCTGCCTCTCCTTTCCTATACCTCCCTATTACAGACATCAAGCCCGCCTAATGGGAAAGTAAAATATTAATTCCACCTCATTGTGGCTGACAGATTGTAGATAGTGGCTGACGCTTCAAATGCAAACATCAGCCTGGACATTATGTCTTATACTTCAATAATAGCCACATCATATTAAGGTGGTTAGAAAAAGAACACATGACTGCGGCAGCAGAGGAAGAAGCATTACAAGATACTGCCTCTTATTGTCAGTGGAACACATAACCATACAGGATGGCATCCCATTCCACGGCACATTATTTGTTCTCTAGCTGATCATCAGTTGGCTCCGCTGTTTGCCTAATGAGCGATAAATAAGGTTTAATTCAACCGACACAAGTTGCCCATCCTTCAGCACTAAGGATGATGGCTTGGGCGAGATTCCATTGGAATTATATGAGGGCAATTTTTCAGCGAGTGGGATGGTCCGACTGCCTCCTCTATATTTGGCTTCAGCAGGCATTTCTTTGGCTTTAAGCTCTGCAAGTTTATAGGTCTATTAGGAATTCATCAAACAATGAATGATATCAATCTTGTTGTGTGAATGTGCCCTGGGTAAAAATAAGATGAAACCTTCCATTATGGGGCCTCCAAAGCATATTTGCCCTCCAAAATTGATCCAGTATTGACAATTTACACTTAGGGTGACCTTTCATAACTGCCCACATACTTGAAAGCCAATATTGTTTGGAGAGTGAGCAAGAAAAAAAAAACAAAAAAACGCAGCCCACTGCAAACGCTCTAGGATATTATTGAATATGATAAATTAGTAGACATTGCTCTGCAGTTGTGCGCTGATGGTCCACTAGGCGGGAGGGCTGAGCACTTTTCACATCAATGAGGCCCTGTGCCAATAAAACAAGACAATATTGGACATAGGTGTTGAGAGCTCTGAGTCCATTATAGCACTAAGTCATTGACTTTATTAAAAAAGAAAGAGAGAGAGAGAGTGGCAAAAAGAAAAGTAAAGAAACAGAAAGCATTACCATAAGGAGCTAGTCTCCACATGAGAAGTTTGATCAAACAGGGAGTTGTAAAAGGGCATAATGGCATCAAAAGGTCACGCCGACAGCCCCCTGTTGATGCCCCACACTCAAGTAGATAACTTCAGTATAATTTAAACAGCAATGGATTTAGGGGGTACTTAACGGCAGGGGCAGGGGCGAGAGACCCCTGGTGTCCACTCGGAGAGACTGCCTTCTATTAAGATTTGATTTATCCTCTCAAAATGACTCCATGTCACACTTCACTTACTTTACGTCCCCTCTTGGCAGAGTCAAGCAACGAATCAGTTATGCGCCAAGGGTACTCAAATGGTACATAAAATCTTCATCTATATTTCCATGATGGGTTTTCTGCTGCAGATGAGAAATGGTCAGGTCCAGAGAAAGGCTCTATGGGTCAATGGGAGGGACAAAGGCTTTGTCTATGCCCTAGGTTGTCGAATCTTAAATGGAGTGGCTGTCCATGCCTCAGTTCCTTCCCATCTGCCTTTCCTTTTGGCTGTTGATAAATATCCTTATCTATGAGAAGCAGGTGATAGATTTCAAGCAGCACGTCTCTACAGAGCATCGCTCTCATCTACTCTATTGATATCTCACATCTACTAAGCCATCCGAGCTACAGCAAGAGGCACCGACACCCTCTGGGTCTCTTCGCCCCAAATCATGTTAGCTCCACTTCCTGTAGGATCGCCTCTAGGGCCGCCCCAATGAATAACATCTATCAACTGAAGTGGAAGCCAGGAGCTTGTGGAGGCAAACGGCTTTAGCCCTCAACTCAGAGACACCCTACAGCAACAGTCCCTATCTGATGTGTGACACAAGCTTGTGTGTGTGTGTGAGTGAGACAGTACAGGAGAACAAGTGCGAGAGGTTGAGAGACAACCAGGGAGAGATGAAGCGATAGGTACAACATATGTGTGAGCAAATTAATTGCTAGGGGAATTACGATCACTATCGCTTCCTGTGATGTAATTTAAGAAACAAACGGGTGAATTTCCCCCAGATCAGGGGAAAGATGAGAAAATAGCTGCCTGGCTGAACATATTGTGGTTGTCTACATCAGGGCGATGCGGATAACAAACACAGAAGTAATAAGTATTAAAAGATCATTTGTGTCACAGATGAGGTTGGGGGATATGAGAGAACAAGAGGAAACTCTTCATCTCTGCCAGCATCTCCTCCTTAAAGACACTTCCCTTTGGTCTTTTCATTTGGCTCTTTGCAGATTCATCCCCTTTCTTCCGTTAAAATTTCATGAGAGAAAATAGGTAATTTAATCTTCATTAAACATACAGGGGGCCCACTCTCTGGCCTGACCAGCCGAATTAACTGCTAGGCTTCGGGGGATAAGATAGTTGGGCTGAAATTCCGTAACCCTGACAAGCATTATATCACTGCATCTCTATTTTTTAATGGGCATGAGATGATCCCTCCCCGCTCAATGTCAAATAAGTCCTTAAGAGGCTTACTATATAGAACACAGGATGGAACTTTTGATGGACTGACCTGTGAAGGTGAAGCAGGAGAGCGGGGCAGAGAGAGGAAAGGAGTGAGGCCCTGGTTTGGGATTGTAATGATGTTGAAAAGGCAATAAATAAATAAGATTGGCTTGGTTCTCTTTGAAATCTGATTGATGTGTCTTTTGGGATGCCCCCCAGTATGAAAGACCTACTGAGTCTGTGGCTTTCATCCCTGACCGAAAATCGATGAGCCAGGATGTATAAGAGGCTCCAGCTCTCTACCCACCAATCTCCTGCCAGATACCCAGGTAACTGCCTCCCCAGAAAGGGAATAGGAGAAAGAAAATGAGTAGGACTTTTTTTTATCCTTATTCAACTTAATTTAAAGGACACTGTAATATGTAGTGTTAAACCATCTGGATACAACATCACAAAATACTTTACATATTGCTTTCCTGCAACCCGCAACAAGAAATGTGGCTTTTCTGGTCTCCATCAATCCATCCAGTTTGTGTGTGTTGAATTAGGACTGGCTGGTGTAATTGCATAACACATGAGTATGGCCTCCCGGGTTAGGTTTTCCATCTTACACAAAGTGGAGACAAGGAAATAGGAAATGCTTCTGGAATTGGGTGTAATTGTGACTGGCGGCGCCTCGAATTGTGTTCAGCCTGACACTTGAGGTAGTCTGCTGGAGTATAGTTTAACCTGAAGGACGACAAAGAAAAAAAAAAAAAACAACAGCGTCCTGGGTTTAAATGAACTCCTTTGACGTAAGGGAAGATTCTTGTGCGACTCTGAGAGACTCTCTCTGGTACACGCTGCTCGTTTGAGGATGACAGGAGGTTAATCAAGCTTTAAAGCATGAGATTACAACAGACATGACAAGCAGGAGTGAATAGATTTGGCACACTGTCTGATACAAGTGCTCGGAGAACCTTTTCTACCAGTAGATTCAGAGACAGAAATGCTGTCAGTCCCAGAGTCAGAGAGAAAGCAAATATGTACACAACCAAAGTACATAAACAGTAAATGCTGCTGCACTGACCCAAAAATTACACCATCATTCTTTAAATACTGACTAAAATGTTGACAGTTCCCAACATGCAAGAAAAAAAATAACAACCCAAATACAGCTCCCAGTGACTGAGATGCCTTTTGTCACCAAATCGTCCGTCACTGGGGAACTTAATTGTTTCTCTATACAGAGAGTAAAAAATTTCCCTCAAACTGCGTGTAAAGATTTCTGTTTGCCCCCTTTTCGTGAGATGAGACAAATTCCCCCTATGCTCTATAGCAGCTGAACTCATTTCCAGATTCCATTTAGAAAAAAATCCATGGAGCCAGCATGTCAAAAGGATTTTCCCCTCTCATCACCTCAGAGTCGAGAATTCATGCAGCTGTTTATCAAACCACGGTCCAGGTTTCCATATCAATAAACAGGGAGTCGTCGGTGCATAATACAGTGGGGGGAAAAAAAATGGTGCGTTGAGATGAGATGCACAATGCAATGCAGGAGAAAGAGCCATCGTAATCTTGGTTGTCTCACAAGAACAGGAAAATAGGTCACATACAGACATATAGAATATTCGATTAAATAGGAGGCATGTTCGGAAATGAAAAGACAGGCAGTGTTTAGTTTTACAATGATCCTGTGACACATCACAAAGTGAAAGGGTGGCAAACTGTTTTCACTGGTGCTTATCAGGGTCCGGGTTGCATCCAACCCCCAGACGCGGCGGTCACAGCAGTGAGTACAGTAATGCAGACATCCTCCTCCAGGCATGGTGCAACCCACCAGCATGTTCCTCGTCTGGGTCTCCTCCCACTTGGGCACGCCGAGAATACACCAACAGATCAGGAGGGTGATCAGGAAGCATCCTGAGCAGATGCCCAGACCACCTCGGCTGACTTCAACACAAAAGAGCTGTGCTTCCACTGAGGGATCCGTCCCTCAGGAGGAAAAAAAGACACACAGCAAAGGAAGCCATCCATTCTTACCCATCATCTTTTTTTTTTAGTCGCTACCCAGAGTTGATGACCATAGGTGAGAGTTGGGATTTCGATTGGTAAATTGGGAGCTGTACCTTCAGGCGCAGCTCCATCTTTAACCAGACAGAGCGGCAACGCTGCTGAAGCGACAACAATAGCTCTGTCAATCTCGTGCTCCGTCTCACCCTCTCTCATGAACAAGAACCTACAAGAAACAACCACTTGCTCCCAACCCAAATTATTCTCTGAATGCTGTGGCCTCAGGCAAGGAGGTGCCGACTCTCATCCCACTCGCTTCACATTAGGCTGCAAAGTTCACACGAGAGGTCACAGCCCGACGAATTGCAAACAGCGCTACATCATCTGCAAACAGAAGGGAACGAGTTCACCAAAATGGATGCTCTCTACATCTCAGTCACCTTTTTCATTGAGAAAACAAACAGAGTAAATGAAGAGGGCCAAACTTGTCTTATTTGAGTTTTGCCACTGTGTAGCTTTTTGACTACCTCCGTGATCGCCACCAGAAAAAGAACAAAGGTTCCCCTCAGTGTTTGAACTCTGCCTCCTCAGGCTCCACCTGGAAAACTATGGTGTCCTCTACAGGACCCACCTAAGATTCTTTCTCGTCCCTCATATTGACTCACACAGTGAACATAGCAGTGCTCATCAGGTTCATGAGTATCCCCTCATCCACCCAGCGACTCTCGCTCTGTGTGTCCACTCTGGTCAGCTGTGGAAAAGCCATCCAGCTGCTGTCCAGGTGTTTGGTTCTAGAGCTGGCGTTGTGCATCGAGGTGAGCCAAAACTATATTTAATTGGTACTTTCACACCTCACATACAAGTGTACTAGCTTCTTCCCACCAAAGAGGTAATATTCCATGTCTTTAAAGACAGTTCTCATTGCCAGGTGTCAGCTTGCCAAGGCCCTCTCCTTGGCTTACTTAAAAATACTTTATGCTTTTTTGTTAATTAAATACTGAAAAGAAAAAAAAAACATAAGCAGGGTTTCTTATCTTATTTCACTGCAGAAAGTGGTTGTTCAAAGTTACAGCAAAATAACTGACCAATATTACTGAACAATATTTGAGGTGAATATTTTCCATGAACCCCTACCCTCCCTTGCTTTACCATCACACTGTGCTCTTGACATGCTCATCCATGAACACACCAGCACAATATCAGGTAACTGGACATGCAATCAAAACAGATTAAACACATTATAGTGAGAGAGACAGACGAAGAATCAATTTGTCAAGAGTTGCAGTCATTCATTTTTAGCCAAAGCTGCCCCAGTGTCGGCCTGCACAGAGCATTTTAGGCAAGAATCCTTCAGGAAGTAGCACATCTGGGCTGCTGTTGCACATGAAGTGAACATTTACCAAATATACAAGGGGAAAAGGACGGTAATACAAAAAACAATTGTGAGAGGCCAAAGCATGGAGGTCTGCGGACCTCTCCAGCAGAACACTTCCTGAACAATGCCGCAAGACAGGAAGTGACATCATGCCGTGACAGCATAGGCTAACAGGAAGAGCAAGACATTTAGATGATAACTGGAGCTGCTCTACACGACAGAAATTTAGCTGTGTGAATCAGAGACTGTTAGTGGCATATCCTCTATTAGGGCTGCATTAGTGTTACAAAATTCAACACTTAGAATCCAGAAGCCAACACAAGGGCAACTTCAATACTGGTGTACTTTGCTGTATTGGATTTTAAAGGTATTCAGTGTAAGATTTACTACATGTCACTCAGCAGTACAAGCACTAATGTCCATTACAGACTATCCAGTCCAGAGGTTTTTTTTTTCCTCTACAGCAGCATTTTTTTTATCAGGATCCTATGCTTAAAAGAAATGTATTACTGGTAATGAAATATGTTGCAAGTTCTTATGCATTAATGTATTTTTGTGTAGGTAGACTTTCCTCAGACAACTACAGTTGAAATACACAGAAATCTAATTAGATTTGAACACCTACAGCGCATTGTTATGTTTGTGAGTTTATGACCTTATGGCAAGCAACAAAAAGCACAGTCACTATATAATAACTTGGTGTTATGTCACATTATGCTACATTTAGTAAATACTGTACATAAGACAGATAAGCTGTAGTAGCGGCATTTTGAACCTGGTCCCTTGCTAATTCACATCAGTAATCCGTTTGTTGTTTTGATTTGTCTTTGCAAAATCTAGTAAAAACAATAGTCTTCAATTATGCGCATGCTTTGATTTCATCCATGCTGCATTTTGAAACATGTTTCTAATGACATTACTGTAGAAATAATGATTCATTCGCTATGAATCATTACTTTATTTTTCACAATATTATCATTGATTCATCTTGAAACAGGAGTTGCTTTTTTTCCCACGTACAGTAAGTAAATCTTACATATTATACCTTTAAAAATTTAATTCATTGCTCAAGTCAAAAGCGATGACTCAGCGCAGGACTCTGCATGTTGTAGACCAGCTCAGTTTGAGTGCTCTGACAGGAAGGATGTGCGAGATATGCAGCCAGCAGAGGTGCAGCAGGAGACACAGGGTGGTGCTGGGTCTGGGTTAAAAAGGCAGTCAAATACACACACCTAGGGTTCTGTTACCATAGTTAGCACCCGGCCACCGAGAGGCTGGACTGGAAGGACTTTGATCACCTGTAACAATGTTGGTGATAAAACAATAAAGGAAGGAAAAAAGAAAAGAAGGGAAGGGTGGAGAAAGAGGAAAAGAGAAAAAGGCATCAGAGGTGATAAGATATTTGGCAGGAATGAACCGTTCCCAGAGTGTGGAAAAACCCTCAACACACAGACTCATGTTAAACCAAGAGAAATATGGAATGACCAAGGTGCAGGTGAAGAATGGAGTTGTTATGTATGTTGATGAGCAGCATTACAGGTGTTGAAAGAAAAGTAAAGTATGTGCGAATGTGGGTTTGTTGTTGAACACCTTCAGTCAAGACATAAACAATTTGAAGAGAAATTATCATTTAAATAATTACTCATATATATTTTGAATTGTCTTTGATTAACTGAGCATATTTAAAATCTAATCTTGTATTATATATATCTCCAAAAATCATATAGATTATGTGTGTTTTTTAATGTATTTTTCTATTCTATTAAAACCTACTTACTGTCAGCAAAAACTGTGGTAGGGAGGATACAAGATGTGTTTGACCCAGACGGAGAAGGAAAAGGTCTGAGTGATATTTCCTGGCCATGTCAACAAGCCACACAGGACCTGACTTACTTATCTGTCATTACCAATATTCTCTGCATCCATTTAAATGCACCACATCTTCTGCACCAACAGCAAATATCTTATACTAGTAATAATTCAGCTGCAAATAACAACAGGTAATAAACCTTACATGAAACATTAAAGTAACTTAATAATGGAATTACAGGATGACTTCCTGTAGGCAAAGAGTAAATAGACTTTTGGCTGACATTTAACCCAAATGATAATAACTCATCATCCAATCCAGAGCCGCCAGTGTGATTTTTGTTTTTCCTCCCCTCATTTTTTTTTTTTTTTTCTGCAATGATTGCCAGTGTGGAGATGGCAGCACCTGTGGCTCTTCTGCAGAACTCTGACTTGCATATCAATCGACCCTGGCACCCCTACTAGGTGGTACTCCCCTGGGCACGAGCCATTCATCGTGGCAGAACGGAATGTGTTAACACCAGGATTACACTAAATCAGCCTCAGTCCAACTGCAGCCAGCATGGCTACATTATAATAAGTGCTTCATGAATGGCTAAGGGACAAAAAAAAAAAAAATCTAATGACCTGCGCTAAGCCACATGTGTGCTTGTTTCCTACGATGCCTGTCTCTATGTGTGTGTGTTGCTATGTGTGTATTGGTGTACAGGAATACACAACAATCAAATACAAACTGGAGAGCAAAGCTTCAGGAGCCTGTTGTGTTGCATTTAAACCATTCACCGCTAAAGGCAGTAGTTTTTTTTTCCCTGCAGACAGATGAGACTGACAGAAATAACAAATATCATAAATCGGAGCACAAAGAATCATCAACAATCACAAATTATCTTTCGCTGCGTTACCGTTGCGCGGCGTCCGTTTTCGCCGATCACGGAAGGCTGCTCCGGACTGTAGAGCTTCCATCAGGCTGTCCATCACGCCGGTTTCATCACCCTCTGCAAGAGAACATACAATAGATGCAAATATGTTTACACGACATACCTGACATTAACAATAACACAACAGGAGGCCACACATAATAACACATGCTTATAAGTATGCACATAATCACACACACACGCACTTGTACATTATTGCTTTAAGGTCTAATTCTGGGTATTGTGGTGTGGAAACAATGGATGCCCTCTAACTGCAGGTGCATGAACAATCACCTTACATCACAACAAGACAGAGTCGTGATTCTGACTAAGACATAAAACGAGTCTTTCATAACAGTGTGCGAGTGCTGAGACAGAGGCCTGTCACTCAGGCCTATCAGTTTTTTTCAGTAAACAGCTGGGGAGGAGGAAAAATACACTTAGAGCTTAGCAACTAATACAGGCAGAGGAGCCTCAGGATGAAAGCATCCACTGATGGTCATTGACAGATATTCTTTCTGTGGCTAACGCAGGGGAGCTAAGTGCTCTTTACAAAGATTTAGTGTGGAGCCGCTCAATACCCGGGCGCTCTATCATTGTTCAGTCAATGACACCGGGACCGGCCTTCGAAAAACATTCCCCACCCCCCACCCCCCCGCCCACCGTTCCAGCTGTCGTGCGGATCCATGAAACTCGAGAACTGGAAGGCAGTCGGCATGGCTGAAGAGACAGGTAGGAGACACTTAAAGTGCTATGAGGCCAACGGCATGACAAGTTGTGCCCACACTGTGTGCACATGGAGCATCGCGCTCAATGGAAGCGGGGGTTCAAAAATAAGCTTAGGTTCTATATCTGGGTCATCTATCTTTACGCCCCGATACTAATGAGTCAGAGGGGCACCCTTTTTATCATCCTGGTCCAGAACAGACATTATTTTAAACTAGGATCATTAGGGTGACTTATTGTAGAGCTGCAGATTTGGCCCGCTATTCTTTTGCCTACATGAGTGAACTAGCTCTTCCCCCCAATGTTTACCATCAGGGTTCAGGCATCTTGCTCCTCTGCTGTGCTTACAGCCCGAGCTGAAGGGGAAACATTCGAAAAATAAGTGGAGACAACTGCTACTTTCAGCACACAGCACTTTTGCAGACACCGGGGTGATCAATCTTTTGTTACTGGCGCGTGCTCAAAGAGACACGACAGTCGGGCAAATTGAATTTATGAACAAAACACGGTGACACCGAATGCTACACGATTAATTTAAGGAAATGGCACATATTTTGCCATTACCAGAGAAAGTCAAGGCTGCACGTGTTTTTTTTTTTTTTTTCCCACCCTTCTCCTCGAGCAACAAACCGCCCGACCTGCAATCATTCATGCAAGTAAAAGAAGACAGTACAACCAAGAATAGAAACATATCTTATGCAAATTATAAAAAAAGCAACTCCTCACTCGTACTCACACTAATTTTGCTCTCTATCACATTCCTTCTCTTTCTTCCTCAAGTCCTTCCCAAGGGCTACTTTGAAATCAAAGTATCTGTTCTGGCTGTGTGCTGTGCTTAAAAGCAATCCCGATTAAATCAAGCTTAATTAGACCGGCTTTATCAGAACAAAACCAAAGCCGAGCCAAGTAGTGCTTATCTCAAATTGCAGCACTACACCTCAGATGCAACCTCGTTGGTTTAAAAAAAAAAGGCGAGGGGGGGAGCTTGGGGTTTTGTGTGCCGCGGACCTAAAGAACAATATGGTGAACAACTTGCAGCTACTATAACTGTATCAACTCCCAGGATCTTTAGCTACTCCTTCTTCGTATGTAGGCTAGCAAGGACACGTTGCGGAGTCTGACAGAAGGTAGAAAGTGTTAAGTGGCAGGTAAACATTTATCTACAACCACCTTGGCACAAGAAACTTTTTGACAGCTCCTTCTTCACTGCCTTCTTCATGGAGACCTAGACATCACAGGGGGCACCTGACACTTTGATCAATTTGTCCTACTTCTAACTTAACTGTGGCACAATTCATCATTTGTAACGGCCAGGACTTGGGAGCTGTAGTAGACGCGGGTTCAGGGAGGGGGGACTGCAGACACAAAGAACCAAAATGACTAAAATGGGAAACATAGTCCCCAGTCACCCTACAGAAGCTCAATTAACTATGTCCTATTGGGCCGCAGCTTAAACTCGAGCAGGCCTGACTCTCAGCAAGAGATTGTCTCAAATGAGACTTCAGACAATGAACTTTCCTACATATATATGTATTTACGTGTGTATATATTTTCAACAAAAAACGCAAAGTCAAGGTAAATCTTTCGAAGGAAATAGACTAAATATTATTTGACTACACTTATTCCAGTAATCCTGAGAGCAAACTTTCTCCAGTACTTATTACAACATCACTTTAGCAGACATCTCTGCCTCGTTCCTGCAATTCACTCTTGTCTTATTTTGAGCTGTTAAACCTAGGGCAAATATTCATCCACTTCTCATTAGCAGTAGTGGTAGATTGCATGCTGGGGAATTACAGAAAAGCTAACCTTTTATGCCCAAAGATCTTTCTCAAGAGGAAAGATCCCCTCTGCTCACAGGAAATTGCTTTCTAAATGGGTTAAGATGGGCTAAGACCCAAGACATTGACAAACCCTTCCAGTGATGAAACACCTTGGTGGGCACCTCAACAGACAGCCCCGGGGTCCTTTAATGATCTTATTAAAGCTTGTGGAAGTGTGGAACATGGTTGTGGCTTTTGCACTTTGAGGTACTTTCTTAAACAGTTAAACCTTTAAGAGCAGAAATAAAGCTCTGTGAAACTCTACCTCCCAGAGAGAGAGATGGTGTACCTGTTCCATATCTCTCCCTTTGATCCCTGCCTGCCTCCCCCCTCCTTTACCTGAGGAGCTGGTGGTACCTGGACCCAGAGGCTGTGCCAAATGTAACACTGAGCCCTGGGGATTGGCTCAGTCTGCAATATATTTACAAGCAGCACTATCACATTTTCTAATTAGGAGGGATAACAAGAATAATGTGCTCTCAGCAGGACTGGCATAAAAGACTTCACACACCAGATTAGTTTTTTCCCTCAGAAATGTAAAGTCAGAAAAAAAAGTACCTCCAGTAAAAGTGGAAGAAAGCAGCTGCAGTGTAATATTCACCAGTACAAGTGGCAGAGCACAAACTTGAGTGTCAACAGTTGCAGAGGAGGAGGAGAGGGAGGGATGAGGGAAGAGAATAAGCACGGATGCTGAAAGTGCCACTATTGGGGGAGGAAGATGTAAAGGAAGGAGGAGGGAGGCAGAATACAGAGACGACAGAGAAGAGAAAGAGCAGAGGAGGCAGCCAGGGAGAAAAGTGAAGAGGGTTTCTGTGGGTGCGGCAGTGCATGTGGTGGAGTGGGTTATTGAGAGGGACTAGTGGAGCGAGGCAAGACACAAGGTCGTAAAACACCTTCCTGGCTACTTGACGGCCTGAGCCCTGTGACATTTAATTATTTCTAAAACATACACTGCGGTATGCAAGCGCAGGCCTGCGCAGAAAAACCTGCCTATACATTTTCAGTGATACAAATGCAAATATATGTGTAAGAGCATTGGCTCCATTTAACTAATAGAAATGTATGGGGCTGATTTCAAAGCTGACAAGTGAGTTTACATTTGACAGACTAAGACGGTGGGGATGGATAGTTAAAGGCAGGTGAACAGATAGCGTACTCCAAGTAGCGTCAGCGGGATGACCTATACTCAGGAGAGGAGACACAGGAATCCAGTCGAGTGTTTTCGAAAAAAAAAAAAAAAATGCATCATGGAAGCATCCGCGCAAACTCTTAATCCTCAGTCTAAGTCCAATTAGGAATCAAACAAATACGCCTGCATTATGCAAAACGTGACATCTCATGTGTTTACTTCTGCCAATTAAAATCAGTCATCTACGACATTCAAAATATGTATGTAACTGCAAAGTAAAAGCACAGCTGTTGTCTCGAAAACATGACAAAGCTTTTCACTCAATCATCCAAGCAGAAAACCTTGCATGTATTTGAATGAAATGCTGGGCTCTCTCTCTCTCTCTCTCTCTTTTTTTTTTTAAACACCAAAGGCATGGCATTCCTATAATTATGCAGCAGTGCCAACAAAGCCTGTTCATAAATTCAATTTGCTATCTGTCATCTCCTGCATGTTGTGCTGGGGAGGAAAGACGAAAAAAAACAAACAAAAAACACACAACCCCTCCCCCCCCCACAGTGGATCGATTGAGAACTCAATTTCTGATGGCTCACATGCAGCCGTCATGATTCATGGGGGGAAAGAGAGACAAACAGTAATTAGAATTCTAAAAAGCTTCTGTCTGGTACATGCGGGTTTCTAATATAATGGCAAATTATGACATCCTATATGCCGCGAATGAAACCAGTAGCCGCAGTTGCATGTTAATTGAAAAGATAAATAGCAGCATACAAAATAATGACATTTATCATAGTCACATATTTTGATACATCGCAGCTACATATCCTCTGAATTCATACACGCACAGCACTCTCCTCCTTAACAAAATTACAGTGCTGGACATGAGAAGCATGGGGCATAGGAGAGATGTCTATTACCTTCTACTATCCACTATCCTTCCAGTAGCCAATCCCTGAGTCTAATTTGCACTGTAATGAGATCTAATGAGAGCTTACAGGCCTTGTGCTTGATGAATTGAAATCACTGCGAGAGAGGAACACAGCGAGAGTTTAACCTCGCCCGAGTCACCCTCCCTGACTCCAGGAGGGAAGATGAGAAAGAAAAGGCGGAATGAAGAGGAGAGGAACAAGTCGTTCCTGTTTTTTTTCTCTCTCTCTCTCTTTTACTTGCTGCAGATTGTTTTTGAACACATTTGAGCCCATCTGTTCCCCCACAGAGAGTCACCTGTGCAATTAACCTGGACCATTAGCCGTGAAACAAAGAGAGAGGGGTGGGGGTGGGTGGGTGGAGGGGGTGCTTTATGGCCAGGTGGAGAGGCAACAACCACACTTTCTTTTAATCTCATCTACTCTCTGCTCTCACTTGTATGCACCTGGTTTTGTGTTACTTGCACATCTGAGTTCAGCCACAGACATACACAACCACCTGCATTACTCAACACCCGCCCCCCAGTCCTCCCTCCTCTCGCCGCTCCGCTGTCCACTCCCTTACTGTCTGGCTTTGAGTGGAGTCCTTCCCCCACCCTCTCCTCTAGCCCCCCTTCTTCCCTGCAGTCCCAGTAGCTCTAAGACCCAGGCAGACAGAGACCATTACTGCCACAGAGAGCACAGAGAACACGAGCGCCCGAAGGACAGCAGTCATGCACCTGTTAGATGTCTTTCCTTTGTTTTTCACTCTCTCCTCTCTCCATCTCCCTGCAGCCCAACCACCCAACCCTGACAAAAGCTTTGACACGATGACCTGAGAAACTTTTCAGACAGGTTCCGCTCTTTAATTTGTAGGTGTGTGTGTGTGTGTGTGCATGTTTACTAGTCTACTTCAGTGGAAAGAGAGGGGAGGAAGCAGGGGAGCAGAAGGGGAAGATGGGTAATAAAAAAGACAGATTTGCCTGCTGATTAATCTGGATTGTTTTACTGTAGCAACTTGATGGGCAAACCCACTCATGTCCTCCCCTAACTCAATTAGGAATGCTCCCACAGCCCTCCATTCCAAGGGGAATGGCGGTGCAGCTACCACTTTCCTCTTGCTATGAGCCCCGGTGTGGCGCCAGGGTCAGGAAGGAAGGGAAACTGAGGCCAGCGTGTCTTGAAAGATGTGAAAGGTGGGTGGGAGGTGAGAGGGGTATTGTGCCTGACGTGCATGAAGCAGAGACAAGAGCAAGAGCCGGGCCCCCGGTCACTGCAGGCCTGATCCCGCAGCCCTAAAAGAAAGGGGAAGATGTCCTGACTGCGAGAGACTAGAGGGGGGGTGTGGGGAAACGTGGAGAGAAGTTGGATGTCGACAAGGGAGAGATGAAAGTGGATTAGCCGCCGTGGCGATTTGCATTCTGTGGTGGAACGAAAGCCCCTGCGATGCCCCGAATAGCTGGATGCATGAATAAGTAAACAAACAAAAACAAAAATAAACCCTCCATCTGGATGGATGCTGCCAGGCCCCAAGTGAGAAACAGTAGGGAGGGGAGGTTAGGAGATGGGAAGGAGGGGGGGGTAAGAGATGCTTGCAACGTAGCAGTCACCACACTCTGCTTCCTCGGCTATAATTTACTTCTACCGCCTGCGGCCCCCCCAGTTACCATATTGCTATCACCATCTATCCACTGCTTTTGGCTAGTTTGCCCAGTAACACCACCAACACACGAGGGACGGCTCAAACCCGCCACTGACAGATGTGAAGTTGACACACTTTCTCTGAGCCACATGGGGGTCAACGTGTCAGGGTGCCAGCAGGGCCACGGGAGCTCGTCCTCACAGCGGAGGCGACCGCTGTCGCCGCTTTTCCATAGGTGCCGCTAAATTTAGCTGCAATATGGCGAACCCTGAACCGCGTGCGTTCTCACTGTGAACTCGCAGCAGCTGACGGCCTCCGCTCTGAACCGAGTCATCAGACGTGTGATTCTGTGGCCGATTAAATAGAAAGCGCCGCTTTTATAAGGCTCGCTATGTTTCAGTAGGAGTCGCTCTCGTTTGGAGTTTTGTGAGAGTCGTGCTTTTTTTTTTTTTTTTTTTTTACCTCATCTAATAGATTTAAGAGTCAATATTTTATGATCTGCTGTTTGCCATGATATCAGAGCAGTTGTGAGATTGTGCTACTGTAAAAAAGCCCCAATGTGCAATTTTCCCGCAGCATCTTTCAAACGCTTCTGTTGGCATACAATGCGTTTGTGTTTGCAGAAAAAATATGAAAAGAAAAATAATCCCAGTGAAAATTGGCGTAGTCTTTGTTGATGATTTTACTTTCATTCTAGTCTTCTCAAGTTGGATCCTTTAGACGGCAGGGATGCACTAATGTCTACTAGTCTTTTTTAATACTTCCACCAGGAGTCGCTAAAGTCAGAAATTCTTTCTCCTACATAGCAGCTTTAACCCTTTGATGCCCGAATTTATATACAATTATATTAAAAGTAATAATAATTTGTGTTTTGCTTTCAAGCAGATGCTAAATTAAGTGGAGATTGTTAATTTTACTCTAGCACACAGAATGCATATAATGCATGTATATCTAATGTATGAGTATAATATTCGGATGTAGTTCCGAATTTGAACGGTCCCCCAAGAAACAAATGCTTGCAAAAGGTTCCTAGGTGCGTATCGAATATGCATGAACCGGCACTGGAGGAACACATAGACTTCCTTGGATGCATTCTGAATGGAAGCGGTTTGAGGCGAATTTGCGACAATAGGCGTCAAAGGGTTAATGCAATTTGAACATTTCCAGCTGTTCACATTCAGATGTTTTTACATTTGAAACACTTGCAGGCTTCTATTATGAAGCAGCGAAAGTGAGTGCAGCCTTAATCCTCGAGGATAGTGATGGACTGCTCGTGACCGGTCGACTTCAAGGACAATCTCTTTTTTTTTTTTTTGTCAGCAGATTGGTTTTAAATATTGCAGGGGGAGGTACTGTCAAAGAGGATGCAGTCACAGCGAGCCGGTTAGATGAAGAGGTGCAGACAACAGCCATTTTTATTGCCGTTTGGGTGAACCTCAAACCTCCAGCACATTAAAAAACATCTTTTTACTGTGCTGTTCTGGCGTCTAGACAAAAACGGCCTTGATCTATTAGTGCCATGCCAACAACACAGGCACTGATCACGGGTGCTTTTGTATGCAATGCATGTATGTTCATAGCAGGGCCACTTAAATGAATCAGGTTATTAAAATGAAAGGGATGTCAGAGAGGCTTTGGCACGTGGAAGTAAATTGCGATGCTATAAACATTTTGGGTTTCATCCATCCAGGGCAGTGTAGCTTACCCATTTTACACGAGTGGCACATTTGGATAGCGGATGCAGCGTTCTGGAATCCAGATCAAGATAACATCTGAACCAAACCACACATGGGCTGTTTGCATCAGTGAAAGGCGGTGCTGTCTGGGGAAGCTAAATGGATTTGACAATGGGATTTGATGGTCTTTGTAGTGAGAGTAATTAGGTTTGATTGACTGTAAAGTGACTGGTGAGGTCCAGATCTGGGAGGGGAAATGATCAGACACTTGAACCACCCACAAATTAATGAGGTTCAACTGTGCCTGAGCTGATTTCACCAAGGAGAAGAAGAACATTTAGGAAAGCAATGGGAGAGAAAAAAGAACATGGTGGGATGAGCATAGTGTGTGTGTGTGTGTGTGTGTGTGTGTGTGAGAGAGAGAGAGACAGAAAGTGATACAGACAGAATAAGAGGGGAAAAAAACAGGAAAGACAAAGATATCTGATGCATGTCTCACTTCCTTGATTGTGACCTTAACTAAATTAAGCCAAAGATAAAAGATAAAAGTGATTAAAAGCTTTAAGGTGCAATCTCATTAGTGTTCTTTGTCTTTCACTTGATGGTGAAGGAGGGTGCCACAAAATTAAAAAAAAAAATAATACTACATATTCAGAAAAAACTGTGGGACAGACTATTCCCTGGTGCTGCCTTTAATTGCTAATGAACTATGGTATTTATCATAGAATTTTAAGAGGCCTCCTATGAAGCCGGGCCCATTTTCCTCCTGCTGACATTTATTTATGGAAATGCATTGGAAATGTTATAATCTGTTAGGACGAGTATTGGATGAGTGTTTTATTGTCTCACCTTCACTCACAAAATGTCACTTTGCAGTCGATCAGCTGTATTTAATCCTCGCATGTCATTTGTTTGTGAATAATTCTCCTTTTCTACAGGTTTCCATTCATGCCGCCCTGCTCTTACAAGGCCTCGGCTGAGATGCAGTCAGCCATATTCTGCGCGCCATCATCGCCTCGAGGCAGATTCCGATTTGACTGGAGATATAGCACAATCTAATATGGTGTTATTTATTAGAATGGGTGTATGACAGCAGATAACCCCGGTGCCCTTGTTCTCGTCTTTCAAGGTAATGATGGAATTCACCAATCCATACTCGTTTCAGAGCACGCCACTTCCTGCCATCTGGATCGACACAGCTCAGAGGCAGAGACGAAAGAAAGAAAAAAAAAAAAAAAAGCAATGGGCTCAGAGTTGGGCATCATATGCAGATGTAGTGAAAGATCCTTCATTTTTATAATTCATCAGAAACTACAAATATATGACCAGACAAGGCAGGCATCAGTGGCGCGACAAAGAATGACATTTTAGGGAATAAACAGGCAGCAGATTCAGAAGCATTGTGCCATATATCATCATTACATTCAAGAAAGGTCTGTCCTTGTCTGTTATATTCTATAGCTCCCTAATACTAGCTTCATTTCCCGAGCTAAGCTGAGGAATAGCGAGAATCCCTCTCAGGAACATTTCTTTTATCTACTCGGGTTTCTGACCTTCACGTCCCTACAAGCTATCTCCCCTGGTAATATTGTTTGCCATGTCGGCTGTGCCGCGGAGACACTATGCAAACTTGGAGAGCTAACCTGTCCACCCCGCCGCCGCCTGTCAGCGCTTGTCTATGATCACCTCGCTGGCATGGCTGCGACGCAGGTATGCACCGGCCTACCGGCAGCTGTCAGTGTCACACAAAGCCATCAATCCACATCTCTGCCAGTGTCATTCCTGACAGGGCTCTGCCAGCCACAACCAGTCAGACAGCTGCACGGAAATATGTCAATTTAGTTTAGCACGCCACATTAACAGACACTTGAATTTGGAAAATGTGCTCTGGTAAACAAAAAAAAAAGAAACTTTTTTGTCTTTCAGGCACAAACAGGAAATCAGTCTGATGAGGACATGCAGGATTTGGATGTCTTAAATCCACATTTAAAAGTCATTTTGCATTAGTTTGTAGAGTAATGCTAAAGCCTATAGATAACATTGACATGCACAAAAAAAAAGAATAAACTGATTCTGCTTGTATTTAGTAAATGGAATGCTTTTGTTTTTTTCTGAGCCCACTTTTTTTTATGTAAACATACACTAGTTCATCCTCAAAAGTGTGAAAGGTTGACAAGGAGGATGCATAAATAGAAGCTGCGGGCCCATCATTGTCAACATGCCAACTGCTCTCTGCAGAGAATCACAGAGACACAGAGACCTCACTCGAGCAGGCCTCGCTGAAAGGGGAAAAAAAAAAAATGCCTCGACGACTATCACCAACGCAGGAAAATAAATTTGGAGAGAAAAGGACACGCGAAATGTATTGAAGTGGATATAAAAACACTAAGGATTAATTTATAATGAACAATACGCCATATGCTTAAAGCAGGTTTTTAAATGATTTAGCATTTTGTTTAATATGTTTCCCTGTGTCCCTTTCAGCATAATATGTTTTCTATTAATGAACTCATTTTGAAACACAGAGAGTATGAGGTGTCCAGCTGTTGTGCGAATGGTGATAACTGCATTTAGGAGGATACTAACGCGTGTTCAATAGTTTTTATTCACACAGACACCTTGACAAAACCTATTTTTCTGCTATAATATTCCCACAGAGAAACCCAGTGTAAGGCTCAGAATTCTGCTGGTGTCTGCAAGCTGTTGTAAGAATGGACTGAAGCGGCCGAGTGGGCTTTAATTCATACAGTAAAAAAAAAGGAAAAAAAGATGACTTTGCAGGTAAAACTTAATCATAAAAGCAGCATCTGTGGAGCCTCTGCATGTGTTTTTATGGCTTTAATAATACAGAATAGGACAATTTTAATAATTGATTTTACAAAAACTTCAAATAATTGTATCTTTTTTTCAAGTTAAGAAAATGAATTTATTTAATACTAAATGGGCCCAGTTGGATTACATTTAATGTGCATTGTCAAGTAAGATAGCAGACAGTTGGTATGGCCATAAAAAGGTGTTGTAAAACTCCGGCTAGAACCAATATGCTTCTAAACTTCATGCTCCTCAGGTTGGCGATAAAAAATGTTTTCCAGTTCATATGGTGAAGGGGACTTTCACACAGGCAACTTCAACTACTCACATACTGAAAACCATACTGTGCAAAGTAAGTCTGAGAAAAGTTGTCGGAAACATGTTAAACACAAAGTTCCTCACTGTGTCTCTGTGGTACCTGCGAGAAATGCCTGGACTGTGTAAAATGTTCAAATAACTTGTTTCTTTGTTTCTGGTTGTTTGTTTATTCCTATGTGCCTTATGCCAAGCTGCATTGTGCTCAAAGCGGCATGTGCAGCTTTGCGGCTCTGTTCAAAGCTTAGTGGATTTGACTGGGGTACGCGGTTGACATGTGGGTGCAGACACTTGCCCCAGACGGGGGCACTGACCCCGGTGATGCCGGCCGAGCAGGCGGCCAGAGGGGCCCGCTGCTCCTCACAAACGCCTTAGAGAAACAAGGTCCAGATGCTCTACCACGCGCCGGCTCTTGACACACTCGGTGCGCCGCTCGTGACATTGCTTCATGCGCCGCGATAAAAAATATCCCGCTGTGATGAACCATCTTGCTCTGTTTTAGACAGAAGCATTAGTTTGGGTTTATTCTACAGTGTTCAACAGCTATTTCCAGGGAAGTAAAGCAATTTAGTAAATGTTGAACATCTGGTCAGTTGAAGAGAATATGGAAATCCACTTAGAGCAAATTAAAACAAATGGGGTGACCGGGTAATGATTTCATAAGCAATTTCCTGCATTAGGATTTCTAATACTTCACAAGGAAAACATGTTTGGCTCTGCACTTGTCTCATCTATCAATCATGCTTGTTGAAGAAATTTGCATGTCAGTGCACTTGCAGAGGGTTATAATCTCAAGTTTCATCAGCTGAGAATTGGTAGAAAAATGATTTCTCTCTCTCTCACACTCTCTCTCTCTCTTTTTTTTTTTTATCAGTCTCCTAAAAGCATTTGTCTGTTTCCCCTCCCCCACCCACCCTGGTGCCATCCTGGCAAAAGCTAAATGAATTAAACTCTCATTAAATATGCATTTCATTGTTAATCATTTGCAAGCGAAGAGGATTAGGTCGCAATTTGTGAAATGACATAGAATCTATCCCTCCTCAAAAATAGCCTCTTGAAATTGCATTAAACACAATAGTATGATCCGTCAAACAGTCTTTTAAGCAAGAAAATGAGTAAATCAGTAAATCCATAAAACAGATAAAATATTGACCCGTGTATAATTCTCATAATACAATGGCCATATGCTTACTCCATCTGCTCATGCTAATGGATTTGTAAACATAAAAAATGTGCTATATTTAGGTCAACAAATCTATCTATCTATCTATCTATCTATCTATCTATCTATCTATCTATCTATCTGTCTATCTATCTGTCTATCCATCTATCCATTGCAGTGCTTCAATTAGCCTCTAACCGTTAAAATGCTAAATTAATAGGGAAAATGTTTGGACATGATTAATTAATAGTAAGAGGAATTTTTTTTAAAAAGCCTCTTTGTGCAGCTCACTACCTTATTTTCATCAACCTTCACAGAAAACACGGCTGATGCTCAGCATGAAATATTGATGTGAAAAGTCTCCTCAAATAACTAACTCCTCAAAATATCTGAAGCACACATAGAATTTTAGAACAGAATGGGAGAGAAGACCCAAGACTCTCAAGCCAAGGCTGTCAACTGGAGAGGAGCAGAGGCAGAGAAAAGAAAGATGTGCAACAAGAAAACACTGAATATCCTGCTATGTGTGTTCCAACCAAACAGCTTAAACAGAAACCGAGAGAGAGAGAACACAAGAGCCCAACACCGAGCTGCTGTAACCTCCAACCTGCTTCTGGCTGAAATTCATTTCCATTCACAGGATCCATTTAAAGTGCTCCACATTTGATTGTCCTTTCTCTGATTACATTTCACACAGAGAGGAGTTAGTACACAAAAAGGAACTATTCAAGGTTTAATGAAAGTGTGTTGTCAGTTCAGGTAAGAGCCTTGACGGCGGGTAAAAAAGCAGCCTGACTTTAGCACATCTTGAATTTAAAAGTGTGTATTTCATAACTGCCAAGGTCATTGTGATCGCGACAGTCCAACGAGCTAGGTGTTGGTATGGAGGACAATCCCCCCCCCCACTATCTCCAAGGCTGCAGGCAACGTTGCCCATGTCATCCTCATGTTTTATTCATGCGAGTCATATTATGGCATTCAGAAAGCGAGATCAAAATCTGCTCTGGCAGAAATATTTAATATCATACCTACTTCTCTAGCCTTCTCCATCTGGTTAGCCAGAAAGAGAGAGAGGGGGGCAGACAGCCTCCTTCAGCTCAGCCATGTTGGATTATTAAAAGTGAAGCTTTCAAAGAGGTCACTGCTCAGGGAGACGAAAAAAAAAAAAAAACGACGTAGCATGCATCAATTATCTTGGAGAGTTTGTGGCGTGCTGAAGACTGTCTTGTCACATTTCCCAATGTGGCTGAGCTACAGAGAGGTCCTTTGCTGGCGCTGACATTTAGAAGCTGGTGAATTGTGGAAATCCCAGTCTGTTTGTCAAAAAAATGGACAAAAGACCACACTGACTGCTCCGCGAAAAAGCCCCTTCAGGCTTGAAATTCCTTCACAATGTCATTGGCATAACTAGACACAGGCATTCAGCTCTGTCGCTCGAATTTTTCATGTCTGAACAACTGCAACTTACACTAATCAATACACGGTTTACTGGCATCGCCGGAGGACAATAGAGTAATTCCAATGATTCACAACAATAAATATAGCACGCTGCCCGCAAACAGCCTCGCACTGGAGGAATAATCATTTTCTGTCGTATTGCTTGCACATGAGCAGTGATAAATGAAGAAGGGCGGCGCGATGGTGCCGGAACCTGCAGAGGAGCTGAAGTCTATCTTTGCATGTGACCTATCTGCGTTTATTTATGACTATATTCCAAAAAACTGGCTGCACTGCTGAATTATAACACGGATATCTTTTGCTTTAAATGTTTAGAAATATATGCGCATGTTACGACAGGAGAGAGTGTTTTTGTTTATGTGAGCAAATGTAGCACGGAGGGGAAAAAAAAAAAGCCAAAAGTAGCATAATCTCTCTGTTGTTCTGTAGCGGTGCATCGACTATGGGAGTATGTATACGCTTCCTTCACAGCTGACTCCCCCCCCAACTCCTACACATTATCCTCCTTCCTTCAGAGTTCAAATCTGTGTGAAGCACAATTCCATGAACCCCTCCCCGCCACCCTCCTCCTCCTCCTCCTCCTCCTCCCAACTCCCCCACCCGCCTCCCCGTCTCTGTCTCCGGTGGTGGCGCGGGAAGGTGGCATACCTTTGTTCATGTCAATCAGCTGCTTCTTCTTCTGCTGGCGCTCCTGCTTCTCGCGCTCTGCTTTCTCCTTCGCCAGCTTGGCTCTCTTGATCTTCTCCTCCATCTCCCTCTTCTTGTGGTTCTCCTTCACTGCTTCCTGATGAGGCACACACACACACACACACACAGACACACACACACACAAACACACACAGATAAAAATCAGAATCGGGCTCCTGCCACCACCACTCTTTTAGTATCTTCACTACTGTATAGTGTTCAGAAGCCACAGCATGCCATCAGCAAATTCTTATTCAGAGACGGGTTTGATAGTTAGAGATAAGCTGCTGGAATAAACAATACATCACGCCTTGTGTATGGGCTTTTTAATACAAGCATATTTGTCTGCAAGGCTTCTGCGCTGCTTTACATATTTTCAATAAGGCGCAGAGCTGATTCGCTGTCAATAATACATCAATATGGCACTTTATACATATATTAAAAAAAAGGACTCGATGATGCTGCACCATGCTGGTATATTTTCCTTGGCACACTGCTGCGGCGCTTTTCTTTCACTTCATGCAGTGGCTCCCCCATATTGTAAGTCTCCGAGGAGGGAGAAAGAGATATCATCCTCCTCCTCCTCCTTCGTGACCAGCTAAAATGTCAGGAAGGAGTCAGAGAAAAGAGAGATAATCAACGGTACCGATTCAGCCTTTTACAAATGTGTCAGTTTGTTTTTGTGCCAACAGAGAGTAAGATGCAACCGTGTGACCTTTGGAGACAACAGAATGTTCTCTCTTCCCAGGCCTGTGGCGCAGCCCTTGACAGGACCCATCGTAGGTGTTAGTCTATGTGTGTGAGAGGTCACGCCGTATGTGTATACATGCATATGAGCCCGTGCTGGAGTCCATGGGCATTCTTTGCACTTCTGCTCATCTGTGATGCTCCCTCCTTTATCTATGCATATGTGTGTGTGGTAGGGAGTGAAGGCACAACCCTGTCTGAGCACTGATATAATAAGTGGCGACAGTAGCCCCCCCCACCACGATCTAATGCCCCTCTGGTCCTGACGTGTGTGTCGTGTTGGCAGCTAAGACAGAGGGATTACAGGGATTGTGGGAAGGAACAAGGAAAGAGCAGCTCATCATGCCAGTCAATAGTAGAGCTTTGCTCCATGTCCAAGGACACGAGCCCTTATTGTCACTGTCTCCTTGTTGGATGACAAGGGCAATGAGAGAGATGGAGGGAGGCAGAGATGAGGGTAATGGAGAAGTCAAGTTGGGATTTTTTTTTGTGTGTGTTCTGTGTACTGCGAAAATGTCGGGAGAGATGTTTTGCTTGGTCAGCGGCCACGAGTCGATGGACACTCAAAAATCCGCCTACATTTTATCACCACATCAAGGTTGTGCAAACGATACAGCCACACTCTATAAGGGCTATTGACTTGTGCACTTTGCTGCTGTTTTGAATCAGAGCGGATGAGAGCCGTATTCAGCCGTACGAGAGCCGTATCCAGTCATGAAACAGTTAACTTGTGCATTTAGTTTAAGTGATGGGCAGCACTGGCAGCAAGAATCCAATTGATTTCCGTCCTCATCCACTGACAGGACTCAATTCATTTTGGAAGTAATATCACTGCATTGCTCAACATCCACGGCATCAGTTGGGAGATAAATTATGCAGATTACAAATAAAATCCTGCCGGCCAAACTTATTTTAAACAAACAACTAATTCTGACTGTAAACATGATTATGCAACGTAATTATGTTGCTGTAATCACACAGCACCACTAATTACTATAGCAACAAATATGTTTTCACTGAACTCTCATTTTTCCCTTTACCATTCCCTTTGACTGGCCCTAGTTTGCCGTTGGCAACACAACCGACTGTAACAGGTCTCGTTTTCTTGCCAACTCTGTACATTGTAGGAGGACATACATAGAGATAAACAGTCCTCACAGGATGTGTTTTCAAAAATAATCTTCACTGCAGAGAACCAGATTTAAATCTCATCGGAAAAAAGGGACAAAAGATCCAGTTCCTCTCGAACGTTCTGTGTGAACTCTGAGGATGTTGAACAATGTTTATATATATATATAAAAAAAATCAATATAAAAATCAATGCATCTCATTTTCTCATCTCATCTAAGATCAACATATAATATTTAATTTGGTTCACCATGTCCCTCAGTGAAGATCACCACTACAAGTTGTTGTGCCACCAAATGAGAGCTTCATTATTTATTTAAAAGAAAACAATCTGCGATACCGTTGATCTTCTAATTGAGCAAAACAATGCATAAATGTAGACTAAATATTTAATCCCAGTGACAGTCACACTTAATCCCCCTTAATTTGTGTGGTCTTGAAACATGGCATAATTTATGCTATTGTAATAATAACTAAATACTATTCATTTGAGTCTGGAAGTTCATTCATTAAACACAAAGATCTCGCATAGCTTTTCTAGAGATTTCCACCACATCTCATGGCCTTCTTCAGTATATGTACAAGTAAAGGACTTCAGTCTGATGATAACAGGTAGTTGCATTATTAACGTTCCTGATACTGATAATTTTGCTGAAAGTTTAAGAAACGCTGGGGAGAAGAAAGAAAATGATTTATGATTAATGGCTCCCAATTACTGTAATGCAGTAAAGCACAATAGGGAGGATTATGTTTGCAAACTAAATAATCCAATTAAAGAAAAAAGTCTTCAACATTATAAATATTAAAATCAGACAGGTTAAACACAGGCTTTAGAAAAATGAGAAAAAATAAGAAGAAAGAAAAGATCCAATGAGAAGACTGACATCAGAAGTGTAGAGCAGCGCATCGAACGAACCCAAAAGGTCAAAACATTTTTCCCCTATGATTATCTCCCCTGGTCGACCATCCTTTGTAGCCTCCACCTAAAAACTCCTAAATGAAACAGTGAAACCCTGCAGTCCAAGGGTCGTGTTTATGACTGGCTCTGTGCCCTGAACTGCCGGTGTGAAGCAGTAAAATGTGGTGCAGGTACTGTGTGCATATGGCTCAGGGAGTGTATGTAAATTTAGAGTCTTCTCAAAAAGACAAAACCAAATGTGTGTTTTTGCATAATCGCACCTTAATGCCAGGTGGGCTTGTCAACAGCTCTACTGACAAGGCGCAATTCTTTCTTTTCGGTCTCGCAGAGGACGTGAGATGAAGTGAGTGTATGTCACACTCTTGGTCTCCTGCGTGTCTTAGATGGATTTTATAAGTACTCCTCTATCTATACCTGGCTGGAAAACCGAATGCTGTGCAACCCTCAGGTCCAATCTACCGACAAGGGCCAGGCAGCACTTCCAGGTTCTGTTCTTTCAATAATTCATGAAATGTGTTTGCTGTTCTTCCTTGACCCTGCACAACACAATACATCTCCCACAGCATGGCTCCCCTCCCATGCATACAAGTTTTGCCAGTCCAATGAGGGAGCAATGAGTATTTCCAACTGCTCAGTTGCACCAGTGATCTCACACAGAGAGTGTCACTGCTATATCTCATTTGAATTTTACAAACACTACAGCGCCTGGGCTTTAAGCAGCAAATGTGTTTATTAGCCATCTGTTACGCTGTGCGCCAGGATGTGGGGGGGGGGATAGCTTCAAGAAGTTATAGGTTACAGATTGTGAGACTTCTGCTATGTGGCGTAGATGTATTCCCATATTGATAGGTGACCTCCAAAATGCGGTGCAATGATTTTTATGACTGTGTCGCTCGAGTGTAAGTAAAAGAAAAAAAGAAAGAAAAAAAAACGGGGACGCATAACGGGACAATGTCGGAGCATCGTCTTCAGCATTATCAGCATGATTATGATAATTATTGTCATATTGTGAAGGAATTAGCAAGCTTTAGAAATATCAAATGGGCTCAGAAGTGGACGGATGCACCCACACACACACACAGACGCACACACGCAAATCATCGGTTCTAATCTCATAGATGCTCTATCTTGCTACTTTGCGAACCCGGTCTGGGTCTTTTGGTCTTATTAGAAAGTCACTCAATTAACAAGGAAGACTGTTAGCTCATCCCAGCCCATCTGCTGCGCTTTGATAACTCATTAATGGAAAAATCCTCA
>JBBMOC010000002.1:10655698-10832232 GCA_037975185.1 Centropyge bicolor
CACACACACACACTTCCTCCCATTTCAACCACACCACAACACTTTATCCCACTCACTCCCCTCCCCTTATCCATAGCAGGAAAGTTTAAATCAGTAATAAAATATTCATATGCAGCTATTTGCTTGAGAGAATAATTTATTTTCTTGGGTGGATGCCTCTTTTAGAGATATGCAACTCTGGAATCCTTGAGGGAGCGTTGCGTTGTGTGCTGGTGCACTTTGATCAGCGGGAATGAAAAGTTGGTTTCAGATGGGGATCAGAGTAAAGAGGGGAGAAGGATTCAGACAAGGGGACTTTGTCATTCACGTTAATGGATTGTGAAGACTGAGAGCATGCCTTCTGGACACCATGTCATCATCCTGACGCCGGGAATTTTTCTGCTGTGTGTGTGTGTGTGTGTGTGGAGGGGGTGGTGGTGGTGGTGGTGGAAGGAGGGATGGAAAGACCAGAAGGTGGATAAGCAAAGATGCTCGAGTTAATGTTTAACACATTTGTCTGCTGAGGATAAAAGGAGCTCTTGCTTTGTTCGGCGAAGATGTGATGTTTATCTTCTATCATTAATATGACCTCTTTAACAAGTCATCTGCTTTAGCTTATGAGCATTATTCACTCTCAGAAACCACATGTCCTATAGCCAGCAATAATAAGAGGAAAGAATTAATATTTTTATCCAAATGAATTCATATTTTCTGTGTTCCAATTAGAAAAAAAAAGTAAATATATTATAGTGTTTAGGGTCAATATGTGGAATAAGTTGTCAGAATACTTCCTTTGTTGTGCCATAAACACTGCCCACAATATTAATTTTAGCAGAAAGAATTATTACATGTTTTAAAGAAACTTTTTTTTCCATCTATACACAAAATAATTTCAAACTCTCTGGTGGAAAGTGAAACGCTATTTCATCTACTTTAGGACTTAAAAATCTTAACCTCCTCTCCAGACTCATTACCCTCGACGGAATCTAGCAAGATCTGCCGTGCCCTGCGGTGACATGGCATGCACACACATACACAAGCGGCTGCAAAGCTAATGAAACAGTGTTTAACAGGTTAAGAAGCTTCCCAGAGTCTCTTTTATCAGTAAGACATTATACATTCTCCCATTCTCAGTGTTTCTACTTTCAAATAATATATTCTAATCTGTGTTATAACTTTGTCTTTTTCTTGCAGCTCCCAAGTCGGCTCTTAATCAGCGCTGGTAAGAAGTGAGAAGTTCAGAAAAGACGCGTTATGTTCTGCAGGTTTCAGCGTCTGACACTGAGGTACGTGCTGTTAAGCATTGACATGTAGCTGTAGAAGATGCACTGTGAGCGTCCATCCATACTACCTACATTATAATGAACACATTTATGCGCTGCTGCATTCACACAATATGCTTTAAAAACACTCATTTGTGAAATCTTAGTGAATATATTTGCATGGGATGTATATTCAGATTTAAAGCACAAGCCAGATCCAGCGTGTTGATTAAACCCAAACTCTCTTGAATAAAAAAAAAAACCTCTACTGAATTGTTGGCAAAGAAGAACACTTTACTTGAAGTCCTCCTGTTTAGCATATATGAGCAGTATAATGGAAAGCATCTCTCTCCTAAAGGGACATATTTTATATTAAGATCAGATAAGATGATCCTGAAAGAAATTTTTGAATTGATTATAACTGTATTTTACTATATATATATATTTTTTTTTTATGTTTATACAGCATAATATAATGTATAAGCACTTATACCTGCTTACAACTGTTATCTGCTATGAACCATTTATCACATTAATATACTGTTTATAAATTTGAATTTGGGGACTGAAATTCTAGACAGACCTACATTCAGTATCTTTTAGACTAAGAATCCATTGAAGAAAGTGAAAAACTTCAGTGACAAAAAAAGAGGTTATGTCAGTGATAATGGGGGGAAAAAAATCTCTGGCAGACACAGTGGCATGATGACCTACTAAAAGATGACATATGGAAGGAAATCACACAGCAGGTGAGCGCGGTTACATTCTTGCAGAGAAACAGCGCAAGAACATAAAAGAGCGATTGAAAAAAAAAAAAAAAGCGTGTCAGGGCCGGCCAAGGGGATACAAAGACCAAAATAAGTGGCCAGAAAACATGGTGCACTCTCCCAAACCAAAAACTTTCTGGCATTTTTATGTAGTGGGAAAAGTGAAATCACCCCCAGATCTGAAAGCAGCAGCTGGCTGACTCACTGGCTCACTTCCAGATTACAGTTGTATAAAGTCCTCTGCGGCTCTGTCTGAGTAAATAACCCCGATGACGTCTTTTGTGATGCCACTGGGGTTCGTATGAGCGTGACAGCAAAAACAGAAAGCTTGAGTTATGAACGAGTGGTGCAGAGTTTTGAAAGACACAGTAAAAAGCTGTGATTACAACACTGTACTGTTCACATGTTTTCACCATCAGGATCTGACAGTTTGATGAAAAATGCATGTTTGACACAAATTCCCTTCTCATTCGTTACACATTGGGTGTTCGACGACACCCGACGTGTGTAAGCAAGTGTGTGCAAAAGAATGTGCGCGTGTGGGCGGCGGCTTCTGTTGGTCCACTTTGAAGGAACAGTAGACGTGAGACTTTTCATGTACGTGTACACCATAGACTGTATAAAATATGGACGTAGTGTCCATGACGTCACCCATAGATTTCTGAAGAGCAAAAATGAAACAAATCGTAGTGCGCAGCCATCTTGGTAGCCTACCTCCGGTTACTCCAAATATGGACAAAGAAGTGGAGCGAGGGCGGAGCTGAGGCGGGTCCTATGGGCCGGCTGAATGAACGCTATTGGCTGAAAAAAGCTGCTTTATTCGAAATAATCAAACTAGCTACGGCTAACCAGCTAGGTTAAATGTTAAATATCGTATTAGCCGGGGTGACGCCCTTTAGACCGTCAGTGGCTAGTTGTCAATCAAAGTGGCGCCACTTAAAAAAAAAATCCCCCCCCCGCCGCCCAGAGTTGTCATGGAGTAGAAAAACAGCTTATGAGACTAGAGCCATGTTTTGACCCAGGCTGTAAATATGTTTTTTTCTGTTGTAAAATCAGACATTTTAACATGGGGCTCAAATGTAATTGACTCCCTTCTGCAGCCTGCTCTAGCGGTTATTCGAGGAACTGCAGCTTTTTTGCACTTCCGCATTGGCTTAATTTTTCAGCGCCGGAGGTTGCCGCTTGGTGTACACTAAGAATCTGATCCATACTCACCAGGAAGAGCATGCGGAAGTTGGCCAGCTCTCCGAAGAAATCCTCCACGCTGACGGCATGAGGGTCGAAGGCGAAGTAGTTGCCTATGCTCTCGTAGAGCTTCTGCATGTTCTTGTGCATCGTGGACAGTTTCTCGTACTGCTCTCGGGCATGCTTGGAGAAGCCGTGAGGGGGGGGCGGAGTCAAGGGAAAATGAGGAAAAAAACATGTCTGACACACAAACAACACATTTAAAAGATACTGTAATCAGCCCCATAATAATGTCTAACAAATGTGTTCATTTGTGAAAAGCCATTGTGGAAACTGATCACTTCACATGCTTTATGGCATTCAAAGAGCCCACCTATGTCAAGGTCGGCAAAACAAAACGCCAGATAAAGAAGGGTCAGAGACAATCTAATGTGCCATTACAATAACCTCTCCAACTCACTTTGGAGTCAATGGCATGGTGAGCTAATAGCTGCAGCCCTGGAGTAATGGAAAGGTGTTTTGTAGTCAGCAGCGTGACACAGATGGTTGCTGGAAAAGCTGATTGCAGTCATTGTTCTATTGTTTCTCCCAACAACAGTGGGGTCAGGTTGTTTTGAACCTCACAGCTCACGTCGCACGGTGTAATTTACTGAACAGGCGGAGCACTTTTCTCCCGGTGAATGGCTATTGACAGCCGGCATCAGTTAAGCATTATCACAGCGGCCATGGACCTCATGGAGACTGCACTTGGACACTCCAAGACTCACCGCCTTCACACAACACACACACACACACCTATTATACAAGTTGTATACACATGCAAACACAGATGAGACTGGGGGGGAAAAAGCAGACCCACAGTATGAACTGTGTCTGCACTAGTTCCAGTGCATCAGCGACGGCGTCCGACACCTGCTGAGTCTTCAGTCATTTTCATCTGCCTTCTTAAGAGGATGTAGTTATTAAAGCCATAATATCTGCAATAGCTCAAATCTAATCACTTTCACTTGGAATTAAATTATTACAATTATTATAATTTGGTTATATTTCTAGAGCTCTGGCCATCACTTTTTTTTTATTGGTTATGGTAACATGGTACTTATAAGTAATAGCTGAGATCTCAGGACGTGGTTTAAAACTAGGTCCAACAGAGCAACAAACAGGATGAGTCAGATGATCAGACAGGTTCAGAAGAAGCAAGAGGTTTTGCAAATTAGTGACCACTGAGTCTTTCCAGGATGAACATTTCATACCCAATCATGATCCTATCACTTGTTACCAATGAACCTGTTTACCTGTGGAATGATCCAAACAGCTGTTTTTGGATCAGTCCACAACTTTCACAGTCTTTTGTTGCTTCTGTCCCAACTTGTTTCAAACATGGCATGAAATTCAGAATGAGCAGATATTTACAATAATCATCATCAATGAAGTTGATGACATCAAACATGAACTACATTGTCTTTGTGCTGTTTTTGGAATCAGGGCTGTTTCTGTTCTTAAATCCTGCTTAATCTGTAATGCTTGAGTTCTGTGTGAATACTATTTATAATGTCAGTGAATAAATGTAATTCTTAATGGCTGCAGGAACGAAGGGTTTTGCAAGACCAAACGTGCCAGAAAGCTTGAACTGTGGGCTAAAGAAAGAAAAGAAAAATACTCTGTTATGGACAATACTCTTGGGTTACAGACAATTACTTCTTAATTTCATTATTTAAATTAAATTAAACCTACAATCTCAACTTTACATATGTCTATCCATAGCTCATAGCACCTGTATTTATATATAGTATATATTTATATCTCTTTTTTACATATTTATTTACTTCACCGACTGACACTATTGTTGCTGACTCTTGTTGGAAGCCATGGCTTCGGAATTTCGTTACCCAACTTGCACTGCTGTGTATATTGTATAATGACAATAAAGAAAATCTAAGTCTAAATCTAAAGGAATAATAACCTATAGTCAGTGTGTCATGTGTGATCTTTGCAGCATTTAACTAGTAACAAAGAAATTGGTGTGTCAAGCGATAAAGAGGAGCATGATTTTGAGTGTACTTTGTTCTGAGCAGCAGCTTCCTGTTCGCTGCGTCATGAGTACAGTTATGAGCAATTAGCGCTCGTGTGCAGTCACTCTGGTAGCTCACCACAGCCTGGTGGTGCAGCATGTGGCCTGCGACTGTCAGGGCTGAACAGCCGTCAAGATACCGTTCTTCTGCGAGCAATCTGCCATTATCACGTGACAGCCGCTGTTTTTCTACACTGCCGTTTATGTATTGTTTGTTCTGTCATCTCGGCCCCCGGTCCAGAAATTGCTCCGCGTCTCCAGGCATTCTTTCTCCATGTGCATATAAATAAAACCTCCACATGTGCCTGTACGTGTGTGCGGCGTGTTTGTGCTCTTAACTGTACATATGCTCACATGTAAGAGTGCATGTGTGCGAAAAAGGGCCTTTGTGTAGCTGAGAGGGAATGAAAGCACTGACAGGGTAGGTGGTTGGATTACCTCCCTGTGAGCTAGTGTTTACCAAAAGGCGGCGGCGGCTATGGCACAGTCCAGGTTAGCAGCGAGCCCACACACAGGCCCGCTGGATGGACTCATCTTTCTGTCTTTCCTCTTCCCTGTCTCTATCTCCTTGTCTGCCTGGACCTGATTTATCCCCCTTGCTTCTGTCAGACTGCCTTTATCTCTTCTTTTGTCCACCTCCCCCTCACTCCACTTGCGTGTGAAAACTCAGGGGCCCGGCGGATAGATGTAAAAGTAAAAGTTTGCAAAAGAAAGATATCTTTTCAACATCCAAAACTCCTGACAGAGCTGTGCTGTATTGGAGTTGGATTTGTTTGGGAAAGTCTTGAAACGATCCCTTGTAAAGAAAGATCCCTTTCTAGGGACCAATCCACCATGAACGACGCCATATGGTGCAGTGTCATTTATTAGCCAAGCCCAACCTCAGTAGTGCTTCACCCAAAAATATTGCTGCAGTCAGTTTTCGAGCGTGAGACCGAGCCTCATTTCAAATGCCCCCTTCGCAACAATGCCTAATTGGTCAGATTGGAAAATTGACTCCGAAGGATAAAATGATAATTGTAGAATCATGGAAAGCATCAATATTAATAAACACTGAATTGAGCGCTGGAAACAAGGAGCAGCAACAGGTTCATGCCAAAATAAAAAGCGAGCCAAATACTAATGTGTCAATTCAGCCACAGAAAAAAAAAAAACATGTTGAAATTATTCTGCTTATTAACAGCATTTAGATACAATATTGATTCCACTCTGCAGCAGAGTCGACGGCGCCGTCAGCTCAGGAAATGCTCAGGCCACAACTGTTGCCTCCCCTGCAGACGGGTAGTTAAAAAACATTGAGGCAGCGGCTACTTTCGGAGCTTGTTGTGGCATTTTCTCTCCTTCTCTCTCTCGTTTTTCTTTCTCTTAGTCTCTCGCACACACACACTCCAATACACATGTATGCACATGCACAGTGGTGGATGTGTCCCGCTGGGGACTGGACTGAGGCTAGCTGGGCTTTTGCTCCTTGTATTTCCACATCAAAGACATGTCACATTGATGGAGCCTGACACACATTATCCTGCAGCAACACAACCGGTACGGTAGAGCCTTCATCAAACACACATAGAGACTCAGAATGAGCAGGCAAACGCACACACATATGTATGCTGTATAGTCCACGTGCACACAGTCACACACCCATTTTTTGTCTCCCTGTCAGGCTGTCTGTTACTCTTTTCTTTCCCTCAGTTTCTCACAGTCATTCCAGCCTTTATTGTCTCTCCTTCTCCAAAGATAAATCTTTTTTTTCCCATTTCTTTCTCCTTTCTTCCTGTCCACCGCTGTCTCTTTCAAACACATTCCCTTTATAATTCTCTTTCTACATTTCCCCCCTTGATATTCTCTCCATTAAATTCTCAAACAAGAACTCCTTTTTTTTTTATTTTTCCCTTCTCCTACTCAGAGTGAACTTTCAGAAGTGCGGTGCTGTCTGAGCCGTGTCTGGTATTCACGTCAGTTGAGGCTTGAAGCGGAGCAGGGAGCAGAGGCGATGGGTCTCAAGGTAAAAGCACCACGCAGCCTTTGGTCGCCCCGGCTCTGTTTGTCAGTCTCCAGCTCTCCTCCTCTGGCTGTCCTCAGAGATGTGCTACCGCCTGCACTTCCCATGCACTGAACCTCACCAACGCAGAGCAAGACGAATGCTCCGATGCTGCAGGGCTCGATGTTGCGAATGTGGATGCTACCAAAGATATCTGTGAAATGCTTGCTGGATGTTATGCTAATGATCAGGATTGGACCAATTTTTGCGAATACTACCAAAACAATTTCTTGAAGTCCTGCATGGCTTTTAAAGAGCATTTCAAACTTAAGCTGGCACGACTGTAGGATAAACAATTATAGTTCCCGAGACGTATCACACCAAGGCTCGGCTTACACAACTCCACTTTCTGACATATCTGACAGTGTTGATACACAAAAGACGCTGTCAGATGTGAAATGCGATGTCAGTGGCAGAGCTCTGCAAGTTCATGCTTTTATAATTCTCCCTCTCAAATCTCCTGTTGTCGCCAAAAAAGCGACCCCGTCCTTGTAAAAAAATCTAGAATTAGTTCTTTGTCCTGCCACTGTGTCCTCATTACTGTGTTTAATCAGTCACTTTTTTATCTCGCTTTGACGTGCCAGAGAGGGTACATTTAACATCAGTAAGCTGCGATTAAGGGCGCTCATTTTTAACACCACAAAGTGACATCAAAACCATATCCAAGTCAGACTTACCCTAGATGTTTGGATGGGAGGGGGAAAAAAAGAAGCTCTTTTGGAGCCAGACTCCATTCAGTTTCATGATAAAAACCCAGAGAAAGAGGAGAGAAATCCATTTATGAGCCAAAAGAAAGTTAAAACAGTCTTCACAATGGCCACCTATGAGGATGGCAATAAATTACCTGGTTTGTTTACCTGTGCGCATGAGAGAGTTATTAAAGTGCAGCATAAAACCCTACAGTGGGGGCCAAAAAAGCCTCCTTAATAAATCTCCTGTAACCTAGTTGCATTAATGTTTATTTAATGCTTTTCCTGTGCTTGCTGGCCCCTCCATCTAAGGCCCCACACTAAGCCTGCTTTTCTCCAAACCCCACCATCCCTGCTCCCTTTATCCCCGCACCTACTGCCAACAGCCCCTGTGGGCCAAATTACACCAAAGCTGCCCACTGACTGGACACAGCCCATCATGTTGAGAGCGAGCGCGGGATGAGAGAGGGATGAAGGAATGGAGTGCAGTGGCGGGGCACCGAGCGAGAGAGGAGAGAGAACACAGAATATTAGATGTAGAAAGTAATTCGAGATACTCACGTCTACTTATGGATGCAACAGCTTTTATTTTTTCATTATGGATCTAAAATTCTTTGTGTTGCCTTGCCTCTACTTCTTTTATTGAAAAAGTTCACATTTTTTGCAACTTTTTTACAGAAAGAATGAAAAAGGAGAATAAGTGAGAGAAAGCTTCATTAATACTGTGTTGTTAGGTTTACAGCCAGCTCTCTCCCCATTAGCCCAGGACTGACTAGTAGTATTCCTCTCCAGGCTGGATGTCAGGCTCCTAAGTGAGGAGGACAGGACTGTTCTGTTGTGTTTGGTGATACAAGCAGGGGGAAGGTCCACAGGGTGAGCAGGAAAGAGGCTGACAGTGTCCTGAGTTTGAGCCGCGGTGCAGACACCGGGCGCTCTCGGAGGGAATTAGCAAAGCGGGCCAGTTCTGGGAAATTGGGATGTGACCTGGTGTTGAGTCGGACGGAGGGAGGAGGGAAGTGTGTGAGAGGAGGGAGGAAGTGAAGCTGTGTGTTTAGAGGAATAAATCACAGCCACATATCTGAATGTACTAAAGTCAGTCTCTCTTTGTTGATTTCATTTTCAGATAAATGCTATTTAATCAGCACAGTAAGTCCAGATGTGCTTATCTTTCATTTGATAGACACAATTATCAGTTCTGAGTGAAACAACAGTCTACAATCACGTTAGCAGTTCAAAGTGTAGTTAGCCAGAGTGATGCTTTGAGAAACATGCTAATGCTAATGCTAACATGCTCACTGGGTTATTCCCATGTTTCCAGGGTCCTATGTTCCTGTGGTGAGGGTGTTGACCAGAACACAAAACACATATACACATATTGAACACAGGACTTTGGGAACATAGAAATACCCATTCTCGAAATGAAAAGATGTGAAATGACCCAGACACTTATTTAGCTGACAATTACAATTACTAATTTGCACGAGTTTAAAAAAAGTAAGGCATCACCAAATGTTTACTGCCATTGATCATCTGGGGATCACGAAGGTCTAACTATCAAGGCAATCCATCCACATTTCACCTCTGTCCATAATAGTCAACCTCACTGTGGTCAAAGTCACTAGATTATATCATCTGGGAACCATGAATGCTGCTGTCTGTAACAAATTCCTAGTCATTCATCCAATATCAGTTGAGATACTACTGGATCAAAGTGATGGACAGACTGACCAAGCCACAGCGATGGCTGATGAGATAACCTGCAGAAATTGTCCTCACAGCTGTAATACTTGTCTAATGTGTTTGAACAAGCCGACCTGCATTTGCTAACTGATTGTACACCAATCTGGATAAGACTTAATACATGAATATAAAAAAACAAATCACCAGAGAGATTGTGTTTTAGGCTTTCACAATATCATCACGTGAAATTAGAGCCTGTTTGTTTTGCACAAGGATTCGAGTCAGGTTCATTTCACACGGTGAAAATAATTAAATCTGTACCAAACTGAATGCGTTAGTGAAACAATACCCTCTGAAAATTGCTGGACTTTGTCCAAAGTAATCAAAACAACACCTTGGATGGAAATCAACGGTGTGCCATCATGAAACTATCCCGTTGATCCATCTTTGTCAATGCACACATGCACACACACACACACACACACACACAGAAACTGTATCTCATTTTCCCCGCCTCCCTCTCTGTCTCTCTGCTGGATTACAGAAGGTGCCAACAGGGTGGTGATTATTCGATGCCATCTCCCTCCCCTTCACAAAATGTAATTAATGTAATACTTCAGTGTGCCGCTGCAGTGATCAGACTCTGCCTTAACCTCCTAACCTTCAATGTTCTCCGTGTCGAACTAAAACCTCAGAGCCGCTCTGCATCTAAATTTTTGAAAATCTCAAAATTAAAAATTTAAATTTGTTCTCCATATCTCTTGTGTGTATATGTGCAGGATATATATTTACTATATAGCGAGTGTATAGTAGTGTATATAAAATACATGGGCAGCATATACATATATATTTAATAACTGCAAGGGATGTATTTTTCACACATCAGAGGCTCAGTGAATTATATTACGACACTGACACTGGGGTCATGACCTTTCCTCTCCCCATACTCCTCTCCATCAGCTCCCCTACAGCTCCTACATCATTTTCCTCTTGAAATTAAAAGCCAGATTTGATGTCAATTTTACTGTCAATTTATTCTGCCTGTCTGTCCCTGAAATATTTATACGTGTAGAGAGGAAGGTTGCTTCTGCTTAAGCATTCAGAGCCCTTCACTACAGCACCCAGCTGGTGTTGGAACAACCCAATGAGGGGGGGGAGACTGGTGGGTGTAATGACTACATCTGATAAAAGAAAAGAGACTATATAAATTAGATATGAGGGGATTAGGTCCATGGGAATGACCTGTTGAATCATGGATAGGCTATTAAAAAAGGGGAGAGAGTGAAGGAAAAAAAATAATTTGGTGTCCAGTATAATGGCGCTGTTGAGCGAGTGTATGTGAGCACAACACCATTAAGATTACTGACAAACACACACACATGTGCACACAATTTTTTTTTTATCTTTGATAACCTTTTATGGTCGCTGTCATCCTTTCATCCTCATCCAAAGCAATCTGGTGTCACATCGAAGCCCCGGGGCCCCGCGCTTCTCTGTGTAATTTTCGCAGAGTGGAAACATGACAATGCAAATCCACTGTGTTTACAATGTTCATACTTGTCACACTGTAAAAGGTCAAGTCTCTCGCTTCCCCCCTGACGCTGATCTAATCGGTAAAAACATCAATCGCCGGCTCTACATTACAATGGCTCGCGAGATGCCCCTCGAAGAGACGAGTATGTGGAAGAACACAGGTGTCACGCGTGTCATTTAATAGACAAGTAGGCTTGTAAACAACATTACACAGCTTAACGTCCACAGATAAGTGCATGTTTCAGTATTTATTATTAGAAACATGCCAGTGATACACCTTCAGCACAAATGCTTGAATGTGGTAGGAAAAATTAATGCGATCTTTTCCTCTCAAACGTGCTTCTAGTTGAATTATTCAGCCTTGTTTCGATGCATTAACTGTACACCTTTGAAATGCAATATTGCTTTCTCAACACAGCTGGATGGTTGGTGGTTAGTGCCAGACACAATTGCTGCGTTGACGCTGCTCTGTGTCTCATTTCCATTGCCCCACTTTCTGACCCGGCTCGCCTCATTCCTTGATAATGTATTATAATACTAAGACGCTCTGCTTCCTGTAGCGGGGGGGGAAAGTTAGATATTTCCTTGCAGCAGGATCAATTTGAAAGACTTGTCTCGGCTTTGCTGCTGAGGGAAGTACAAAGAGTGTGTGGGACGCGCAGTATAGACTTGTTTCCTTGCACATGCCACGTCTATGTGGTTCTATGCAGCGATGACAGTGATGAATCACAATTGCTGGTCTGTACTTTTTGTTTCGCGCTGTGTTTCTGTCTCCCTGCCTTCTTTGTTTTAACTGTCTGTGTCTGCCTCTAACAAGCCTTTTGCAAAGTCACTCTCACACAGACATGCACACTCATTGTCCAGTCTGTTTTCTCCCAGATCATAACGACTGTGGGCGTATTATAGTCATACTAATCTGTGTTACACACTGTCGACGCCGCAGTCAAACAAATGTGTTGTGCGGATTGTGCTTCTAACACTGTTGAACATCTATGCACAGATTTTGTGTTCATCCTCAATCGGGACATTAGTTATTATTATAGCTATTTGAGTTTTTTATCACCTGTCAGATCAGGCTTCACAGTTTGAGTTTGTGGTGTTCGGGGTGTGATGAGCATGAAAGGCCCTTCAAAATATAAAACACACAAGAAACATGACACCAACCTGCTGCTGTGTGTTTTCTAAAGGCGGAAATCTCTTGAGCTCCTGCGTCTCCAGTCGCTCGCTAATGCGCAGCTCTGCTCTTTCTTATATTCACTAGTCATTAAAATGCAGTAAAGCAGAAACATTACACATAAAATCTCAAAATAAGGCTTGCAAGCACAATTTCCCCTTTGTCTGTCTCTTGGTTTGGTTTCAAGAAAAGTAAAGAAACAACGCAAATGAATGCCAGAAAAAAAAACAGCAAATTACCGGAAAACGCTTCTCTGTGACTGACAAGCGACAATTGCCTGAATTATTGTGATGTGGTAAACATGTTCTATACAATCTGCTTCTCCCAGCGGCTTTAAACAAGGGAAGGGAAATATTTGAAAAGTGCTATTTGACTCAGGTTGGCTCGCGCCGCGTCCAGATTACATCTTCTTTGTGTGATCACCGTGCATAAAGCTGGAAATGAGACCTCTTAGGTGGCCACTTAATGCATGCCTTCTGAACAGACCAGTAATCAAGACCGGCAGTGCAGTTTGCAAATGGACATCATGTTGGGCTGCCTTTGATGTGTGCCTCCAGACTGCTGGGGAATGTTTTAAATGTCAGATAAATCTCCTACCTTCATGCTGGACTGCTTCAGTCTTCAGCACTGCACTATGAACAGAACATAGGCTATACTTGTATATCTTCATTTTATGTAAATTGCATTGCTTTACTGACATATAACGATAAAATCAAGCATTGTTCTAATATGGGAGCAAGGGTTATTTCCACAACCCACAACAAAGACTGATTTATTCAAATCAATCGAATATGTGTGTGAGAATCCAGCGCGGTCCACCAGCGTGGTTTTACACATTAAAACGCTCAAAAAGAATGAAAAAAAAAAAATCAATGTCTCAATTATTTCAATTATTTATCAGAAAATATGATCAACCTTTCCATCAAAGGTGAGAGCTCGTATTTACTGATGCTCACAACAGTAGCAATGAAGATGTTTACGTTCTTTAAGTGATCAGAGCGATAAAAGACGTGTTGGAAGAGAGAGAGAGAGAGAGAGAGAGAGAGAGAGAGAGAGAGAGAGAGAGAGAGACTGTATATTGATCAGATTCCCTCAGTAAGACCACTGGCCCAGCAGCTAGCGTGACAGAGTACAGCTCCATTCAATAGCCTTATCATTACCACAGCACAAACCCATTCAGCAGGTCAGCCTGTTTGGCCCCTGGTTCAGTGCGTGTGTGTATGCGCTTGTGTGTGTGTGTGTGTGTGTGTGTGTGTGTGTGTGTGTGTGTGTGTGTGTGTGTGTGTGTGTGTGCAGAGAGAAGGAGGTTTAGAAAAAAAAAAAAAAAAAGAGGGGCTAAATTTCGATTCTTAAAGCCAATGAATCCCATTATAAGAGCACTTACAGCACATTTCTTTGTCCAGAACACTTTCAGCCTAATGAAGTGTCCTAAGAGTCGAGTTAGAAGTGAAAAGAAGATGCTATCCACTAAAGAGTGTTATAAAGCACAGGTAAAGTTACTGGTGGACAAAACCAATTGCATAAGATAGTTACTGAGGAAAGTTTGCCTTCTGAATCCAAACTCGAGTTAAACCAGACTAAAGACAGGCCTCACTTTAATCCTATATAGCTTGACCGCGGTGCTCTGTGATTGACATCCAATGAATTGCACCCAGTGCTCACGAGCGGCAGAGGAAGACGTGGCCAAAAAAAAAAAAAAAACATGGGGAAATTCAAACAATCGGCGCCGAAGCATTAGGCTTAAATCAGTTTGCTTTAAATACAAAAGGACAACCTCCTCTTTTATTAGATTACAGTCAGACATGAGTGGCAGAAGTAGCTGTCAGAGGCGGAGGAGCTGGAGGAGGAGGGACGCAGACCGGGGGAGGGAGGAATAATGGAGCAGTCTCCATTGGCAACACAGAGGCACAGAGACTATTTTTAGCAAATTAATTTAAGGCTCTAAATAATTAACTGATAATTATCTGGCAATCAAGAGTAAGATAAAATGATCTCCCCGAGAGTTTTTTTGTCATGTGGCCCAGCAGGCGGACGGAGGGGCTTTTGTGTGACTCGCCAGTCAAAAAACTGCTGGGTGTCCTGGTGCAGAAAGAGGCAGGGGGAAAAAAAGAAAGGAATTGACAAGGGGATACAGTAAGACGTACTTGCTAGAAGGCAAGCGGATTTGCCAATGATTAGTGCTAATGAGTGACAGAAAACTGGCACTTTCCATCTATTTGTTTGTGGAATAATAGATGTGTGTGGCAGCTGTCTTCTGCATGTTTGTCTCACATGCTTATGCACACACACACACACACACACGTAAATATAAACAGGAACAAATGACGCAAATTCTTGAGGCATTACCTTGCAAAAAAAAAAAAGCATCATAAAATGCAGCGGCACCGCATCGGGTGTTTCTCCTCGATCTTTACAAACTTTATTTATTTAATCTTTATTTAATCAGGCGGTCTCATTGAAAGAGATCTCCTTTCCGAGAGAGACCTGAGGACGCTCGCAAGAACACAATCAGCAGACAAAAAACAACACGACGACGCGACAAACAAGGGATTACTAAAACAGCTACAAGAGGCCTAAAAACAGCATCAGATAATAAAGGTTTCAAATCTCAAAGGCGACTCCAGTCAACAAAATGTGTGCACAATGCCGATTCCAAAAAAAGTTGAGACGCTGTGTAAAGTGTAAATAAAACAGAATGTGATCATTTGCTCATCCTTTTTTGACATATACTCAAAGACAATATATCTATATGTTTGACCTCATTAGCTTCATAGATTTTTTATAAATATCTGCTTATTCTGAATCTGATGGCAGCAACATGTTGGAAGTTATGGACTGATCCAAAAACACCTGTTTGGATCAGTCCACAGGTAAACAGGTTCATTGGTAACAGGTGATAGTATCATGATTGGGTAGGAAAGGTTCATCCTGGAAAGACTCAGTCGTTCACAAGCAAGGATGGAGAGAGGTTCAACACTTTGTCAAACACATGATTGTAGAAAGGAGATTACAACTTGGGAAAATGGTTGCATCCTATTTTTATATATGTTTCACACAGTGTACCAACATTTTTGGAATCGGGGCCGAGGTAAGGGTTTATCTAAGGTTAAGTAGCTAGTGCATGGTGTACTGCAGTTACTGGATTTAAGTGAGAGAAGAGATGTGATAAATGTGCTAAATCGGAGAGCATCCACTAAAAGTTCAGCAGTTTTAGTTGTAAGTTCAGCAGAGTGGTGGTGGATGTTTCGTGTCCAAGTTAGGTTATCTCCACACCTGACCCTGACAAGATCCCCTCTAAAGAGAGAGTAAGACGGGGGAGAGGGAGCACTGACAAGCAGCTGATGAACAGCCTCTGGCCATAAGTGTGTGTGTGTGTGTGTGTGTGTGTGTGTGTGTGTGTGTGTGTGTGTCCTCCAACCTGTAAAAAAAAAATAAAAGTACATTCATTGTCAGTTCATCTCCTCCTTACTAAGTCTCTCCTCTCCCTTCTTGTCTTCATCTCCGTGACCCTCTCATATTTCATTTCGGCTCTCTCTATCCCATTACTTCCTCAGTCCTCCCAGAGCTGACCGGCACAGAAGTGGCTGTCAAACAAAGTATGCAAATCCGTCAATCCATCTTTCTCACGTGGATTTTTTTTTTTTTAGCGGCCTCTTTCACTCTTAGCTCCGTGGTGTGTATCTAATTGCAAAACTCTGTACCTGTTGAGAAGTGGAGAAAAAAAAAAGCTTGTAAATGAGCATTGGCCAGCTGACAGCTGATTTTAATATCCTAAAAGAAGGACGATTCCACAGACGGGAGCATGATGTTTATGAGGCACTGACGACAGTTTGTTGGAAGAAAATGGGCTTTTTCATGTGAAAACATAAGAGGCGTGCGTCTATAAGGGAGGATATGCGGACATATGTATGCATACTGTGTCCTTTTTTGGGTTTTGGGATTACAGAGGGAGCACAATTAGCTTGACGGTGTGACGTGCTTCGGTGAGAGCTAAGGTTGACAGGCCTACCTAGCCTCCCCACTGCGCAACCTTTTATAAAATCAATGCCACCACTAAACACAACTCTCCCCTGTGGAGCTGGGCCCTGTTACAGCCTCCTTCCCCTTCCAGTGTGGGGAGGAAAACAAAGAGAAACAGATAAATTAGAGCCTCCAGCCTGTCGACTATTGTGAAGTGACAACAGTACTGTCAGTAAAAAAATATATATATATATAAAAAAGAAAGCTTTTCTTTTATTGAAACAAGAGCCCCTGCATTTAAACTTCACTGTCTTCAGCCAATTATATTTTCTTTTCTCTACAGAAACATAGCGTTATCTGTGAAAATCATTGTTATTGGCTAGATTGGTTGTCGATGGGTGACATAGCAAAAGAAAAAAAAAAAAAGGTTTTGGAGGCTTTGTACACATCCAAGAACAGGATCTTAGCAGTGAGTTGGCCAGTGAAGAAAACATTTGCTCACATTATCTCTGCTCTGACACAGAAATTGTTCTCCTGCGAGAAATAAATATTATCACGAAAATGGACAAAAAAAAGTGGCAGAAAGCAGGGTAGGAAGGGGAAGGAGAGGCATGTTAGTGTTGAGTAAATAGACATTAAACTTATTGTTTTGTCTTTTTGTGTTGCACCTTGAGGAAGGAGCTTTCGTAGGCTGTTCTCTGAGCTCATATCTAGAGAGGCGCCGGCTTTGGGCCCTTGCAAAGAGCTGACAACGATGGTGGGAAAAGCCAAACACCAAGGCCCGGGTCGCCTCCTCTGCAAACATCCATCTAGTGAATTTACAGTATTTCTTGGCAAGTGGCGTTCACAGACACCAAGATCAATGAGGGGACTCATCAGTTGCAAGACAGGTAACACACTTCAGCACTACAGGATTGTAGCTCGGTCGTGTTACCTGCTACATCCGCACCATCACTGCACTCATTTGGCAGTCTGTTGCTGTAATTTGCATCAGATTACATGCCCGCGGAGGCAAACTCTCCTTAATGGGCAGCATCATCCTCTGCAGGTGGCATGGGAAGAAAACGTGAGTCGGGGACACAAAAATGATCTGCCTCCTCGAATCCTCACCGATCATTGGCTGATTGCCGCCCCGGTGGCATCCATTTGTGCTCCGAGATATCATTTTCAACCACTCAATCTCTCTTCATTAACATTAACTGCACCAGTCCACAATGTGGACACATTAACCCAGTTATTTTCTTAATTACCATATCCAGACTTTTTTTTTTTTTTTTGTTCCTGGCCTGCTGTCACCTGAAACCTTTCACAGTTGATAGGCCAGTACGCTTCTTCAAAATAAAGCAGCCGTCTATGATCGTGCATCTGTAATCTAATTGTCACTTACAGTACTGTGTGTGAGTTAGGCTGTGTGTGTAGTGGGTGTTTTTGACTCGACTAAATGCAGCTCAACTTCTGTCTATGCGAGCAGGGGTGGATTGTGGGTTGATGGGGGTATTGAGCAGGAGAACAATCTATATCAGTCATTAAAATGCAAATGTGTTTACCAAGTCTAGCTTTGATGCCGCACTAATAACAAGCAGTGGGGAACAATCATGAATCAAACTTGTGTAGCGACCTATTGAACGCACGCCGACGCCATGTAATGAAACAAGAGCTGAAATAAGAGCAGTTTCGACAGTCAATACAAAATCCTGTCATTATCTGAGAACGTGAAACAGGGAATTAAGCAGCACGAGATGACGCTGGCACATTTCCAGAGCCGCATTTCAAAGGAAACCTAGATTCCACGTCCTAAATTAAAGACTATTGCGAGTGAGACGGATCGGAAACGCGAGCGTGCTCTGTAAATAAACATGGCTGAAAGCACAGCACCTGTTTATGCATTGTAATCCACTGCAGCTGGATAGATTTTGCAGGTAGCACCATGCAGGCTCCCCTGCTGACAGTGTCGAAGGAAGGTATAGAGATAATAACACACCATGTTTGTTATGAAAATGCTTATGTAACTCGAGGCCTCCTCTCTAGTCCAGACCCTAATTGAGAGTGAAACCTCCCAGATTATTTGTTGATTTTTTTTTTAAATGCTTGAAAAGGTGAAACTATGCAGTTCTTAAAAGATTGAAAGAAGAAAAAAAAAGGTATGCCACATATATGCCTCCTTCCAGTGTCAGACTTAAGCCCGGCTCAGTCTAGAGGAGTTTAAAAGTAAATAATGGCTCATCACTCACTACAGGATATTAATAAGATTTAAGGGATCTCACTTGATCTCACGGAAGCAGATGTAAACAAAACAGAGACAAGTTGCTTTAGTGATGCTTTGCAGAGAGAGAGAGAAAAACTAGCAGAATGAGTCTAGTTGAGAAAATGGTTGGGGAGGCACGGTCAACACTGGTTGTCTTCAGCCAGAACTGGAAATGAAATTTAACTGATATCTCTACAGTTTGCAGGCAAGCATTAGAATGTTTACCTGTGCTGCTGCTATGGTCCTGCTCTGAACGCACTGACGTTATCATCCAAATTTTAACTCCTGTGAGCAAGACTGGGCTCAAGACTTCATCTGTAAACCTCTCACATTACCAGATGATCCGGGCCGAACATCGGCGCTGACCAAAGTCCCAGACCGGATTTCTCCTCCAGTTGTCGGGAGGGATGAACTGACCCAAAACTCCTGTAGTCTGAGCCCGGTTTTAAACATCTCGCCATTCCTCGGATATATTCTGGAACCCCTTGTGGGGTCCTGACCCCTTGGAGAACCATTACTGTAACATACTGTAGCTGTTGAGACAGAAAGGTTGCCGCACTCTTTAAAAATGAAAAATGACTTTATAATCTTGCCAGCCAGTCTTGAACACTGCATACAATGTCATCCATTCATCCATTATCTATAACCTCTTATCCTTTGAATCTGACAGGTAGCCAGTTCAACACTAATATATGTATACATACAGTCTGTAAATGGAAATCTGTTAAGAATTTCTTGCCTATCCAAAAAAGTGTTTTACTATGACTCAAAAAGACAATGCACTTGTTATGCACCTCATCTCTCTGTACTACTGCAATGCTTTGAAGGACGTCACATGAATGTACTATAATATGCCAATATGATGGACAGGAAAAAAAAAAAAAGTACGTCTTGGAGGAAATACCTCAATTCATCTGTGATCACTCATTAAGCACCTAATTGACCGTGATGTCTCCGACCGTGATCTGTGAACATGTGGGTAACTGTCGAGCAACACGCCCAGGCCTAAATAAATAAACTCCAGATGAGCGCGAGGAACAGGGAAGGAAGGTTCGGTCCCTCCCTCTACACGGGCCCAATTAGAGAAAGCGATGTTTGGATGAGGCGGCAGCTGCATCAAGAGAACAAAAGGAATTACAGCCGTAACAAATATCATACAGGAGAGTGAGAAACCTTTAGATGCAGCTTTCAGATTTAATAACTGTTTGTCGAGAGGCTGGAAAATTCATTACGCGACTGTGTTGTAGGGATCGTATGTTGTTTATATTATACGTTTTAGGCTATATGTAAGTATTGTAGACAGTAAGTTCATATGTAATTCTGCAGCTTTTCGTTTAGGAATGAATGACGTTTCAGTAACACTTTATTTGACGCCTATCTCTATAACGCATTATAAATGTATTTATAATGCGTTATAATGACATTATAGCACTGTATAACTATAGTTATAAACACTCATAAACGATCATATTGCTTTATAGCAATAATCATAACACAATATAAAGCATTTTATCATCACTTATAAGGTCAGGTATTATAATACATTATAACTGTTGGCAACTCACTGACAATTCCCACATAGATAATGCATTATACATATATTTATGATATGCTTATAAACATGTATAACTATCATTATAAACACTCTTTATAACAATCATTATAAACATGCTTTATAACAATGAGCATAACACATTATAGAGCATTTTATAATGGCTTATAAGGTCAAGTATTGTAATACTTCATGATTGCTGGTCCCTTGCTAACTGATTTTTGTTGCAAGGATCAAAGGGTATTACAACAATTATTGCTATAAAGCATTATGATCATTTATGAGTGTTTATTAGTTATACAGTGCTATAATGTCATTATAACGCATTATAAATACATTTATAATGCGTTATAGAGATAGGCGTCAAATAAAGTGTTACCGACGTGTTTCCCCCATTACTGTCAACAAGTAGCTCAGCTAATCACTAAGACTTGACATGAAGAAGCTCTCACACACGTGGAATAAAAATGAAGCACTCCAAAAAAAATCTAGTGGCCGCCCCGAGAGTCTGTGTGACAACACAAAGCCATTTGGGGCTCTACTCACTCGCACAATCCCTTCCTCTTGGAATCCTGAAAAGAGTTAGCAACCCACTTTCGAGCTTAGTCAATCTGAGAGAAAGGGATAAAGAGAAGAAAGGAGATGGGTAATATGAGAGAGAGCGAGGACAAGGAAATAACAGATGAGCGAGGGAGAGGACGTGAGAGAGAGGAAGAAAAGCAGGGGTCTCATCTTTTGCAAATCGTATCATCTCTGTGAAAGCGGACAGGAAAGATAGAGATGAGCATTACTACTAATCTCCAATCCGCACCTTGAAAAGAAGTCTAACTTTCATTTGCCACCGACAAGCTGCCTTTTGTGATCTCTGTGGATGACAAAGGCACTCAGTGAACAGATTACATAGTGTATTTACTGTCCTACAGTACTGAATCCACCATTGTAATGAACTCAATTTGACTCACTTAATGAAAGTTTTTAAATGCTGCAGCTTTGAGGGAGAAAAAAATATACATTATTTTATACAAAGTCAGGGCAATCGGCAGACTGTGAAATTAAAAGTAATCTCAGATAGGATTATTATCTCTGATCAGCCTTGCATTGGGGAGAATACTTGATACTGCTCTGTTTCAGATCAAATCTAATAAGCTTAAAGGTAAGTATAGGGCTTAGTATTCATTTGTGGATAGAGAAGCCCATTCTGTACATAGTTCACTTGTAATATGATAAGGAGATATTGTTGGGGGATTAGGTTATCTCCCAGGAGATCTATTAGTGGATAAATCCTACTGGCTGTCTTATGAATCATTACCTTACTGGTTAAATCTGATCTGCACATGCTCTCCCTTCAACTACCAACACAATGACCACAGACACACACAGTTAAAGAAAGCGCATGTACACATGCCTGACAGCAGGTGGGTTCATTTTAAAGATGTAATGCAACGATGAAAAAAAAAAAATTGTACAGCGAGATCGCATGAGGCGCCACTCGGGCGAAAAGAGCAGAGAGATGGGAATGAGTGGATTGTCAACTTGTGTCCACGGCACAGCGGGACATATCCACAGCCCTGTGTGGGATGATAACCAGGAAGGTAGGAAACAGACGCTGCATCAGTTGTAAATCCTGTAATAATGGCTAAAGTGACTTTAAATAACACAGGGACTAATCTTCTTCATGGGGAATACAGTTGCAGACAAACTGGCTCCAGTAGAGTGCTTTTTGGTTATTAGCACAATGACCAAAATGGGGGGCTTTAACAGGATGGAAATGGGAGACGCAAGCAAGGTAGAATAATTCTGTGAGACATACCACAAAGTCTAATGCCATTATTAACACGTTGGCACTATGTATCGTCAGCCCGGCCCTGTCATTACACATTCAGCTCAGACAAGATCCTTCACCGCAGTCACGACTGTGGTATTTAGCGAGGAGAGGGGGGAGGAAAAAAAAAAAAAAAAAAAAAAAGGACAACAAACTGAACAGTATTCCTGCACGGAGCCTAAGGGGTTGGACGGGCGAAATTCAATCCACTTTTTTTTTCTACCTGTTAGAAATCTATTAGAGGCCAATAAGGATGCTGAAGGGAGAAGGTTTGAGATATTTCAGGTCAGCCTCGGAGGTTAATTGTTGAGTCGTCTGTCTGGTCAGTGAGGGGATCACTGTGTGAAACCAATCCTGAAGGCAGGGGATGAACGGTGAGTGTGGATGGCATTCGGGAGATTAGAGCGGTTGATGGGAGAAGCAGGGAAGAGAAAGAGAGAGAGAGAGAGAGAGAGGAGGGAAACATGAACCCATAGACCTCAAATCAACCCTTTCACAAGACTGCCAATGCAAAGTGGGTTTAGACATACACTTAATGTGCTTGAGAGCGGTTATGTGTAGCCAACAAGGCCACTGAGGCGAGCTCTACTTACATTTAAAGTGCAGGGTGTGGTTTAACCTTTGTGTCAAGTAGAGATAGAACAGAAATGTTAATAGTATCAACTACTGCACTTACTACCCATCACCTACTGCATGAAAAAAAAAAAAAAACACAACACGAGGCAGACATGCAAGACAACCTGCACCACCCACTCTCTCCCCTCACTGAGGTAATTAAAGAGAATCTGCTGAACAGAGGAGACAAACTGATTAACGTCCAGCTTAATCACATCTACTGAAACCTCAAGGAACTCAAGCTCCGACTACTGTTACCTCTGTTTTCTGTGTGGCCATGTTACAATAAACAGGCACAAAAAAACACAACAGCAGGCGCTGAAGTTGGCAATGAGGATTTTTTTTTTGTTGTTTTGATGAAGGTCAAATTAAAATGTAGGATGTAGGCGTCGTCGGGGTGATGATAAAATATTTGGCTGTCTGTTCAGATGTGCAATGAAAAAGACGTGGCCCTCCTGTGGGCATCGCTCCACATCTCTCCGGCCGCCTCCACGCCAGTCCCATTTCACAACTTGTTCTACATCTGTGACACATAAACACACACATACACACACACATACTACGTGAAAGCACCGAGGCACTTTTTCTCCCCGACGCTCGCACATGCAGAATGTCCCTCATCACCTTGCTCAGAGATGAATGAGTTCGCCACTGTCCTCAATCATTTTAATCACTTCAATGGAAAATGCCTCATTCACGGCTATCATTCTGCTCTGCCTCGCAGCTATCTCATGTACACACTCCCCAAAAACAACCCCCCTCACAGAGACACACACAAACACACTGACTGTCACTATATGCTTAACTGTGTTTCCTGGCTAATATCTAAGTGATTACATAACATATAATAATAGTATACATAAGCATCTGCAAGGTATAAAGTCAACCAGTTCAGCAGCTGATTGCCAGATCTGCAGTTTGACTTAGTATAGTATTCAAACCATCATGTTCTCAATGCCCTAAATATTTTTTTCATCTTGGCTTAATTAAAAAGACAAACAGCTTTATATTAAAACAACAGCATAATCTTACATTTACACAGCAACATCCTGAAAAAGCTGCATGTAGATGTGCAATATTTCCTTTTTAAGCTCAAGTAACAAAGCAGGACTCCTTCCCTCACGCCAAAGCTTCAACAATAATGTATTCCTAAATAAAGCAAATAACCCTGAATATAAAGGATGGAACGTTTTGTACTTCAAAAACAACTGCCAGGTTACAAAAAAGCAACAATCAGCCCTGTAATTAATATTAATGATGTTAATATTGCTGGGAGGCTCAAGCTGGGCTTGACCTTAATGTTCCACAGCACTGAAGCATCATTTGTAACCATGGCTATCCAAGCTGTGTCAATGCTAATATTAGACTTATAATTCAAATTATTATTTTCTTTAATAATCCTCTCAAAAAGGAAAGGATAGTACTATTCTATTCTATTCTTATTAAAACTGTAAGAGCCTTCTGAGCTGGATTCTCAGCTGTCCAGGTTTTGGCATGAGAGTTTGCCACAGGAGGCCCAGTTACAGGTGTCTGTTCCCACGCACACTCAATTATTCATTATTTAACACTGAACTGAACTGCACTGTTTTAGACTCATCCAAGCAACAGAAGAGTAAAATATTAGGAGGTATTTTGAAAGGAAGATTCAAGGGCTTAAAAAATGGCAATGAAATAGGCGAAAATGAGTATTTTCATCATGGATTAATCTTTGGATTATTTTTTATGTTTAACTGATTAATCGTTCAAGTCTATAAAATAATCACAAAGCGTGTGAGACTTGCTCATCACAATTTTTAAAGTGATGTCACAAGCTCACGTCAACAGCTCAAACCTTTCATTCACAATCATGAGCATTAAAGAAAAGCATCAAATCATTAGATTTAAAGCTGGAACCAACAAACATTTTGTGACTGAAACAATTGATTATTGAAAATTAGTTTTCTTTTCAGCTACTGGTTGCAGCTACAATGAAAGCGCTCAGACTGAAACATGCAGTTTTTGTGCAGGCTGGAAAGAAAGAAAGAAAAACATAATAACAGTAGAGGCTCCAGAGTGAAGGTGAGGGTTGATCATATAGTTCAAAGGTTCAAGTGGGTGATTACAGGCTTTTTTTCAAGCGCACAGCGGCATCATGATTGCGGATCAATGACGAGACGCAGCTTTGAAGCAACATTGTAGAACTCTGTCCTGAGTACGTACATCAATGTCCATTCTTTGAAAAATGAGAATCTATAGTTGGCAATAAGAGCAAAACACAACTGCTACTGTCTTGAATGCAGGGTTACTTTCACTGATTCAATTAGTCCTCTCCAAGTCTGTCTCCATTTGCAAATGAATAAAAGCTATGAGCCACACGGTACAGGAAAAAATACACACTTTTAAAAGTGTCACTGTTGGCATCAAAGGGATCACAGTGTAAAAACAGCTAGACCATGCTGGAAATTTCATTTTGACCAGTCGTTTAGAAATCGAATTTGTACATACAACTGTAGGAGTAGGGCAATGGAGCACATGCAAATAGAATTATATTTCAGATGGAGCATCATGACCTTGCTCATGGAGGCTTAAGAATATAACCAGTGGATCAAACAAGCCGGAGGCATCCTAACCCCTGCTGTGCTATCCATCACAAACATGCCCCACGAGCACATGCAGCCCACAGAGCACATAAAAACTGCAGTCAGTCCTTCAAATTGCTCAACTTATTCTTCATTGTGCTACATCGCCCTGAGAATCAATGTGGTTATCAATCGCAGCGATCTGCTCCTCTGAGCTGCCGATTTGCATGCACATCTGTAATAGCTTGGCGTTTTGATGATGGCAACCATACAGTGTTGCTGTGCAACAACACCTCGTCACCGCTGAGCTGTGGCAGCACCAAGCCCATGTGTCCCTGCAGTCAACGCCTGTTCCTACCTACACCTCTGGATGTGTGTTTTCACACCTGCGCCAGCTCTGTGACTTGTAACAGCAGGACACGGTTGGACAGAGACGTGCTTGAATCTGCATTACGGCTTGCACCATTGTTCGAGTGTTAAAGCATCTCTGCACTGTGAGCTTGTGAGGAGGGAGGTGTGCATGTGTTTTAAATCATAAAAATAGAAGAAAAAAAAAGCAACATATTTTGACAAACAATCTCATTATCATGCAGGAGTTGTGAAGTGGGAGGAGCCGCTGGTTCCAAAAGCATTTTTCACCCACTGTAAATTAGCATTTCAAAGATGTCTTTACACAAAAACCTCAATGTTTCTGTGTGCAGAGTGGAGTCACACAATGTAAGTCTCCTCAACAATGCTATAGGTTTGTGTTATCTGTCACACACACTCAAACTATTTCTGAGAAGTCAGGTTTTTTTCCATCAGTTTGGTGAGCTGGCTCTAAATGCTATAGTACCCATCAGCCTCAGTGGCTGTTGCCATGGAGAAGATTGCAGTCAGAGGTGTAAATCAGAACTGTAGCTTATTCAGATCATATCCTCAAGTCAAGTCAAAGTCAAAGCGTTTATTGTCGTGTGCACAGTAAAAACAAGTTTCCCTGTTGCTCTTGGGAACAAAACACCACACCAACTGCTGGAGTCATCAAATATTGAAATGATTTAAACTGAAAGTGAACTGATTTAAAAGGTGTCATCAGGTCTCTGTAAAGCACAGGCATTACTTTAAGCACAGTGTTAGCGGCACTCCCTGTAAAACAGAATAATAACAACAGTGGCTGGATGTTTTCTATCAGAACGCTTCATGAGACGTGTATCCACATCTTATGGTATTGTGGATCTTTTGTACCGATCAATCAACTTGCCCATCCAAGCCTCACATATGCTCAAACTGGAAGTCACCTAACATTGTCTAGTGCAGTAAATGAATGGGAGTTTGAATTTGCCTGCACCAAAGTACAAAATGAAATGAAGTTGCCATGACCTGTATTTCTGTGTGTTTTTGTGCTGTATTTATGTATTGTGTTTTATTGTATTATTGTATTATTTATGTTATGTGAATGTAAGAAAAGAGTCCTACAAGGCACTTCCTTCCATTTTATTGCTCTGGGTGTGTTTCTCAAATTAAATGATAACATTATATTACAATTACAACCATTTTTTAAAACTTTATAACTAGAAGAATTTAAGCATGAATTTTCAGGTGTGCTCTACTTCGCAATGTCAGTTATACCCAGTCAATGCACACCGGTGCACAGATGTATTGAAAAGTGCACTTTAATTTACAGAAAAGAGAGAATTATGCTTTTGACAAGTCAACCCAAGTGAGAAGAGGGGAGTCAATATTTTTGCAAGATAAATTTCTGTTTTTCAAAATATATGCTTTCATACAGACAGCCAGCATGAAGGCATAAAAGGCATTTTGATTTTTAAGAGTTCTGCAGTCAGACTCTGGACAAAAAGTTAAAATACCACTTATGTACTTATACACTTATTATGAAGTAATTTTGTAGGCGTAAGAGAACATGCAAAAACTCACAGGGAGTTCAAAACTATGATTGTATGTTCTTAGCACCTGCAGCCTTGAAAGTCATGGCACAGAAAAATACAAGCAAAGAAAGGAGAGCAACAGAGAGAGAGATGATTACCGTTTTTAAAATATTAAGTAAGTATTTTATTTGATTTTATGTATTCCATGTATTTTTATCTCATTTTCATCAATATTATCAAATATAATTTCTTTTATGTGAAACACTTCATCATTTGTGCTATACAAATAAAGCTTATTATTTTTTTTATTATTATATTATATATGGTCTCCATGGTTCCTATCCATGTTCTTAAGTTAGGATGGAAAGCTGCAAGGCATCAAGGCAAAAAAGCCCAGGGATCAACCTTAAGTCTTCATCACAGAAAGTCAATTCAAGGTCAGCTGCTGGGTTCAGGTGCTGATGTGTCTCACACATCCCTGTTGCTGTTAAATGACAGGGCTTAGACCCACCGGCAATATACAGTCTGTCTGTGTGTGTGTGAGAGAGAGAGCGAGAGAGGCAGTGAGGAAATGAGAGGAAGGAAAATGTATTAGAAACATTTGGGTTTCTAATCCATTTTAATTTTCACGTCACTACTGTTGCATCTAACAGCAACGTGTTAAATGCCTCTCTGTCTGTCAGAGTCATGCACCAGCCAGAGGCTCATCTCATGTAATCACGTTCATGGAGAAGTCAACACAACCATGAGCACATGTGGAGGTCACCCTATCTATCCCCGCTGCTAATTAAGGGCTAATTGACAATAAAGCACATACATGAGTGTTGTTTTGACTCACAGTAGCCAACATTAGCCCTTCTGGTGACAGCTATAAAGACAGTTGTAAATAACCTATTTGTCATGACATGACTAGTTTGATGCACAGGAAAGAGGTAATGATCAACGCACAGCAAACACAATGCATGTGCACATATCAGGTAACATTATAGTCTCTGTGCCAAGTCAGCTATGTAGTCTGCACCATATATAGATACATGAAGCGACAAATGAGATGCACAGATGTAGCAGAGAAGCAACATAGACCAATACCTATTTCAGGTCTTGCTTTGCCTGTAATTGCCCAAGACCTGGTGAGTTACACTGAAGCCAGGAGCAGCTCATTGATTGGTTCAATTGACAAAACAGTCAATTATTGCCTGGGTATATTTATTGACCTGTAGACAGAGGTGGTATGTTATGTGTGCATTTGTTCGGCTCGCTCCATTACCGGAGCACATTGCTCACCATGAAAAACAAGGATATTAACTTCCTGGTTAGGTTCATACTAAGTTCATACGTGCTCCAATATCATGGCAATTTTTTTTGACTGTTTCATAACATGGAGAAATAGTCAGACGTTCCTGCCAATTAAGACTTCAGAGATGGTTGTCAGTATTGGGAAGCAAAAAGTTATTTTGAATCCAATAAAATTATCAAGGTCTCCTGAATAGAAGATCAGCAGTACCAGTATTTTCATGAGTGCTTGAATGAAGAGTGGGAGTATGGAGTTGCAAGCCTCTCAGCACATGTCATCAGCAAAGAATATCCTCTAAAAGCTGAAATTCAACAGTGTGTTTTGACAATTCTGTCTCGGCCTTGACTGGCAGAGAATGCCAGCCAATCCCCATTTGAAATGCGACAAGGAAAAACAAAGCCTGTCAGAATGAGTTGGAGAGATGTCTACTGAGAGCCACATGTGGTGAGAAACAGAGTCGGGGGAGAGAGGGAGAGAGAGCGAGAGAGATAGAGAGAGACTGCTCCTGCTCTACATGACTCTGTCCCTGAGACACACGTCATGCTGCTCCCCCCACAGTGGGTGACTCTGACAGGATACTGTCTGTGCAGCATTCCCCCTCTGCGTGATTGATGAGCCTCATTTTGCCAATTAATGGAGAATCCCCTGTTGACTACCATCAGATTGCCGTTTGTAACTGTTAGTGTTTCTGACTGTCACAGATTCATTTTAATTAGAGATCTCTTTCTCCTCCGACTTTTCTATTGTGCCTCGAATTTGCAGAAAGCGAGTGCACGGTGACACACTGGGTAAATGGCGCGCTGTGTTATTTGCCATCATTAATTTATTCACAAAGTGCACGGCTTAAACTGTTGAAGGCCAAATTTTTTTGAAAGGAGTCAAACCTAATGTCGACCATATACCGTATCTTATAATCAATTAGCAAACGTGAGGCAATTAGTGCACTTTATTTGCATAATGAAGCGCCTAATTGCTCCAAAGCGTGCTACTGCAGTCAATAAGTTTGGCTAATCGCTTGTGGGGCGGCCGTATACGAGCGGGCTGCCGGAGAGATGGCCCGCAGTCATGCAGACACAGTGATCCCTGGGTCCTGTCAGGCGAGAGGAAGGATAGCCACGGCGGAGCGAAGTTAGAAATCAGCGGAGGGCCCGGGTAGCAAACAGCAGAACAACACCGTATTCCCTCGACAGCGTCGGCGAGGAAGGAATAACATTACTGCGAAGAAAGGAGAGGACGTGTTTGAGCATTAGTTTGATTTACATTTTAGAGAGGCTTTCAACCGGCACACACAGCAACTTCAGCTAATGATACTCAGGCCTTTTCATCAAGGACCGTTCCCAAGCCTTTTCGGGCGCTGCCCTGTAGCACTTATTTGCAATAAGGCACAACAAAGGGTGCTACTAGGTAATATTACTGGTCTGCACATGAATAAATGCCACCTATTGTATAAACGTCTGTGCACTATCTACTAGCATTAAGTACATTTCACCCAACTCATTTTACAATTAACTTTGTGCTATGGCTGTAGTATAATTCAGAGAATGCATAAATGGATAATGCAGGTGGCTATGAAGACCGTGAAAACAGCCTTCTCTCTGCCATTTTGTCTACGTGCGTTTTTCCCTGTGAGTCAACCTGCGTCATTTAACTCATCCTCCATTGTGGATCCACACGCTGAAAAACACCATAAAACCCTCAGTGGCCCATATTTACTAGACAAATAACTCCAGTCACGTTTCTCTTCCACTTGCATTTGATAGAATAATTTGCCAACAATGGGCCTGCCATTCAACTGAGTCTCAGGGATTTCATTAAAACATCAAATGAAAGTGAAATCATGAGCCATGACGGTGGAGAGTGGGGATGGCTAAGCAGAGAAGCGTGGCTGGTGTCTACTGCAGGATTAGAGCTCAGCAACAAGTGCTCAAGGGGGGCTTTGCATCAAACCCAGGAGCCCATGACAAATGAGGGCGGCTGGGCCTCTGTCTATTACCCTGCACTAAGCTCAGGCCTTTTGGGGAAGTAATGAGGTGCAGATTGGTGCTGCTGCCACTGGGTCCTTAGCCCGACTTTCTGTAGAGCAGAAATAATCAGTGGAGACCTTGGCCAATAGGGGCGAAGCTATACAGCAGCTGAGCAACACATGAAGACTTGAAGATTAACTAAACAAATAATTTTCCATTCAGAACACTGTTGCATATTAGCACTGAACCCTCTTTACCGTATATCAAGCTTTAACAACAAACATAAGGATGCTTACAGAAGATGTTTAGGTATTCATTTTAGATTGCAGGGGAGCCACTCCGAGTCCCAGCAGGACTCAACAGATCCCAAAGGACGTCCTTCAAGACTGGCAGGGCATGGAGGCTTCATCAGTGCAATATGACAGTTGTTGGCTCAGGAGCAAAGGGGTGGATCAAGCTTACATCATGGGTGCACCCCCCCACGTCGTACTCCGACGCCACACCCCTCCCTCGTGCCCCTGGGAGCTGCAGTCCACGCCGCCTGTCAGCAAGCTTACTCTACTGGTTAATGGAGCTGCCACATCAGGCCGAGTGTCACAGCCTAACAAGATACTGATTGGAGAACTTCTAGGGAATTCCCCTCGTATGACCAGAGGGCGCTGAAATAGTCTTCTGTCTGGCAGTGAACGCGCCACAGACAAGGCGACTGCGACATGATATCTTTTGTTGACAGAAAGCAGAGCGTGTGTACATGTGATTCTTCTGGCTTCATCATAGCTGAATATATGGCTGATGTGTGTCTGGTGTGGTTTAAATGTCGCTCTGGGAAGCACAGTTGTCTGAACCAAACTCAAAAATCAGTACAATTGTAGTTTATATATGTCGAGTGTAGAGGCATTATGTGCAGTACAGTAAAGTTCTTCTATGTATATACTTCGAACTTGATTGGTATTTGCATGCTTATATTTCACAGAAGGAATTGTGGAGATTAAATTATGCTTATCAAACAATAATGTTGTAAATGTGAGGATTTGCTCACGTTTTCTTGTCAACATTAGCTTCAACTTGATTTGATTAAATTGTATTGCACACAGCAAGTATCAGTTTAGCATCTAACCAGATATATGTATGATATGCATGGATATACGAACAATAAATCAGTTGCAGTCTTATTTTATAATGATAGTGTTGGTTTTTTGGACTGTTTTTTTTTTTTTTCTTCCTGTGGAAAGTTCTTGGACATTGTGAAGGGAAAGTATCCTCAGACAAAACTGACATTACAGTAGTCAAACAAAAAAAAAAAGTTTTGGACTGTGTACTGCAGTGGAACAGGGAGGGAGTTGTACTATGAATCTTGGTACAGCAGTATGAGAGTTGTACAAATATAATAGTATGACAAGATAGACTGTAGGTACAGAAGGGTTCTCAAGCTGTAAATACAAATGTTAGTCAGAGTGTTTATACTTATGAAAGTCAATTTAATTGACTCGCTGTGTGACAATGCCAGTTCATGCCTTACTTAAGGTAATTAAAAACTCTATATAAATGTGCTGCATTTTATATTTGTCATCAAAGGTAATGAGACAGCACTGAGTAAATAACAAAAATGAAAATCCTTGGTAAGACAGCGACATAATCACCACAACCTTTTTTTTTTCCATTACATTTTGTGCTTTATATTTGCAATCATCCTAATTAGAATTACAATTTTAATTTCAGCAAAAACACACACCTATTAAAATGTGTTAATTAAAATCTTAATATCTCCTCTGACATACAGAATGCAACATGAAAGATGACTGTTTGTTCTATTGATTGCGATTTTCTGGTGCTTTATCCGAGTCTGGACACTCGCGCCGAGGTGACGGATACAGGCGCAGGACTCAGGCAGAGGAAGAGTCTGGTTTAAGCACCTCTACTTATTTACACTGGTTTCCACTGAATTTTGGGTAATTAAAAGGCTCCACGGTTTATCTGTGCTTCAGTTAATTGGCCACACAGTTTACAGTGAATTTCATTAGCGGAGGAAAACACTCGGGTTGGGGTTGGAGGGGGAGGGGACTCAAAGGAAGGTAGTGATTAAGAGAGAGAGAGCCTATGTGTGTGTGCGTGTGTGTTTGTGTATTTCTGCTTCAAAAATTATGAGGAGCTGCTGAAAGTGCCACCAGCATCTTTTAACCCAGTTTTCTTATATGCAAACATGCAGAAATAGACATGATGATCTGTAAATAATCTGACTTACTTCTCATTCGAGCACATGAAGGTGAGCTAAAGTGGGATAACTTCTCCGAACAACGCCGCGCCTCTCCAGACAAAACAAGCCTTTAACAGGGGATGTTTCTGTGGTTTAAACTCGGCAGCCTGCTAAATAGAACAATTGTTTCACTAACAACCATTTATTTAACCTTAAGTGCCTGGTGCCGATACGAGAGGCTGCTGTGTGCGCCTGTACACAAACCTAGCCCGAAGCCAACTGAGTCTCCAATTGTTGCTGTTTGACAAAGGCCCTCCATAAACACACTGTAGTGAACCTCTTCCTTTGAAGTGTGAACTAAATCAGGCTGAAGTCTCTGAGAACAACAAAAAGGTGGTACCTGTATAAATGCATCTGTCGATTTTTAAGCCACAAAGGTGGTATTACAGGCTCGCCCCGGGGCCGGGAAAAAGTGTGTCTGCGCTGACCCTGTGTGGGCGGACTAAGTTGGTGTGAGAAGCTGGCACTGTTAGGTGTGTGTGGGCTTTGTAGGATCCCAGGACTTGAGGCTTCCTATTCGCCAGCACGTATCAATAAGTGCTGTAGATGTGTATTTCTGCTCAGCTGCTTCAGGAAATCGTCAAGGGAAGCATCAATCTGATCTAAATCTCTGAGAAATGTGAAGTATCTCAAGTAGTTAAACACAATGCTACGAGAAGAAAAATCACGTCTCAGGTCAGAGGCTGGTTGCTCAAAGACAGACTGTAGCTTTTGGTCTAGCAGATCCGTATTGTCCACCCAGGCCTTGAGTATCTTGAAGAGGGATACGTTCGCGAGGGATTCTGGGTAAATTAAGACTATTTTCAAAGTGAAAGTCACGAGCAGTTGCTTCACGCCACTCAGCTCCATTCACTCAGCCTTGTTGAAGAATTCAAGAGCTACAAGGCCGTTTTAACTCGGAACTCGGTGCTTGTGTGACAATACCACACACTTACACACACGCGGGCAAAAATAAATACATGGAAATAATAGAAACAAGAAATCCACTACAGGGAAATTTTGAAGGCCCTACAATCTCCACAAATCTAAATGCTTTCCTGCGACAGCCGGTGTGTTAGCTTGAAGGTGTAGGGTGGCTAACCTTTAGGCTATGTATTATTTTTTTCAGGGTTCTACTTGCATTAGAGTATTTTGAGAGAAAAAGTCAGACCGGCTAAATTTGTTAGCCCTGTTTAATATATCTTAATGAAACTGGCCACAGAAGACAGCTCCTTGTCACTCAACGTGTGAAGACGGGGGGAGAATGATGTGCTCTGACTCCGGCCTTCTGGGAAATAAAAGGTTAAGCTAAATATCAGTGGGTTGGGTTAAGGCATTAAATACAGCGGGGGGAGATGTATTGGACATGTCCAGGCACCCATCAAGGTTCAGTCCGGTCTCTCATCATCCCCATCGAGGCACCTCAATACCATTAATATTCCAGTATGCAGAGTCCCGCTCTATAGCCTCCAGCTCTACTCCATCATATCCAGCAGGAACTGCAAATGTGTGTGTGTGTGTGTGTGCGTGTGTGTGTGTGTGTGTGTGTGTGAGAGAGAGAGTGAGTGTGTGTGTGCATGTGATAGCCATAGCCTCTCTGGTGAAATAGGGCTCTCTGGGGGCTTGTGCCTCAACTCTACAGCCTTTGTGGGCTCCCATTACTTCTGACAGATAGAGATCACTAAACTGCTGAACAAACACCCCATTCAGTCATTTGCATACATTACAGTAATGGAAAGAGAAAAATGTATCAATAAAGCCAAATGAAGTGCTTCCACTGAGCTCGACTTTCTCTCTCTCTCTTCCTCTCTCGCTTTCTTTTTTCCTTCTTTCTGTATTTCGTAACTGCTGCTGATCTGTTGGCGTGAATTTCTCCTCATATTATTTCATGGGATGAATGCTAAGCACATCAGATGACGCGTGCAGGAAATTTATCAGACCTGGGATTTCATGAGCCAAAACAAATTAGGAGCAATAATCATGCAGTGAAATATAACATAACTTATTGCCTAAATGTTTAATTATTGCTATTATTATTTGTTGTCTTCTGCCAGGACTCAAACTGTCGTGAGCTGGAATGAAAAAGATGGCTGCCATTAACCAGGGTTAACAGGAAATTGGCCATAACTCAGTCACCATTTGTCCAATCATCATAAACCAGGGTGCTTATCTTCAGGGTGTGTTTTGAGCTCCACCCATAGGAGAGTGCCACAAATGCCAACTTAAAACCAAATGAAGTTTGATGTGTATCCTCTTGGGACGAATATTAACCAAAATCTGAACTACCATATCGATGACCTCTACTAGTCTACTATTACTTATAGAGTCAGTAGTGTTTTAGTGTACTTTGCTGAAGTACTTTAAATTGCACTCTATATTGTCTTATGTTATGTCATCCTGTTATCTAACGTCATATCTGTTCAATTCAATCTGTAGCGGCTACAACACAAGAATTTACCAGTTCTGTCTTCACTCATCCTTCAAACAGAATCAAACTAGCCAAAGTGACTTTGCTCACCTTCGTGAATCCTGAAACCTGCTTGTTGCTGCTCGCGGCTTTAAATTTTGCCACGAGCTGCTTCCGTCTGAAAAAAAAGGTTTGAACCCGCAAATTGCTGCTTGTGGCTATATTTAAAACCGTGCCGCTTTGGGGCACATATTACATTTAAAATACCCTGCAGTGGCCTTAGCCTCCTGAAATTAATCTCAGGAAAAAAAGATGACAAGAGTCACAGAAACAGAGGCACCTGTACTCAAGTACACACACTGTAAATTACTATCTCTCTCTCTCTCTCTCTTTGTAACACACACACACACACACACACACTCATGCGCACACACACACAAACACAGACTCATTCATCACAGTGCCCAACAGTCAAGACAACAGAGGCTTCACTTAACTTTTTCAGGGTTGCTCGAGCATCAAATGCATGACTTTTAGCTGCTGTTGTTCTTCCATCTGTCATGCTTCAAGGAACCAACATCCTCTTTTTTTTTTAATCCCAGGGAAAAGTTTAAAAAAGGTATGTTTGCCTTGACTCTGCTATCTTATGTGTACCAAAGGAAATGTCAGCCCAGAATATAGCACTGTATTTCACACTGTCATTGTTCCAACACTTAGCTGTGCAACACAGATTAGAGTGTTACCTAAGCTACTAAAGCTACTAAAAACCTCAGCAAATCAAGCACAGCCTGCGCTTTCTATCTCTTGCATGAGAACAGCCCGACATCTAATATCTTCGAAGTGGTAGAGAACATTGTCCTGGGTGACAGAATTCGGAGAAGTGGATAAAATGGAAACACACACATATACACACACACATATAAAACTTACTACTGTAACATCCAGACTCCAAAGACGCTGAGCAAAATGTGATTGCATACATCGAGTGTCCTATAATTATGTCCCAGAACATCAAGACAAAGGAGAAAACAACTGTTTTCTTCTGCTTGGGACAAATCAATCTGCAGCAAATACAACACCCACCGTATAGTAGAAGTGCATTATTATCAATTGTATCACCTTATTATACACAGGAGATGAAACGCAGATCAAACACACTCAGGAGCTGAGAGAACAAACGAGCGCACGCTTTTCATCGTTTGACTCCTTCCTGTGCCTCCGTGTGTCCTCGTCCCAAAAAATACAACGGTGATTAAAAAATATGTTTAACCATAACGATTCTGCCGCTTGTAAATTCAAGGTAGGGGGAACTTGCTATATCATTAACCATTGCAAAAACTCCCAAAAATGGAACACAACGCATATGGAGAATTAAATATATATACATATGCCTGTCAGTGCTTTCCTACTCGTGGCTACTTTAAATAATAAGGCAAGAATAAAAATAGATCTTATTAAAACCCGCTACGCCTCCTTCCTGGCGCCAAAACGCGATCAGGTGGGATGGGGAGAAGGGGGGGCGAGAGGAGGAAGTGGGGTGTTTCAGGTCACGGCCAGCCAGCCTCGCGCTCTGGGGAGGAACTCCAGACAGTGAGGGAGAGCCGTGCTGCAGTATATCTACACTTCTCCATTTCCTCTCACTCAAGCCTCCAGTTCCCGAAGGAGGCCTGGAATCAATACTGACATCGGGGGGCAGAGTAGCTTTCTTGCCTGCCTGCTCTGCCTCCGAGCCGCCGCTGCCGCCAGGGAGGTCTCTGCTTCAGTTTTTTTAATTACACAAATTTAAGTGCCCTTCTTTGACTGGGAGCAGATTGTTAATGTGTTAGGAGGCTATTACTCTTATACCACCCAATGTGCAAAGTCAGCCTTAATAAATCTGAGACAAAAGGAAGCAAAAATCAGGTTAAATGCTGTCTTACGTGTGAGCTCCTAGCATATGGAAACACCTACTCACTTGTTCAATTACTCTTGAGTAATCCTTTCTTTACTTAATAATGCCGGAGACAAACAAAGAAGACACTGCTTGACTGCTTTACTGTTTTTGTTTTTTTTTTCCCTGTGAAAGGCACCCTAGCCTCAAGGTATTGAGTGATTTCCACCATTGATCAAAGCTATACAGTGAGGACCTTTTCTCTCAGAAAGGGCATTCAAGAAAGTGCAGAGACATGGCTAATTCAATTTGGGAGCAGAGATGCTTGGGTTTAAGTGAAACACTCTGTTATCGAAACAGGAGAGGTGCCATGAGAGGAGATAGTGCACGGATGGTTGTGTGGAGAGGCCTCGTGGCCGGTCGGGAGATGAAATCAGGGATAGGCGATAAGTTGGTGTGAGGGGCTAGAGCCCCTATTAGAGTCCCCCAGGGGACAGGCAGCAGTGGCAGAGCGCAGTAAAAATAGCCACAGGCGTGATTTCACTCTCGGGACCCAGGAAGGAGTGAAAAGGGAGATCTGATCAACATCTCACAGCAAGGCAGCCAGATCCATTCCCCAAGTTCCCTTGGGTGCCACCTATCACACCAAGTGACTTAAACTGCTTACCACTGCCAGACAGGACACAAACAGCACACACTGCTGTCGACCAAATGGTACATGCAATGTCCGAATACGCCAGAATACATAGGAGCACATTTAAGTATGAAACCAAGTAAAGGCGTGAACAGCAAAAAAAAGGATATCGACATCTTTTCCACAAACTTATCTTGTGGGTCGTCCGTTTTGGGGAAGTTCTCGATGTCGTTCTCGAGCCTCTGAATGTGACGTTCCATGGTGGTCAAGCTGCTTTTTAAGATCTCAGCAGGCACTGTAGAAAAAAAAACAAAAAGAGACATAATAAATTGATCAGCAAGCAATCATTGGCAGGTTTCCACCAATGGAACATGATGAACAGACACTGTTGAAGTTAAAATAAAAAACAGCTATGACTGTATGTTGTGGCATACTGACTCCTGCATAATCCATTTGTGTGTGGCCTAGAAAGCAAGCATGTCATTAATCAGTCTGTAATCACTGTTTGCAGAGTTAGCTGTGGAATCCACAGTATTCAGATCAGGCCTTTCAAGTGGAGACTTCAAACAGCAAGCAGCGTCTTAGGGGATCAGACGGGACAGGAGCGTGGATGCAGTAAGATGTTTAGGTTGCTGTTAAGGGTTTAGTCTTATTGACACACACACACACACAATCTCTTGCACACACGCATATATAGTATGTATGCATATAGGTTCTTCTAAAGAAAGGAAAACATTAACATATAGAGAAGTTTTAAGTTGAAAGTCAACGAGTTATAACACGACCTCTTTCAAGATAAACCTTCATATTATGACTTTTTAAATTGCAGCCATACATTTCCTTTCATGTCACAGGCTTTGACAACTCATTGCAGTATTAGTTACATTCAGCAAAGGCCCTCCTGAATATGCAGTTTATTTTCAATTTATATGCCTTTTGATATCCTCCTACCACTAAAGGCCTTGGCCTTTGAGGCACACAACAGAAAATTTAGACAAAAGATGGAAACACGGTGAAAACAAGAATGTGTTCAACAGAGATTGCTGCCATAGTCCAATCAATTCTTCTGTTAACCCTTAAGGTCATTGTACTGCATGTAAATGGACAACATCTTGAACCCAATTGGATGTTCATCCAGGGGAAGATAAATGAAAATCTAGTTGAAATAAGTAGGTTTATTTTCCTCTCCTTAGACTGTCAGTCAGGAGCTTTGTTCCTTTAAAATTTGAAGGCTGGGATCATACAAAGGCAAAAGGTCGCAGGGTCGTGAAACAAACAAAAAAAAAAGATTCTTTCTCTTCAGATGGTAAATGCGCACGTCAGCCTTGAGTTCCAATGTTTGTTAGACACAATCAAACAAGCAAAAGAATGGAGGCGAAAAATTAAGCATGCCCTGCTTCCTGAATGAAGTCGTCTATTGATCAGTGACAGAGATCTTGTTTTGATTTGCACATATGAGTGAAAAAAAAAAAGATGAATGTTTGAACTTTGACCTTTGTATCATGTGTGCACAGCAACTGGTCCGTTCTTTGATTTGCTTCAAACTCTGATCGATAACCAAAATAGGCCCCAATAAGGCCTTCAACAACTCACGCTACCTTCACATCTGCAAGGTAAGTCCATTCACTCGACTGTAATTGAAGCGGCAAGGGGGTGAGGAGCCGGGTAATGGACAACCTTCGAGAGATGTGGCCTCCGTGACACAAGGGTCAACCTTGTCTTGCTTTACAAATTTCATAGCTTGGATGTGCTCTTTTTCTCATTTTCTGACAATAAGATTGGATGGCGAGATTGTGGATCGCAAAGCAGCTTCAACCAAAAGGCGTCTAACGCGCACTCCTGCCGCAAAGCGCACACAAACAGACACGCTCACGGGTGCACACACAATGTCTGCTGCAAGTACAAGCAATACAATAAGAGTGAGGGGGTGAGGTCGCTGTAATTATTAGACTTTGCAGCTCGCTGACTGGCTGGACGGATCCATTGACTGGGAGTTTCACAATCCCTCCTCTTCAATTCTCACAGAACTGACTCCTGGGGACGACAGTGAGAAAACCACACTATCACATAGGCTGTTTCTCTGCTGATGGGGCCTCTGAGAGCCACATGCTGTTGTCGCTATGATCTCACCCTCGCTAATGGTGAAAAGGGAAAATGAACAGCGTCGTAGGTGGACAGATGGATAGCAAGAGAAGAAACAATTACATTCGCTTGCATGTATTGAGCGGCGGGAAGGTCCGCGTCAGTCATTGTGGTTTTTTCGCTCGAGGCGTGAGTGATAGTACTGAGTAATAATTTGGCTGTAACGTTGGATCATAGTAGCCATGGTAGCCAAGAAACAGTGGCAAGCTAACTGCGATGGTGTTTCAGGGGAGCCATTTACAGGATCAAAGTGAAGCCGTGGGACCACAGACTATTGCCTACATGGGAGTTACTTAAAGTTGAAACGAACTGGCTCGCAGGAACGTGTCAGCTGAAGTATCACACAAACATACACAGTATATATTTTGATAGTATTTATGCTTTTTAGAAATACATATACATTAATATCACCATCCCCTCTTCGCTCTAATAATCTAGCGTCTCCAGGATCTAGCGCGGATTCTTTGGGGATATCATTAGTAAAATTACCACAAAAATAATGCTGTTATTTTCAGGGTACAAAACATGGCAACTGTGGTATCTTCTGAATACACATTTCAAGTGGATCAGAGGAGAAACAGAGGGGATAGGGGATTGCATATTCCATCTTTTCCAGACAGAGAGGATTTTTGAAACATGTAAAATTATTCTAATGACTGCTGTCAGCAAGGCCTTCCAGTATCTTTCAATGACACACACATACACACACACACAAAAAATCTCTGTCTCCAGGTTTCTAAGCCAGCACATGCAGGCAATATCTACTCAGGTAAGTCCTCACATCAGAAAAAAAACATGTCATTTCTATAAGTTGTTGTTGCTTTAGTTGGCCACGCTCTCGTCGAGCCAAAGAAATGAGTGCGGCTGAGTGATGCATGGGGGACGCGAAAGAGTACGAGAAAGACAAAACCCATTTGAAAGACAAGAAGTTAACTTGTGTGAAAAACAGACAGCATAAAAAATCCCCTCTGTGGTCAACATCCTTCAGTTATTGAGATGAGCCCTGCAATACCTACCCATGATGCATTACTCATCCCCATGAACAAAAGACAGGCAAAAAAGTATTTCATTAAGCTTTGGCCCGTTTCCTTCAAATAAACTGCCAGCGAAAAATACTGCGTGGCTCACGACACCAAATCAACCGCTATAATGTGAAGATGTCAACTTTATATGCAGTCATTTGTAGAAGGGGGCAATTTTCATTTTGATTTATGGACAAATAATACCAATCTTTCATCCAGTGCTCTTGCTATGCCGCCAAAGGTTACAAAGGAAATTGAGATTTATTTTGAACGTAGCTGCCAACGTGGAATAAAAGATCAAGTTTTAAATAATCTAAACACTTGTGAAAACAAAGACAAATGCAACATAAAACCAAAGGAGAAGGTCGTTCATAAATGCATTCATCACCTTAGCCAAGTAAGTGTATGTTTGTGGGTGTGTAGGAAGGGAGATGAGCAGGAACAGAAGACAAACAGACACTGAAGAGACGCTTGAACAGAGACAGTAGAAATGTGTTGAATAGATGTATAGAACTATTTAGGAAACATGTTTCAAGAGAAGGAAAAATGACTTTAACATACTGCAATTAAACATGGTGGTGGACCACCTGCAAAGTTTGGGTTCAACCAGGAAGTAGATCAACATTGGGTGTTAGGTTAGTTGACTTATTACTACCTAAATTTATAGCTGGAAATTGATGCCATGATGACTGTATTTTTTTCTTGTTTGCACAAGCCAGATATGTAGACATGAAAATTAATGAAACCTTAGACTAAAAGAAAATAAAAAAGCCAGCCCAAATTGCCAGAGCCACTGTGTTTCTTTCTCCATAGTATGTTTGTCTACAGATAAATTAAGTGCCAACTGTTTGTCTGTGGGCTAAGTGGCAGTGACAATATCATCACTTCAGTCATATATAAAAACTCTTTCACGCTTTAGAAAATTATAGCTGTTAAAACCTTTAAGAGCCTTGAAGGAGTAATCTCACCCTCGCTTGTTATCTTCTCCTCTCATAACCTATTTGCATATAAAACATAGGGTGTAAAGAGAGAACGACCTTGAATGGGGGGGGGGGGGGGGGTCTCCACACATGACCAGATACACACAATGTCTTCCAGAGGGCGTATTCATCACATCAGGGTAAAACTGGTTATTGATCAGCAGGGACTGATACCAAGACAAAGATGAATCTTATGTCTGTTTAAGCACAAATTAGAGTTATTTCAAACCCCCCCCCCCCCATTTAAAATGACAATGACTTATGTTTTTTTTTTTTTTTTTCCCAATAAAAACCCTCCTTTGTCTTTTTTCATTAAGCTGTTGGTGGCACCTGAAAGTGAATAGGAGATGAAGTGGGAGGCAGACTAGAGTACAGCAGAGGAAAGAGACAAAAGGATGAACACAACTCTGTGTGTTCCCCTTTCAGCGGGAATCAAAGCAGCTCCAGTAGCAGGAGTGAAAGTAATATTGTTGCTGTGACAAAGCAGTGGCATTGTTCTTTCTGATTACCTCGGATCATGTGATGTTAAAGAAAAAAAAAAAGAGGCAGGCAGGAGAAGGTGGCGAATGTGGAAATGTAATGGACAGCATAAACAAAGGAGGCGGAGGAAACATCGTGGCTCAGTATTAACTGTAAACATTATCAGCTGCTTTTGCTTTTCAGTGTTATAATTTGTAATGGGAAAAAAAAATCACGTTATTTATCTATTTAGAAATAATTGCATGCACTACTTAAGTTTCCTTATAAATATTTACACACATATAGACCAATTATACTGTTGCATCCTACTGGAAAATAGACAATGTCATCGGCAGACAATGTAATTATTTTTACTCCGAGGACACAAATCCACACCACGCACAAACAATCACAATTTCCCATCAATGTTACGCTAATTGCGTGCACATAAAAGGCTAAATCCTTTTTACTTTTGCTCTATTTCCTCTTTTAATTTGCATTTTCCTTAAACCCGCCCTGTAAAACAACTGTTATCATAATGAAAGATTTGGTTTACCGATTAGAGCTGGTGCCCCCACCCCACCCACACACAGAGCGAAAACATAAGGTTAAAATATGTAATGGTTAATCTGCAAATGCCCCCTGCAGCACTGATCACAGGCTGCGGCCTTTTCAATAAATCAAAATGCAATTAATATTAGAGGGAATTAATATGTATATAATTTAATATTGCACTGAGAGAAAACTTGAGTGACGCCTGGTGTTATTTATGTTACATGACTTTACACTTCAACAGAATATGTACATTAATTACAGCACATTAGCATGTTATTACAATTATCGTAACAGTCATTATTACAGCTACAGCTCAGTGCATTATAGCACATCTATAATGCACTGTACAGTGTAATGCAGTATTTACTGTATCTCCCTCCCAGCCAACACTGGCATCTATAACCAACATCTATTATATTTTCTACCAGGTCGTTCAATAATCTAAAACTGCAGCGTCTATAATGGAAAGGAGCGGAGCACATGGGCATTAACCCAAGAAGAATAAAACATGACATGAGAACTAATAATAACATAATTTTGAAATTACAACATTCGAGGGGACGTATGGGCTGCAGCCAAAGAGCACAAGCACAGCCAGACAGGGGAAAACCACACTTACAGTAACTGTACCTCACACTCTGGAAGGAGGTCTTGTTTACAATGGGGGTCATGTCTGTGAGACTTTATTGCTTTCGGCAGCCATCAGAGCTCCAGCCCAGTGCCAGATCTCTGGAGGAATTACAAATGGAGTCAATTACAATATATTTTGATGCATGGGAAAGTTTAGACATTGACCCGGGGTGATGACAATTCCCCAGGAAGTGCTGAGGAAATCAGTCAGGGCGATGTGCTGGTGCTATATGTGAGTCTCTGCCCTGTGCAATAAAACGAATAAGGAACTCGGAGGGAGGCCATGGTTTATCTCCTCTCTCCCGACAATCAACCATCTAAATGCTTGTCATGCACTTACTTGAAGATGGTCATTTCTCTTTGCCAAGACATATTTTTTTGTTATATTGTTATGATACGTTTGCGGTGTCAAACACAAACAACAGAAAGGTATGAGTTAGGAGCTCACAAGTGGATGGTAGGAGAGGTTTTTTTTTGGCATTCTGTGCATGTAAGATACCGATGGGAGATGAGTGACCATAGCCCGAGGTGCCAAGTGTCTGTTTTCATGCATGTTTGCATGTACCATTGTAACTGCCAGCTGGGCTGTTGAAATGGGTGTAGCTGTAGAGTGAAGTAGAAGGAACTGCAGGATATTTCTGAGAAAATAAAAATCTCAGCTCTGTGCTCATCAAGGTAAATTAACAGATGTATGGTCTCCATTTTTGTGAAAGCCGCAGTTGCCAGTACAGCAACTAATTAATTACAGTTTGCTAATGACTGCTCAGCATCTAAATGACTGATAAAACTGCATTAATTCAATATTTAATTATTGCACTCTATCTTAATGCAGACATCAAGTTTGACCGAACAAGTAAATATAGATATAATTTTAACATAATGATACGAGTAAGTAACAGACCCGCGATGTCAAGAAGAAGTGCATTTACAGGAACAAGGAGATTCGGGAGGCAGGGAGAGGACATGACTTGTGTGAGTGTAATAGACAGGAGAGATGCTCAGCGATGGGGGTGTGGCAGTCATAATAGCCTGCAGTGGTTGAGGCTCTAACCTCATTCACAACTTCAAAGTTGCACCTTATCGCATAGCCGAGGCTATTTCACCTGACACCTCTAAGGGACACACTTCACTTGACATTTCTAGATCCAAGAGACCCAAAACCTTACTTGACTTATTGACTTGCCTGGGATCTGCAAAATGCAGAGCCAAGAAGTGGAACAATAATAGAGAGTGAAGTATGTTGATGTAAAAATTCGATTTAGTTTAACAGTATATGTGCTGAAGAACATTTGAACCGACTGCCTCATTATATACTGTTACAAAAGCACCTGCTAAATGAAACAAAAAACAAAATCCCAGTTTTTAAATTTTTAAAATTAAGTAATGCAACACTAATTAATATGCAGCAGATGCAAGCAGTCTTTTCCAGGGTGTAAGCAAACACACACACACACACACCTGAGCTCTCACACAGAGCAATTCTGCCTCACAACATTTTACAACATGACCAATTTAATCTGACACACTTTGGACTCTCGTTTCAAATACGTATATAAGTATGATTGCTCTGAAATTAAAGGTTGAGATCTAAACAAACATCATGCCATCATCTTCAGTTATGCGTCAAACACTTCTCTGTAATAAAAGCCAAGTACAAAAGGGTTAAAGATGCTGTGTAGCATAGCTCTCGAAGGCAAGATCAACTTGGTGCATTCTTATCATGACACAAGCAGCTGAGCTCTGGCTGAGTAAAGTGCAGTGTTGATTAGGTTTTTGCAGGAACAATTAAAATAAGTTGTCACATCTACGTTCCCATATAATTCATGATTGAACATACTGCCACACTTCTTACTGCTAAACAGAGATTTATACATTTTGCACCATCATCTGAATCCCACATTATCTAAATGTGATGTATTTAAAATGTCACTTGAGACCAGGTTAACCTTGATAAAATGTAGCATTAACTGATTTGTTTTGCCACTTGTGGATGGCAAAAGCTGTAATCACACCATCTGAAATACTATCTTATACAGTTGCCTAACTCAAACAATTACCAATGTATGCCTCCAGCAGACACAGACAGACATTAGCATTCATTTGAAGTGTTACTGGCCACCTGATGAATGCAAGTCAAATATTCTCCTTTCAGCTCTACTTCGGCCTTTTTAGCTTGTGAGATGCTCTACTGCCTCTACCTGCTTCAGGCTTAGTTTGTCTGTGTGATGTTTCCACAGCTGGCTGCTGGAAAACAAGGCTGAGTTTGCAGAGCAGAAAAAAAAAAGGCTAAAAAGATCTAAAAGTTCCACGAGAGCACTACAGGCTGGGGTGATTATTCTCTGTGGGCTGAATGAACCTTTTTGATACCCCCCCCCGCAACATGAAAACTTGTCCCCTTTAATTCATCAGAACTGACCTGAAGTTGACCACAGTGTTTATACAAAGGAAACCAGAAACCAAAGCCACAGCTCGAACATGTGTTTTTGATTTCGTGGCAAAATGGCAGAAACCACATTTATTTATTTCTTTTATTTTTTACTTCAATAATTTGGATTCTTATTTCTAAATTGCTATTAGTCGTAGAGCAAAACTGTGTACATGTATCTCATGATTCATCCAGCACTTCAGGATCTCGAACACAGTTTAAAAACCAGAAAATGTATGATTTACTAAGTCAAAAATTACAGCCTTCTACCACAAGCAGTGCACAGAACTGTAATAATAAAAATGATGCAGTAATTTATGATGACCCTGATTCTTTTCAGTTGCATTCCTCTACAAAATAAGATGTGCCTCAGCTTTGTGACTCAATCTTTAAGGCTCCATTTACTGCTGTTTTAACCTTTAGTAACTTTATGTTTTCATGTTTGTCATGGAATTCAGTTCTGAGTAAAAACACTTCTGCGTAATCTCACTGGGACGTCGATGGTGGGTTTTCATTAACAGCATCAAGGTCACGGCGCTGAGACTTAAGTGAGATACAGTAGATGCTTTGATTGTAAGTCTTTATCTTTTTTTTTTTTTCACTCTGCCACACATTCCCTTCCAAAACATCTTGCTTAGTTTTTCCTGCCTCTCCCTCATCCTGTATCTTAGTAACTCTTTGTTCTCTCCTTTCCTCAGACTCACTCTTTCCCCTCCTGTCGTTTGGGTTTCTGTTCTGTTCCCATTTGTAGCTCAAGAGCTCCCTCTGTGAGAGATACTGCTGCCAGGCAGAGGAAGCTCGACATGACCATATTTACACAAACCTTACTGGAGTTTATTCATTGCAACACGTTTTTTTTTTCTTCTTTTTTTTCCTCAATGTTGTACAGATGAGCTTGACTCTTTCTTTACAGTTCCTAAATAAGACGTGTCACCCAGAACTTGACAGATAGAAAATGAATACTTCAAGTGCAGCAAATAAACAGTGGGAAGGTTTGTTTAACAATATATTTCTTGTGATGATGGAAATAAGTTATGACAGTGCTCCAATATAATATGAATGCAATATGTTGGTTGGATGTAAAGAAATGAATTGACTGAAAGGACCGCGTGATAATTTCAGTAATTCAATTCAGTATGAAACTGTGTACAGGATATGTGCACACTACCAGTGCTATTTATCACAGTGTTGTCAGTGTGTAATGTGGCAACTATAACTTCAAACCACGCTCTCAGCACAGAAAACTGATGCATATATTAGGATTAGTTCTACCTTAAAGCTGTGAGGTAAATGTCATTGATCTCACTCAGACATATGCCTGAATTTATAAGAAGAAGCCATTTCATTTGCTAAAATGTGTCTGTTCAAATTATCACTTCGACTGCTGAGCATATTTCAGAAATTACATTTTTAATGCTTGGCCGTCTGCACATGTGTGGCTGTGCATGACTCATGAGAAGAGTGTGAAGGTGGGTGATGACTCAAGGACTGTGTTTGTCTCGCTCGCTTCCTTTTGTTGATGAGGCAGTGGAATATAAGGCAGCGTTTGTTCCCCTCAATCAACACATGTGTTAAAACCTGCATATGCACACATGTTATGGCTTTTGGACAAAGATTATTACTTAGTATTTGTCATGGAAACCTATGTATGAAGATTTTTTTTTCCCTTTTTTATCTGGAAGTGTGATGTTATTCACACATTTGATAATTATGGTTTTGTTACTGTTGGTCTACATCAATCGATCAGCACCTCTGCCTCATTTATGAACATGGTATAGCTTGTTTCTTTCATCCATAATAACCTCCTCTAAAAGATGGGTTCTTTATATGGGTTAAAAATTACACCGTGTTTATTAATTAACTTCAGTAGTTCAATTTGTTTTCCACCATTTCCAGTTTCCAGCTTTATACTGAAGAGACAGATGTGAGACTGGTATCAATCTTCTCATATGATGCTGTAAAAAATGAATAAAAGCATATTTCCCAAAATGTCAAACTACTCCTTTAAATGCAAGTCTTCAGTCACAGACAACAGGGCTTTGATATAAAAGCAAAATCAGCACACTGCCAATATTTTCTAACACTAACATAAGGTGAGTTCACAGAACTCGCGCTAACTCTTGCTTACATCTAATGGAAATTAGAATTCCTGTCCATTCTGCTGACAGTACGTCTCACGTCACGAGTCCCAAGCGACCACAATACCAATGAGGAATGTCTGCCCTTAATCACTCTGTGTTTGATTTACACCATCCATCCACGGAGACAGCAATCCTTTACATTTTTCAAGCATTGCTCTGTGAACTCTGGCAATCACGCCAATTGCCGCCATCGCCGTCCCTGATTATTGATGAGATTTAGATGGAAATTATGTATTCACTGGAGGAGAAAAGACAGCCAGGCTCTTCTTGATTGGCTTTAAGCTGAGCAGTCATACTGAAGAGGCATCTGTCAGATGGTAGGTCACATCCCCTCAGCATATTGGTTTTATCTTCCAGCGCAGATGACTGGTTATGGTGGTTCCCTAACAACAGACGCAGAGCCGGGGATGGGAAGGTAACTGAGTGCATTAAATAGGCCCACTGACTGGAAGATGTAGAACTGGGTACAAGGTATTTGGCAGCAGCAGGAAGGATACATTTTGAATTATTTAGTTAAAGGCACAGTCCTCGATAGAAATGCAGCAAAGTTGTATTTGAACCATCATCCCGACCTTAGCAACTCATATATGTGCAAGAGTATTGGCTCATAAACAAACTGAGGCCACAATAGCCATCACTTTGTTTTACAAATGACATAAATAACAAATGAATATCTTATCTTTTAAATACCATCAACTTGAACCAAAATGATTCCGCTCATTCGTTATTTATTTTCCACTGGGAGTCAGTGTATAAACACTTAATCCACAGGGTTAGGCTATTTCTGAATGTTCACTTTTGGGGAATCAAGCTATTCGACAGCAGGTATGTGAGACTGCAACACCTGCAACCATATGGGTCTGAAAATGTGTTGTTTTCAGTGTCAAATTTTCACTAACTTCTTGAAAGTCTTTGAAGTAACTTGCCGCATGAGAGCTCAGTAAAATTACTATACAGACATGATCCAGCAGCCTCCACACCGATCAACGCAAGTCAACCTGCGATGCAAACCCGACTTACGCACCCTGCAGAATCTGTGGATAGCAAGTCAACAAAATCTGGATATTTAAGTGCAAATTTTCAGTGTTAATTCACAAATCTCTAAACATAGTCTTTTGCGATTATTATGCTACAAGCTGAAAAATTTAATTTAATCCCCTTTTCTTTAAATCTACTTTCATCTTTTAGAAAAACAAACACGTACAGAATGTTTCGACTACTCGCTGAAATAGACGCCTAGATAGTTTCTAAAAAAGCTATAGAGCAGGCATATGGGTTACATAAACTTGGTCCACTTCTGCTTGTAGCTGTGCTGTGACCTACATGTAACTGCCGAAATTAGGATTGCCTGTGTCCCTATGTCACACTAATATGGTAGATGTGGAGAGATTCATATCCCTTACACGGCAAGAAAGGTCAAATCAATTCTGCCACCGACCATATTTGTCTTCATTTAGCAGCCCCCATAGAAAGACTTCACAGGACATCGCATCTCCTTTCGAAACATATGTTTAAGTAAGTGTGCAATCATGAAGTCTTTAAGCAAGGATGTGTTCAGTATTAATTTGGCCAGTGTCGGCATGTCTTTTGTTTTCCATCCACATGAGACAAGGAGACTCGGTACGCACGATTGCCGAGCCATAAACACAGCCTCTTTCCACCACCTCAGGCAATCCTTAAACTCATCAGCAGTGTAATGAGACTTTCGAGCTGGGAGATGAATTAACTGCCTGATTTTCTTGTTTTTACACCCCCCCTTAACAAAGTGGCTGAATATAGCATTGGGAGCAGTCCAGGAATGTGATGTATGTGGCATGACCGAAACACATAGAAACATAGATGGGTGAAAAAAGCAGAGGCATTGATTGGCTTCTACTGGAAGAGTATGAGACAATCAGGCTCTTGCATTAATCACTGTGTGAAAAAAAATATATATTGCTGAAAGGCATTTTGGCAGTGAAGCTGCAAAATAACACAAACGCTATGTAAATAAAAGCAAGCATGTTTCATTTTGATTTCACATCTTTGTCCTCAAGATGTAGTTATTGTGGGTGTTCACCAGGAAATATTAAATTATACAAACAATATCAAAACATCAAAACCATTTGTGTGTAGTTTTGACTGCTTGGGTGCTAAATGCAACTGTCTAGGTTGTGGGTGGGAAGCCAGTGAGGGAGCGTGTTAATGATGCTGCAATCACCACTTCTACTATTTAGTCTGGGTGTCTCTGCAGAGAGGGTGAGATCATGAAACCATCGACACTTCCAACCATGCCACCCTGAGAACGTCAGAGCTCGTCTAATATCAGAAACTAAGCCGGGTTTGATTCCAGGCTTCCCCTGTGTCCACGTGTCAACGTGTCCTTGAGCAAGACACTCAACCCTAAACTAACTGATCCGCCACCGTCGGTGTGTGAACGGGTGAATGAGAGGCAAATCGTGCTTGGTCCATTAAGGTCGAATAGTGCATCTCACTGATGAGTGAAAAGAAGCAGCTGGTGACTCCATGTGAACCGGAGAGGACACGCGGCAGTCTACACCCTCCCCGGGCCAACAGAAGGGGACAGTAATGACAAGAGCTGACGCATAGGGAGGCCCTGTGAGATGAGGAAATTTAAGTTGCATTGACAGAAACTTGTTAAGCTTTAAAAGCCCTCAAACTCACAGAAGTGTTTTAGATCAAGCCAATTTAAGTTAAAGGACATGTACATCAGAATGATACAGAAAATTATATGACACTAAAAACTGTGTTTGTAATAGGTCCAATATACAGTATAATCTCATAAATACATAGGACTACTGACAAAAATAACAACACCCAAACAGGTTGTTTCTCATCCTTAACTACATTTAAAAGACACAGTGACCATGTAATGCGACAAATAAGCTTCCAATATGAGCTCCAGTGAACAACACTACAGTCATGTTGTCCATAGCACACATATTCCAAATTTTTCTGACAAATCAGGCAAGGTCTAAAAGTAAATAGAGTAAAAAAATAAATCATACCCTGAATATATTCCAACCTTTATGCTATTTGCTTTCAGTCAAAACCTGATTGTGAGAGAGGAAACCTGCATAGTTATATCATATTCTGTCTCAACCACCACAGTCTTTTCTTGCCTGGGTCTGGTTTGGAAACTGCTCAGGTGGATTTATCACACTCAGTCTGTGTAGTTTAGATGAATCTGCAATCCTCAATATCAATTAAAGATACTCAATAGCCACAAAAGGGTTCAGTTATCTCCATCCAATCATGCTGTTTCTGAGAAAATGTCACTGGAATCTCTTTCACCCAAAGACATCAGGCTACTCAAAAGTTAAAAAAAAAAAAAAAGTTGCATTAAACCTGCAATGCGGAACTTTTGTCTCTCCCTTCTGGCAATGAGAGTAATTACACAAGTCAATTTCACAAACACCATGCCATCGGCTCCACCGTGCTCCTAGTCGCTGTAGCCTGCTCCATCTCTGGTTGTTCTCACTTTTATCTCTGGCCAATCGTTGCTGGTTGGCGGATTCACTACCAGTGCGTCACAGACTCCAGATTTAAAGCCATACTGCGAAATGTGTGAACTCATTTGGCAACCTCCATTGCACGTTCATTTATAGGTAAAAGTCCCACATTGCTGGTTTCATGCTGGATGATGCCCCTGTGTGTTCACAAAAATCACACCAACAATATCTACATCTGGCTCCACTTTCACCTCAGTCTGCCTCCGACTACAAAACTACATCTTGAAAGCTTTTGAAAAACATATTTTATGATGATGCTTTTTTAAAATCCAGAAGTTGGAATTACCCAAACTGTTGTTTTTTCCATTACAAGAAATGAAAAAGAGAAAATGTCAGCAAACTCAGCGCGCTGTGGACAGAGAGGCCTCTGATGCCTGTGGCCTGTTCAGAGTCGACTATTTCAGGTGCTAAGTGCCACAGGGCTGCCAAAACATTAGGGAAGTAGAACTGCAAAAGACATACAGTACTGTGGGGTGTTAGTGCTGTTATCTTGTAGCCCAAGGCAGCTTCATTGTGTGCTCCCATTTAGCCATCACTTAAGGGGGTTTGTAGCTTGCAGCCAATCAGCCTATTCTAATAACCAACAGCTTTCGGCTTTGCTGAAAGCTGCCATTGCCCTGAATGTACTGTACTATGCCATGAATATAGGTCACGGAGAAAATGAAATGTTAACCTTCAAAGTACCAGGAATGTGTTTGCAAAACACATCCTGAGGGGAGAATTATTATTACAAAATGATTTCAGTCACTGGAGAGACTGTTTTTTTTCTGTGGGATAATTTAAGGACTTTCCTGGTTTTACACCTCATTTAGAGAGTATTTCATAATGTTATCTGATTTGATAGTAGATAGTAGATTCAATTTGGTCTAGAACTGAGGATTGAGGATCTCTGAGAGGATGAATGAAGCAGTCAGAGAAAGGTTCCTCGCTTCCTTCATGCTGTTTAGGCAGCCATTGGGTTGCCAGGTCAATCAACATAGGCCTTTGTCTGCGCACAACTCTTCCTCACTTCATGTAATGAAAGCGGTGGATGATTGGACTCTTACGGCCATGATGTACAAGCCTATGCTGGCGTCTACCTTGGAGGCCCCTGTAGGCTGATAATTAGTTCCTTAAGTCTTTATGCAGGAGCGTGAGTGACAAGAAAAAAGTGCCACCAACTATAAAAAGGCTGTGGTGAAGTAGCTGAAGTAGAAGCCTCGGACTGACCAATGACTTTTCACATACGAAAATATGGGCACAGGGGGAAATCACACTATTATTACACCTTAAGGGCTCTCTTAGTTGTGATCCATAATACATGTATGTGGCTTTTTCCCATCATGGTTGACTGCAGGTGGTCAGCACTTGAAGGTAAAGTGGTACAAGACGAAGCTATAGAAGCTGAGGGACGACCAGAGGGAACCTGTGGTTAAGGTTTCGTATCCATACAGTTAAATTCAGACTCTCCCCGGCTTGTAGCTGCAAGTATCGACTCCCTGAAGTGAGCATTTCTAAAAGAACAGAGGGGGGGTGGGTTTGGCTTTGGGGACCCATTTTTTCCCCTTAAACCAAGAGATGGGGGCGTATGTCAGTACAGTACAGCCAAGAAATCGCTGGCATCTAAACACATCCTGGAGATCTGTGCTGCATGCTCGAGAAGCACTGCTACAATTCTTTTTCGCACTTGATTAAGTCAGTTTGGAAACGTAGCCCAAGGGCAGAAAGAGGGGATTATCGCCGTCTTCCTCAAAGAAGAAAGCTTTAAATGTGCCCATAAAATTACTGGAGTCATTGTCATTTCCTGCTAATAGCCTGCCTGATTAGCTACGAGGCGATTGCCCACCTTCTCCGGGAACAGGTGGGCAGTATTTAGCTGGTCATCCCGGATAACGACTTGTGTAACACAGATCGCACACTCTCACTGAGTATGTGTTGACTCACAGCACGAGGTCTTCCTAAGACATGGCTATCCTGGAACAGGGATTCTTGAAGACTAAACCGCAAGCAAAGGTCACACAAGCTGGGAGAGAGTGTGCTGTCGGGGCATATTCAAGTCGAAGGCAGACCAAACACACTGTATGAGCATCCTCTGCCAAGGTTTTACACTTACAGGAGCACACTCACAGTGGCAAATTATCAGTGGTAGTGGAGGGAGAAGGTTTGGCAGAGGACACAGTCAGGAGCAATAAAACTATTTTGCAGCTGTGTCTTCAATAGATGACTAAGGCAGATCTGCTGCACGTGAGTCTGCCAGTCAAGTACGTGCAGATCATGTTTTTCTATCACAGCGAACTGGTCAAGAATTTAATGGACACTGTGACTTTTTATTAGGTTAATCAATAAATTAAGTGTATTGATAACAAACTGACGGTCTCATGGTGGTAGGTCTGTTATGGTGGCAGTTAAATCTAACCATGAGTTACTAAAACAAGAGCGTCATTGAAAACAAGCTCTGGTGTGGCTGTGTTATCTTTTCCATACAAAGGGAAAGGATCTCTGCTTCTCTTGACCCAGGTCTCGCAAACTTCTGTGACTTCTGTGCACAAGCAGAAGCTCACAATGAAATAAAAAAATAAAGATAAACCATTTAAAGAGCAGCACACTGAAAACTTGGCCTCTTGAATCTGAACAAAAAAAAATGGACCAAGGCAAAGCAGGATAGAAAGCAGCAAAAAATCGAGGCAGAGGCCTCTCCAGGTGGAAAAAAAAAGTGTACTGGAAACAATAATGGGCTGACATGAAACATAATCCCCTCTGTCTGCGATTTTATTGGCAGCCCCTCCAAAGAATGGTGGCTCCCCTATTATGACTTAACACATCAAAATCGCAGCATAGCACACACAGAAAAGGCCACCTGATGATAAACACAGCAGACAGCGTCAGAGGCTTTATCTCGTGGCTGCCTGCAGCTCGACACAGGTTCAATTTGGCCCGCAACAATCGATTCTGTCCCTCCTTACCTCTGCTTCAGTTGGTGGAATAAAAACAGACCTTTCTGTAAGGAGCAGGTCTCAGCTGGTACGCCATGTCAAGGTAAAGGAAAGGAAAACTAGAGACACCAAAACACCTGAATTGTGGTTGTCCATCAAAGTGGCACGCATATTTCTTTCTTGGCACAACATTTTAATCATGGTCACAGTAGGGGAACGGAACTATTATCAAGTTTGAAATATAAAAATAAATGAAATAGGAATGAAGGCAAATGAACAGTAGCATGTTCAGATGGCTTTGAAATGATCAAATCAAATTCGAATTTAGCTTTGCTGCATGTTGAGTTAGGATCAGATCAGTCTCCTCTTGTTCCCCTATACTTCATATTTCAATAGCATCAATATAGGTTTTCATAGATTCAATAGATTTCTGGCGTATCCTCACCGACATGTAGAGATCCAAACTCCAGCATCGCTCATAAGATAAAGAACAACTCTATTGCTGAAGATGAACTGAAATGAAAAAAAAGCATTTGCTATTTTAAGTCAGTGTCTACAATTAACATGAAAGATCTTCAAACGCCAAAATGAAGGCAGACATTTGCTTTGTACATATGTGCTATTACATGTGCGTGAAGTTAATTTGAAGACAGCAATGTCCCTTGTTTGATTCCAGTTGGGGACGTATGTAGAGCTTCACATCGCTCTGTCTCTGCTTTCATTTTAAAACACATTCATGCAAACGTGTTGGTTAGCCCTGTTCACCTTGGTTTTGGTTATTTAAAATATGCCATGTGGTATTAATGTTCATGTTGATTGTTATACATGAGGTTAAATGAGGTTATGCAGCAGAGAATCTTTTTTGAAATGGTGAAATTTGGTGCATTCTGGTGATTCTTTATCCCTGGCAAAGGCACCGGTTTATTCATGAAAGTATAAAAGGAAACATTTAACCTTCAAAAAGTGTGCTGCCAGTAATGAAGGGCTGTTTCTCTCCTGACTGAACAAAAACTTACTTAAAAAGCACTTACTTTAACTATGTAACTATACTTAATCCAGGTGCATTTGAACACAAAAATACCAGAAATACCTGCACTTATCAACTTTAAAGTCAACCAGAATCTACGTGAGTCAGTCAAAGAAAAAAAAGTTATAACTCTCGTCACTTTCATGTTAACACTGTGACTGCACACTGGCAATCTGTCTCATTAATCACACATCTTTCTGCTTGTCTGTGCGTTTGAACCATTTACAGAGGGTTGCATTTGTTTCTGGAGCAGCAACAGTAAAGTTTACAACTGAGTCACAGCATCCACTCTCTGCATACATACGCTTTACAATGGTATCTCACTGGAAAGAAATTGGAAATGTCGATAACGCAAATTAGATTCCTGACATCACAACACTGAGTGAAGTTTAAAAGAGAACAGAGACATGAGCCAGTATCAGTTATTCATCCTGTCCTCTGTCCTCCTCCCTCAGTGATTCACTGCCTGCAGGTAGAGCTGGTACAGGGAGGAAAGGCTGCTTCGTCTCAGCCAGCAGCCGACTATACAAGAACATGCCACATTTTAAGATACGTAACACAAACAGTTAAACTACAAACAGATGGCTTTCGCTTTAGCAATTCCTTAGCCGAGCCGGAGCGCTGTGCTAGTGTAGCGACGGTGGATGAGAAACTGCAGATGGAGCAGATTGAAATATCACTTTGTGCACGTTCATGCTTGCTGAACAGGTGTATTGACAAAATATTGGCTTTTTACTTGCAAAGGTTTTAATGCACATAAAGTAACGAGGGTAGTTGGAGGTGTTCAGCCCGGACACTGAGAGACCAGAGGAGAGGCAACATGGTATTACAGCAAAACGTTAGAAGGTACCGATAAGAGAACTGGGGCTGAACCTGACTGGATTGAATTTGTCGGTAACACTTTATTTGACGCCTATCTCTATAACGCATTATAAATGTATTTATAAAGCCTTATGATGATTTATGAGTGTTTATAATGATAGTTATACACGTTTATAAGCATATCATAAATATATGTATAATGCATTATCTATGTGGGAATTGTCAGTGAGTTGCCAACAGTTATAGTGTATTATAATACCTGACCTTATAAGTGATGACATTTATAATGTGTTATAGAGATAGGCGTCAAATAAAGTGTTACCAATTTGTCTGTTCAATACGAAGATTTGATGATTTGTTCCTTTTTTTCCATACATTTCTATCTGCTAATCAGAAAATCTGTCGACATGAGTTTCAGCAATGATTTCAACCACACAACAGTCAAATGCGACAGAGTCATGGTAACAAATATTTCAGCAAACAAAAATCAATAAAAGACGGCTGCAAGGTTCAAACGGCAGATGTATAATGTCAGAAAGACCATATGAATTTATCTAAATATAGAGATGAGCAGCACACACTTTATTCATGTTTAGTCACTCCTATCAGCCGACACAAGTCCCCTGTTGTACCTGCTAGACTCATGTTTTAATGCCTTTCTTCATCATCTGTCATGTGCTGTTGATTTGTGTATGTGTGTAATTTGAAGAACATAATATTCACACAATCTTTTTTTTCAACAGACTATGACAGAACAAATTATTCACTTTGATGGAAATTAGTGTGTAGACTTAGCGATTACACCCATAATTATACAAGTTTTACTTTAGTATTGGATAAGTAATTCAGCTTCCCACAGACTCTAGTAAAACTAATGTCATTCTGTATTGACAATTATTGAGATAAGCGATTTGGATATAAAAGGAAAAAAAAAATACCTGTAGCATTGTTAACATTTAGGAGTTGATATTAAGAAACTTTTGTCTAAATTCACAATAGCTCTGACATATGACATCACTTGTCTTGCAGAGCACGGCGTGTAGGTGACATAACCCTCTTTAAAGCAGCATTGTGTGTGTGTTCAGTTTTTCCCCCTGACTGCAAGTATAAAAGGTTTTTTTGCTGTGTGAACATCTTGTGGGTAATTTTGTCCTAAAAAGTGACACCATGGCTGGGTCTCTCTATTGGAGGAGACTATAATCATTTCCTGAGCTGAAAGCAAAAGGGGTTGAGAACGATATCAGATTCATTACATGAGAGGGAAAAACACTTTTATATGGCAGTGTGCAATATAGAACACTCCTTTCATGACAATTATTAATACCCTGTCCCATTTATTTGCAATATCAACCCTCTCTGCAATGAAGGTTGTCCCTCTGATCAGTATGCAGGCGACCTGGCTTCAAATCCTCAATTTCACATGCAAATGCGGTGCAACTGATTTAAATAATATTTGAATATGGATCACACAGTGTGACTCCATATCACAGAGCAGGAAAAAAAAAAGAAGGTGGAAAATGCAAATCATCAACATGTAAGAGAAAGGTCATAGTCAGGACCTGTTAGATTTATTTTGGAAATAAAGGGCTGGCTGATAAATTAAACTCATTCCGAAAAGCCTGAGGACAAAATTAGAGGAGATCAGTGTGATTTACATCACAGAGGCAAACAAACACAATATGGTCTGTACTCCACAAAGGAAGCGGCTTGTGATGTGAAGTTGAGTTTGGCTCGTGTACGCCGCACGAACCTGTTTCCAGCTACATTCCAAAACACAATGAGATGAGAATAACAGGTGCGTCTCGCTAACCTCCCCCTGAACACGTCGCTGAAAAACACTTGAGAGAGGGACAGCGTGGCGCCACTGTACGTGCAAAGGTTTTTTCACTAGTTCACAACAATAAAGCTGCGATTATGCTGAAATTCACAAGTGCGTAATTCTCTGGGATCACGGGAAGAAGAAAGTGTGGCGTGTTGAGAACAAATTCCTGGAAGATGGTTTTTCATGATAGATACAGATAAGCGTGGTCTTGGTGGACCCTGCAAAAACCTACAAGTGCCATATAAATGTTGCAATATCTGCGGTGAATGCCTATGTACTGCTGTCTCCGCTCCTCTGGGGAGTGTAAATCACACCTGATGGAGGAATCTTCACATGTGGGGGCATGCATTAACTTAAAGGGGCACAGGGAAGCCTACTCCCCAGGGCCTAGTATAACTCCAATGAGCAGCTCTGCAACGCTCGCCTCAGGCCATGCTTTTAAATTATATATTGATGACAGCCCATGATAAAAATGACCCAATTTGGTATCCAAAATCAATTCCCACCCCCACTGACACGCAGAGGTTGGCGCAAGCTGCCCAGATTCTTATGACAGCATTTGAGCCGCGGACACGTTTTCTCAAACAGTGGTCAATAGAGGCAGAGACTGTGGGAAGTAAAGCAGAGAAAAACAGAGGCACTTTAGCACAATGACCACCTAGTCAGTAAATGATCTGTTGCCTTTCTGGGTAAATAGCATGTCTGATATTATGTGTATTTTTCTCCCTGGCATGATGTGATTTGTGTGCAAATAGCAGCGTGGATGAGGAGAACTATGATTGGCACAACAGAAGAAAAGAAAACTCTAAACTCATAAAAAAAAAAAAAGTCACTCGCTTAATGTAAATTTCTATAGCACAAAAGTCTTGGAGAACTTGGCTCTCTTCATTATTTTGCCATTTGTTTCAACACAGTCAAGATGCCTGATTCTGTAGCAGGCAATTAGTTGTGCAGGAGGCCTTGCTCTTAAGAGAATAATACCATAAGAGGATAACACCCAAACGCAAAGCAACACCAACACAGACACGCCATGTCTAATCGTTGAGAGACATTTAAAGCACATTTCTGCCTACATGATGCTGAGACAAGTGCATTAAGTCTTCACTTTCAAGGCAGTGAAAAGGATCACACAAACTCAGAAGTGATTTAAATATTTTACTTCTCTCCTACATAGTCAATACTTGGGCCTCAGCCTAGATCTGAGAGAACCACTCGACACCCAAACTGTCTCTTCTTATTCCCCTGTAGACCTGCTTTTGCTTGATCGTAGTCCATTAATATTATGGTTATATTGTTTTTATATTATCGTATTAACACTTTGCCGTGTTCTTTGACAAAACAGGCAAGATTTTTATAAAAATAAAATTATTATAATATAATATTTGGATCATGGCTGAGAAGTGAAATTAAAAAAAAAAAAAGAAAAGAAAATGTTGGCCAGTTTTTCAGTCTTTGGTCATTTCCATGAATTTTAATTAAGCCAGACAAAACCAAGTCAGTCATCCCTGGATTACAAAATTAAATTTCATATCCCACTACTGCTGGATTTGAAAAGAAATAATATAAGTGGTCTGTGGAGGAGAACTTGGAAGAGCACTTTGGGTTAATGCTAAAATGAGCGATTTAACAATAGTATGATACCTATTTGGCAAGCTTAGCCTTTTTAATATAGATCTCACCACTGAGCCATCACACAAGCACACAACATAAATCCTGAGCAGGGTGGGCATATTGTACAGCAGATTATGCTCTTTCAGTCAGTCAATATTAAAAATCCCTGCACTTGTTATTGTAACGCCTCAACAGGGCCTTATCTGGAGGGTGCAGGGATCACCTCAGAGAAAACTCAATTTCCTGCTCATTTGTACAACAATCCTCATCATTATCTTACTTATCAGAATCGCCTGACAGACGTGCTATCGCAAGTTTCCCCGTGAAAACAACTTTAAAGTTCCCTGCTGTTCGGTAAAATGTCCTGTCAGCGACGGCTACAGTTCAAGAGCACGGCGGATTTGTTGGGCAACAATTATTATGACAGGTCAAAAGCATTTTATCTGACCCCATGTTACGAGCTTGTATCGATGCACAATGCGTACTGTAAAACAAGTTTGTGAGAGTAAGTGAATGCAGATGTCAGGCATTGTGATAATGCGTACAGCAGATCATAAGAGATCTGAAAGACTTTGATTTTGTTACAACTTCATGCATACACAATCACTCAGGTCTTAAAGGCTGTGTTGTCCAACCCCAGTTCCAAAAAATGTGTATGTGTAAAACATAAATAAAACCAGAATGTAATCATTTGCAAACAAACTATGATCACAGACGGTTTTACAAAGTGTTCCTGAGCCCATGTAGTAATCTTCTTTCTACAATCATGTGTTCACAGTGCTGAACCTCTCTCCATCCTTGCTTGTGAACGACTGAGTCTTTCCAGGATGAACCTTTCATACCCAATCATGATGCTATCACCTGTTACCAATGAACCTGTTTACCTGTGGAATGATCCAAACAGGTGTTTTTGGATCAGTCCACAACTTTCACAGTCTTTTGTTGCTCCTGTTCCAACTTGTTTGAAACATGTTACTGCCATCACATACAGAATAAGCAGATAGTTGTTGATGAGGTAAAACATTAAATTTTGTTTTAGTGCTGCTTCCAATTGAGTATGTGTCAAAAAGGGTTAGAAAATTATGACATCAAAACTAAATGAAAACATACAGAGTTGCAAAATCAGTCTAAATAAAATGCTCTTGTCATTCTTCACAACATCATTTCTGAGGAAGATATAGGTATGAGTGTGTGCATTTGAATAAACACCTGCCTCCTGTGAAACCAGCATGAGTCAGGCAGTTAGCAGAAAAGCACTCAAAGGTTCTCAACATCACAGCAACTTACACTGTTTCTGTGTCGTGCTATTGCCTCCTCACGGCTCTGAACCTCTGCTAGAGGTAGTGGATTTAGCAATTAATACTACAAATATGGATCAAAGGCAGAGAGAAATGGATCATTATCTACTGCAGACGTATGCTGGCTAACTACTTTTGCTCCCTTGAGATTTGCCTCCTCTGGGTCCTGAGTTGAATCACTGTCATTAAACAGATCGCAGTACATATAAATGAATAAGCTGCAATTCACATAGAAGCCAGTGTGTCGATCGGTTATTGATCGGTTCTGAAAATACAGCAGTTATTTTAATCTACAGCGGGCGGATTGGTTCTATTACGAGTAAGTGCAGAAAAACAGAGTTGCATTTGAAATGGAGCTTCCTTGTTCACCTCCGCTCATGGAACACTCCCAGCATGGGAAATGGTCGACTGTGACAGGCTGAATTTCTAGGCTGGCAAACAGCATTATTCTCATTCCTGGTCCCATTGTCAGCTCTCATTGAAATCTGCTGTCACGGACTGGAGCCTGATGCTAAGCAGGGCTGCTGGCCTCCCTGCATGTGTCTATCTCTGTCTATACTCATACTGGCTGGCCAAAGTGGTGATGTAAGAAATCAGAGGTGGAGGGAAAGAGAGATGGACAGAGAGAAGAAAGAGGGAGAGAATAGTTGTTTTGGTCTCACAATGAACTACTCATCCACCATGAAGTGAGTAAAGAAAAAAAGAAAAAGAAAAAGAAAACTCTCTAGAGCTCATCACTCATCCTGAGCTGGTGGAGCTCGACAGGTCTGTTTCCTGTTCCTAATATTCTTCATGACAGACTGTCCATTTAAACTGCTGGCCTCGCTGATCCTGCTCTATCACTTTCAGGGTCCAGGGATGAGTATACCTTAAACAACCGGTGAGGAAATTGTTTCCATTTCTAGCCACTGTGACGGCGTTAAGTTGACTAATGGTTGTGTGTACTTGATGTTACAATGGCGGGCAGATAAAGCATTTTTTAAATAAAGACGTGAATTCAGTGTTTGTGCTGCAGGAGGATATGGAAACTTAAAATTATGCCAGTGTGTCGGCAAAACAGAGTTTTTTCAGGGTTCCTGTTCACAGGGGCAAGGACTTTCAAGTACTTTTTTCAAGCACTCGTTTTTTCATTTTCAAGGATGAAATCATCCACAACTGTCCATCAGTTGTGAGAGAATTGTGCAAATTCATAAGTGGAGCTATAGATAATAATCACGCTCAGTGACAACAATACACTGAGTGAAACAACCTTGCAAGTGTCCATGTTTTACACAAGAAAACATGTCATTGTCATTACAGCTCATTGATAAAAGTTGACTGGAGATTTGACCATATAACTACATCATTTCTTATAATTAAATCATTTACTCAACATACATAAAAAAAAAAAAAAAAAAAGAACTATAGTGGATTCCAACAAAGGATTTTTCAACAGCCACAAAAGAAATTCAATAAAAAAAACAACAACAAACAAACAAATAAAAAAGACACTCAAAGCTTTTGCACTTGAAAGTTGAAAAGACTCCTGATTGGAGACTCTTACAGCCTTGGAGCGCTGGGACCATTTCAACGACAACAAAATAAATTCTGATACATAATACCAAAGTTTAAGCCATAGCTGGTTGACAATGTGTCCTAGGAATAAATTGCAGATCATTCATTTCACTACAATCAGCAAAATGTATCTGCACAAAATTGAGAAACTCATCTTTGCTTGAAGGATGGCATCATTTATTTTTAATACAAAATGTACATCTGCAGCTACGTTCACGGTTTTTCCTGCTTAGCTCTGCACTGATTAGCTTGCAATCTGTCCGCCCTGCCTCGCCGACTCTCGTTAGCCACTAGCCTAAATGTTCTTCAGCACAACTGCTAACAAGCTTTTCTGTTCTGAACTTGCGCGCTACATTTAGTAGCTAGTATTTCGAATCATAACTCATCATGCTTTCCTCCTCTTCATTTTATTCAAGAACTTTTTCAAGTTTAAAAATGTTTGATTTTCAAGGCATTGCAGTACTTAAATTTCTGGGGCAAATTCAAGGACCTCGAGCACCTCGTACAACCACTGTCTTTTTTTTTTGCCTTCCACAAAATGATGCGCTGGTTTGAGGGTGATTGATAAAAACCTGACAAATAAAAAAAATATTTCCGGCTTCGGTTTGCTGTGTTGTAAAAAGCCTCTCATCATGTAAATCCGTATGTGCAGCAGAGCACAAAACGGACGGTCAAATCAACAGGAAATCTGGGTCTCAGGACTCCAAAGACTGTCATTATTTGTGTATTACTGAAGACTGTGCTTTCAATAATACAAGTACCCTTTGCCAAATTCCTTTGATGCATAAGTGATGATTTCTCAAACACGAAAAGCTTCCAAGGAGCTTGCTTGGTGCTCGGGTTCTGAACACAAAGCGATAGATGGAAAAGTGCCGACCTACCACAAGAAGGACACAAACACTAACAGCCCATCAAACTTTTGGGACCAACACTGTGATAGCCAAACATGTATGAGCAATTCGAGATACTCTACAGCAAACACACCAATTCATTGTAAAGCAGAGTTCAAATGTTGTTATCATCCACCAAAACATTTCCTTTTCTGAAATCCATCAAAATTTTAGACCCAAGAGTATTATGTGTCTAAATCAATTTACTTCCATTGATTCAGTATTTATAGAATTTTAAACTTTTTACTTTTGAAAGTAAGAATTTTAAACATTGAAAACTGCATCACGTTTCACGAGCTCAGCCGATGGACTGATTTGGCTAATCTGTGTTGCTTCGAACTTAAGGATGCTTCTTCTTTCTTCACTGTTGTGCGAGAGCTGAAACTATAGTTTCAAGTCATCTTGGATTTTTTTTTTCTTTCCTACTTCCTAGCGGACCCTCTTAATCCCAGTCAGACTGGATGGGAAGCACCAGTGAGCTGCAATCTTCAGGTCTCCCCACAGATTTTCAAAGGGGTTTAAACCCAGGCTTTGACTGGGCCTCTCAAGTACATACAGAGACAAAGCCACTCCACTGTTGTCTTAGATGTGTGATCTGGGTCAATGTACTGCTGGTAAGTGAATCTCCACCAAGTTCTGAAGTTATGTGACGGGTTTCTGTCTTGTTCATATTTCCCACATGCGTGACATCAGTAGTACCATCTCGTGGCCACTTTACATGAGCGACATCAAATGAAAACTACACGCCATTAAAATGATTCCAATTTAGAAAACTGTCTTTAGGTTTACCTACATGCAATTTCCCACTTTATAAATTGCAATAAATTTGAAATACTGCACATTCGTGAGCCTCATACCACACCCTATTAACTCCCAGGATTAAATGGCAAATGGAATTCCCATTGAGAATATTAATATGCACCTAAATCAGATTGTCATTCAATTACGTCTATGGGAGAATGGGGAAGTTTGACTACAAATCTAAGAAGGGAAACTTCACTGAGTGTGAAATGGATTTTTTTTTTCTTTCCAAAGGTTGAAATTGTCTGTTGTTGGTGATAATGGTAGTCATCGTTGTGACACTCCCAATTTTTCAAGCGGCTGCATATCACAGCAGTAATGAAAGCTGCTAATCCAGAGAGCCCAACCTGAGACTCAAACCTTTTTTAGTGCTGAAATTAAAAAGAAGTGGCCAGATATCAAAATCGATGACAAGAAGCGTGTTACTGCGCGCTGGCAAACCAAAGGTAACACTGGTCAGGACACGGGTGCTGTCGCGGCTCACTTTCTCAGAGGACTGTCTGCCTCCTATAATTGGTGTTGTTTCCCACAAGAAGGAAAGACCTGACAATGGATTCACACACAGAAAAAGGTAAATCTGTCTCTCTTGTGCACATAGAAGTACATGAAATCATGATCTGCACATGCTGTTTTGTCTTCCGCAACAAGGTGAGTGATCTAAAAAATAATGTTGATGTCTAGATGTTCAGAATGAAGAGCAGGTAATAAGCTGCGGAATTTGATAGGGAGAGAAAGATCATTACAAACAAAACAATTATTTTAAAAAAATACAGTATATTGATATTGCATCAAATTAATCTCCTTTGTGAAAGGGTTGCTACTAAGATTCACATATTTTTTAAAGAAAAATAAAATGTTTACTATAAGAAAAAATACAGAATCAAATGATGGATATAATTTCATTGTCTAGATTAAAGCAAACGTTAGAGATATAACCTTCTGGAAACAGCAAAACTTTCAACTGATCTGCTGTGTTTCCTTTCACAGTATAAGTACACAGTCAGATTTTTGCATGTGCACATTTTGCTTTAGAAACTAAGTACACCCCAAATTAGTGTTTGTCTATTTGACCAAGATAATAAATGAAAATGTTTCATTCTAGATGATGATCAACATTTGGGGGGAAATTTGGAAATATAGAAGGAAAGCCTTACCAGAACTTTATCAAGTTAACAGATGATATTCTGAATGATAATTTGGGTCAAGTCAGGAAGCAATACATTTAACTTAAATCATTTTCACAGTTTATTAAACATTAATGTGCATAAGTTTATTACTGTAAAACATGTTGGGACTGTTATTTAAATTCAAGAGCAGCTCAGATATTGTTGCCTTTATATTATAACTATTATAAAGATGAATAATAATGTATGTTTCTAGCATAATGTTAAGGCATGGAGGGACAGGTATATTAAAAAAGGAACAATGGCAATAATCTAACTAGTGCAGATGATTGTGTATGTGTGTATATAACACGCCTACAGATTTTTAATAATGATGACAGAATCTTAAAAGTGAAATGAAAAAAACATCAAATGCTTCCATGAAATGAACATATTTCAATGTAACTATTATTTTTGTAGAGTACATTAAAAAAAAAAGAAGAAAAAAAAAAGACGATTTTAAAAACCAGAGCAGGTCTCAACGCAAACAGCAGGTAATATTATAACATCTATTAATATCACTTTTCACGTTCATATCACCTCCAAAATGTTCCCATAACTACATGTTTTGTTTTCGATTTTTAAATTGTGCACCAACACAGATCATCTGTGATATAAATGAACGATCATGGCTAAAATTCACATGTAAATCTTGAAACTATCTCTTGAGCAGAAAACAAACATTTGTGCATCCATCGCAGTAGCACATAAGCTTTTGGCTTAAATTACGTCCATTCTTCCTTAAGCTGCAGCAGCTGACTTTAGTAAGACACCCTCCCTGAACTGGCATGAGGGAAAAACTTCTCAAGCCCATGATTCCCTGCAACTCTATTGAAACCAAAAGACAAATGATCCCTTCTGTGTTACACCCCATCCAGAAAGGCATTTTGTCTACGTAATACAGAGCCAAGTACTGCTAGGAGTTTAAATGGGAAATGGGCACTGCTTTATTATGCTGCACTGCCTTGAAATGAATGTGGATAATAGATATATTCACAGCGGTATTAATATCCTCAGAGTTCATCTTTTTTTTTTCCCCCTCCTCTCATTCTCCATTTTCTCTCTCACAGGCTCCAAAGTACTTTGCCCTTGGCTATGCCTTATACTAAATAGATTTATGAGAACATTTGTGTCATATTTCCTCTTTTCCCGGATTGTCAAGACAGATTGTCAGTGCACCACTGATTGAGTGGAATCACCACACAGACTTAGTTCCCATTGTCAGGCCCCACATATTCATCTCTGGGGGGGGATTTAACAAGGCAAATTGGCCAATGACACTTCTCTCAAGGCTTTGCCACTGCTATTAAGATGAGGTCAGGGGTATGAAAATAGTGGATTCTATGACTACATCTCAAATGATTATAGTCTCAGTCTCCAATAGTACAATTAGGAATGAATACATATGCAGTTTATATAGAGTGCACACTGTATGACCAGTCTTATTGAGTGGTGCCTCATCCTAGAAGAATAAAGACTAAAGTACTATTACTGAGAGAAAACTCCAGTGTCATGTGTCAATATTTTAGTGAGGACAATGAAATAAACTATGCAAAGTGAGTCCAAGGTAAAGGAACAGAAAGGTAGTGGAATGGAATCCGGAAATGATGTGAGACTTTCACTCTTGGTGAGAGTTTGAGCTTTGAACTGCAGGAAATTTTAAATTGTGATTTATTAAAGAGTATGCTCAGCGGAAAGAAAATCTGAAAATCTACTGCACATTAAATTTAATTGCAAACTAAGAAGAATGAGAACCAATCAGTATGTGGTACGTACAGCTTAGTGTTTGAGTCAAACACAGAATTGAGCTATCATAGCGAAGAGAAATTAGCTGTTCATCTCATTTGAAATGTCAATCCGATAACTCCCACCAGTTTGTTACAAGACCGCCAGCAGCAATGTTAAACCTGAGCCCATTTCAGGATAAATTAAAACAGTAAATGAACTCAAAATACAATGGATTGTATTCAGAGTTGTATCACACACTGATAACAAAAAGTATGTCAATGGTAACATTAACCAGGACGATGGAAACTCAGTTAATCCTCTAGATAACGCAACTGATGCTGTCTGGTAAAATAATCACTGAAGGCAAACCATGTATATCTGAATCCAGTTGACGGTGGTGATGCTGCTACGTGTGAGCGGTCCTCCTTTTGGGAGGAAGTAGATGAGGGGAAAAAAAGAGCATTTCCAATGAGGAGGCCTGAGCCCCTTTGAGCTATTCAGACCTCCTTCAAATCCTTCAGCCCTCAGAGTGATTTATCAGTAGAGATCCGAGATGACACGGGGGCAGGAGAGGCTACCAATCCTCCGCTCGGACAGTGATGGAGCTCACAGTGAAATATGGTCGTAGTTTGGATACAAAGCCGATAATAAAAGCAGAATTGGTCTCTTGGTAAGGGAAGGCAACAGGTTACATTTGGCCACTGACTCTGTATCTTTGATCAATTAATTGTGCACAGGAATAAATGTTTGTATGTGCATAAACAAAGTTCAGACTTTTGCTCCTGTGCAAATTTGGACATATGGTGTTTCCAACTCTCAGCTGCTGTTTCATAACTACTTGCCAATGACCTAATTTATTGTGCATGATATTAATTATTTGTTAAAGTCTGTAGCGTTTTAAAAAAGGCACAATTTGACCTGAGATGTTTTATCAAAGGTAAAAATTGGTTGCAACGGTGTCAAGACTAAACTTGATACAGCACTCAGTATCAAGGTTAAAGAATTTGATCGGCTGCAGTGATATATCTCTCCACAAGCTCCATCACTTTAAAAAGATTCTCAGCGCCTGAATGACAGTGGTGTATCTTTAGCAGCTCTTCACTGTCTGAAGAAAAGTGCTACTGTAGATGATGGCGAAAAAATACTGTCAAGATCTTGTCCTTGTCTGTTCTTCAGGTCGTTATGATTTTTTTTTTTTTTTTTTTTGTAACAGCATTCTTCAATCAATGCTTTTGGAAGGAAAAAAAAAATAGAGCAGCATTTTCTTCACTTTCGCTGACTTAAGGGAAAGACGCTGGCTTTTTCTTTCTGGAGAACAAAACTTATTGAGCAGAGAACAGTTAATTCTGAGATTTACAAAATCATGTTAACAAGGCACGAGATAATCTGATTTTAATTTTAGGATTTCATAAAGGTGCTATAAGACCTGAGCATTAAAATCCACGTATGTCTCAAGACTCAGATGTATTTGTAAGCTAAATACAGAACATGGACACAGCTTTACGCAGCTTTAAAGAGAATGCATTTCATATATATGTATAGCACATATATGCACTGAACATGATCAAAGACACTGCAGGAGTCATCACAGAGAATAAAGTGCCTTGTCAATGGAAATGACTTGATCCTTCTCACATAATTTTTATTTCTTTTCTTTTTTTTTATGGTATCCTGCTGTCTAATAAACAAGACAGAAATAATGACCACCTTGATGGTGGTAATTAAGGTGACAGGCAACATGCTGATCTATACTCTTTACATTACAAGACAGACATGCAGACATTGTCCCCAGCCACTTACAATACTGGAGCATTACAGTAGTATATTACAATAGATCCAGGACAATTAGTAAAATGCCTTCCTACATAATTTTTTGCAGAAAACCTAAAACGCCTCTGCTAGCGCTGCCACAAAAGACTGGTTGATTGCAGGCAAATTATCTTAGTGAAGTAAAGTTCACATCTGTTAAACAAAAAGACATTTTCATTTTGTGATTTCGTGGCTGTACTGATGCCGGCAGGATGGTTTACAAAGTGCCTTTTAAGCACTTTCTAGCTCAGTGTGCTATGAAATGAGTCGCAAAAAATCTTACAATTTTGAAGCATCTGAGTCTAATCACAGAGTAAACCAACAATGATCAGACAGTAAATTAATTATCACCTGAATAAAAATAAAATGTTGCAGTGTTTATGCAGTTAATAACCTGTTGAACTGCTAAAAGTGGAAAAAAAAAAAAAATTTTGATTAGGCCAAGATTTCATTTGGATGTAGATTTGGAACATTTTGAGCTTGTAAAACTTTTAAACCAAAACATTCTTTTACTAACATGATCGTTAAAAGCGTGGCCTTCCCTTTGTCCAGGTCCTGTCTGGCACATCTGGAGCCTGCTGCCCCTGCCTCCTTACATAATGAAGTGAATTTTAATCAAAATTGACCTTGATACAGGTGGACTTTGATAATGTCTGAATCCACAGAGAGAGGGAGAGTCTCCGGAGGGAACATCTCTGTGTGTCTAAAGTTAACCTTCCGATCTCGCCCCCCCCGTGGACCCAGGCTCGTCTAGAAGCATACTGATTCCTCATGTAATAAGATGTATCATCTGTTTTAGGTACCTTTTGGCTTTTAAAAGGGAAAAAAAAACAAATCTCAATACCTGAACATTTATACATATGTGGCTATCAGCAAGGTGAGAGTCAATAAAATCAAGTGGTAATGCCAGAAGGTCTCTTGATTGCAATCACCGACAACACGAATCATTGAACAGTTAAGATGTGAAAGGCGTCAAAACAGTAAGAAAATGTTTTAGTCAAGCATGAACTATTGTTATATCAGTGGAGATGAACCCTAGAGTGATGGATTTAATATGAACAGATACATAGGAAGGTGATAATAGATATCTGTATTCACTTAGACAAGTTGCAAAACAATGGAATAATCAATGCTACAATTATCATTAAGTAGCTGTCATCCTTCATTTAAATATGAGGAGAGCTGCTGTAAAAATGTACAGACCTTTTACATCTGTTGTGCATCATTCTGAATGGTGAAAATGGTGAAATAAAAACCAGACGACAGCAAGGTGGCAATCCAGCTTCTTGGAGAAATTGTGCACCGGAGGAGTGAAAGTTTGAAGCAGCCAATCAAGGCAGAGAAAATTATGATTTCCTAGGGAAATTATCTAGGTCTGATTGCACTTATCGATGACATTAATTGTACAACTTCCAACCATTGTAGATGACCATTTGATTGCATTTGAATGCCCCACATGGCTGTCATTGTCCCTGTAATTCAGTCCCTCCCCCACGAGCCGCTGACAATCAACAATCAGAAATCACATGCTTGGGCGACAGGCTTCACACAGGTTCGTTCTGAGATTTATTACACAAGAAAGAACAACAAAGCAGTGATTTTTGTGTCCATTCACCACTGAGAAGTTGAAGGTTTTATTGTCAATTGTTCTACTTTATGTCTCGTGTGTGATATGTTGTTTTTAATTAATTTTTTTACAGTGTTGTATTTTCTTTATGTATCCCAAGTGTGAACATTAGTTGGGATGCTGTGTGAAACATAAATGAAAAAGAATCATTTGCTAATCATTTTGGACATATACTCAATTGGCAATAAATTTAATAATCAACTTCATTGATTTTTGTAAATATCTGCTAATTCTGAATTTGATGGCAGCAACTAGTTTCAAACAAGGAGCAACAAAAGACTGTGAAAGTTTAGGATCTTAGATTCGACCATGAGAAAACAGAACTTTAAACCATTAAAGGCGACAATCTCATGACGATGGTTGATTTGACGCAATTATGATTTAGATTTATTAATCCATTAATATAATTTCCGTTTCATGAGTTGAATAAAAAACTACATCTACCATTTTATACAATACTGTTAGAGAATGATAAAGACATGGACCTTGTACCTTGTATATTATAAAGAAGAAGCCCATGTCGCTGTCATGGTAACGGCTAATGAGTTTCCAATAAAACAATAAGGATTTTTCAAGTGGTGGCTGGTTATGTGAAATAAGTCGGAGGGAAATTGTGACATTAGAAAGTAGAGCGGAATGAAAGAAAGAGTGGGACGAGGTAAACGACAAATGTTAAATAGAAAATAATAAAGATATGGGTTTTTTTTTTATTCATGTTTGAGTGTCCAGTGTATTAAAGTGAAAATGCAGCTTTATTTGACCTCATCATTTCCATCATATCTACCTCATCAGCACATGAAAGGATATTACTACATGGGCTCGGGAACATTTCATAAAACTCTTGAAATGAAACATAGGCGAGGAAAAAATAAAAAAAAGTTGCTTAATGGTACAAAAAAAGGAAAATTTCGCATGGTGCAGCTTTTTTAAATAGAAGCTCAGCGGCTTATTTAAAAGTGGCAACCGTTCCTCTAATTGAGCCCAGCAGCCTAAATTAATGTCTCAAAATGTGAACAGGAAGTTTCCTTCATTGTTACAGTACGTCGTTGCAAACCCTGTTTAATTGTATGTGATGATCAGTGAAGCAAGAGCAGCAACGTTGCGCCCAGACTAAACCATTTTCTGCATCCCTACTCCTTAAATAGTTCCTGAGGGTTTTGGTGAAAGAGACGTTTATTTACTGGGCTCAGTCAATTAACTGGCATCTCCTCCACATCCATGAAATGACAAAGTTGATATAATTCACAATTTGGGCATATAGACATCTAAATATATACAGCGCACAAAGACTATTCAGTCCACTTACACAATGGCTGGCAGCCTCAGTCAAGTGCATAATTAGTTGAATTAGATTAAATAACCAATTACGAGACTAACAAAGTAAATAAGCCTGCAGGGATTCCACCAAATGCTTGAGAATAGAATTAGAGTGGAATTAGTTTATTGACAGGCTGAATGACAGTGTGGTCAGACAAACAACTCTATTCCTGTCACAAAGAGCGAGTGCTAGCTGTCGTCGAGGGATGAAATAGATAAGCAAAGGGTGAAAATAAATTAAAATAAATTAGTGGATATAAAGCAAGGAAGAACTTTAAAACAAACAATGCATTTATAGAGAGGGTTTTTTTTTTTTGTTTTTTTGTTTTTTTATAGACCTTGAACTCTTCCTCAGTTTGTATTCATTAACAGATCCTGTCAGCAGGTTAGATTTTATAATGCAAACATGTGTACTATCATATTTTCCAATGGACAATAGAGACATATAGACATACCTTTGCTGGCGCTCTCCACATGCTCCAGTTCATCTGGAAACCTCATGATCGCTTCATAACTGTCTTCGCACTTTTCAGCCAGGAAATGAAGAAGCGTTGTATTCTGACCGATGGATTTCGTGTCTCGCAGCTAAAAAGAAACATACAAAAAAGGAATGATTAAAAAAAAAAGAAGTAATTCACCCACATTTTGCATCAATCATGTGAAACGTCCTACAGAGTCGAATGGTTAAGGTGCACATCACATGACAGCAACGTCCACGATTCGACCCCGGGATGAAGTTTTCCTTTACCTGTACCTACAACCAACCTCACCCCTGACCCCAGCCAGACGTCCTCTGAGATGCTTAACCTGACCCCAACCTTACCCTAACCCTTTAGCTCTGCTTCACCTAACCCCACCTATACTCTATGAGGGGAACATATATCTCTATACTGACTAAAACAAAAAAAAAATGCAATGCTGCTTGTAGTGATATGAATTCGCTTCTCCTTTAAATGTTAAAATACATTTCAAAAATATTTAACACGGTCAATCTGTGTCTACATGACGGCATGTGGCTGCAGACAAATTTAAGAAGCAAGTACAAAGTCTTATTTATGTCCTCTTAGGGGTACGGTACATGGCCATGAAGATAATAAGGAACTGCATGTAATAGGTAGTTCAGTCAAGCTCCATCAAATGAGGAACTGGAGGCACAGTACATGAGGAGAAGATAAAATAAAAATGCATTATGATGAGACCTAATATACTTTCACATCCAATTACAGGCTAGAAAGAAAGAAACACAACCACATATACAGTATGTACAATACAGACACACATAAAATGCCACCACACCACGAGAATAAAACAGTGAGGCAGGAAAGTTTGAATGAAAGTACTGTGCTGTGATCGCAAAGCATATGTGTGTGTGTGTGCCAGCATTCATGCACAGAAGCCGGAGTCTCCACATCAGTGCATAGAGAACTTGTTCCATATTCATTCCCCACCGTGATTGCCATGCTGTTCGAATGGCATGCTGGGAAAACTAATTAGCACAACCCACCTCTGTGTACTCACACCGATAATATCCGCGCTGTAAACAGCCTGCAGTTGGACATGCCCACACATGTGCACATGCAAACACATGTGTGGTACGTGCTCTCACTCTCTCTCTCTCTCTCACACACACACACACACACACACACACACACACACACACACAGACACACAGACACACACACGCATGCACATTTAGGCAATAGTGAATTGAAACAATTACAGGCAGGCAGAGTCGTATCCACACACACACACACGCACACACAAACACACACTTTCATTAGATGAGGATCAATCACTTGCTCACGTTGGGTAATCACAATTTAATTTCATGGATTTTAAATTTTAATTTGTTTATTGTTATACCCCAAACTGTCATTACCACACAAAAAAAGTGCATCTGTGGTATGCTGATTTCATCTGCTAACTAATATTAGTAATGTGTAATAAAGAGACAGTAAACTGGGAGAGGTAAAAAAAAAAAAAAAAAAGTCATTCAGGGATTTGTGAACGCTAACAAACAGTACACTCACTGAAACAGTAATTCTAAATAATGTGCTACAGAGGTGCAGTGTATATCTCCAGGTTGTAGTATGCTGTCCGTAGCCTCACAGATACAACGTGCAGATGATTTAGAGTGGTATATTTAACCTGAACTAATCTAGTGCCCATACAGGGGAGGGGAATGGGCACGCTGTGGATTTTTATTGAGTGCAGTGGGTGTAAGTGGAGAAACCATGTGGGTTCAGGTAATAAGGCAGCCATTAAAAATATCTGATGAAATTGGAAACATATTAGCATTGTGAGGTGAATATCTCTGACATAATAAGACTGGACCACAGAGTCCGCAAAGCATGCATATTCACTAATTCATAAACAGACCACTCTAACCGCTCCACCCCAACGCATACCTTTGACATGATATCTGCAAATCTGATGAAATAATTTGTACAGTGTAATTTGTGTGTTTCATTTTTTCCCTTATTGGTTTATTTGAATTAGAAATAAATGTGATGAAAATTGAGCAATTAAAAAAACATGACACACACAAACACTGCATTCTCTGTTTTATCTTATTTTACTTTGCAAGACTCAGGTGTGTGATGAACTACTTATTGCATCTTCTCTCTCTTTTCACCCTGCACCTCATGTTACTGCAAGTAGTATTCTGTAGACTGTGGAGAAAAGTGTGTCATCGTCCAGCAGGAAGCAAAACTTTCGGATGACTAAGAACGGAAAAAAAAAAAACAAAACTGTCGAAACTATATTAAACTGACCTGCTCCTGTTGAGATTTTAGATTTTGATAATGATTTCGATATTTTGCATTAAAAGAGCTTCAAACCTGCAGCGTGGAACTTTTGTCTCTACCTTCTGGCAGTGAGCGTAATTACACACGTGCTTATGAGTCCACAGACATCATACTCCTAGACATCTTTCAGTGCAGAAATACACAGGCATTTACCTGGTAGTGATCAGCATTGTGTGAAGGCGTTTAGCAAGAGCTCGACTGTTAACTTCATTTGTATATAAAAGTTCAGCTTTGCAGGTTTAAGGATGACACAGTTTAATCAGTTGACAGAAAAGTTTGCATTTAATTGGCTAAACAAAGTTTTATGGTTCAATATTATTTTAAACACATAACAAAAATAGGCCATTGTCTTAAAATGAGTCTTAAACCATCTGGATCAGATATCATAGGAATGACAGAAATTTAAAAATACAAAGGATAGCGACCACTACAATGGTGTATTATGGTGTGTTTAACATGCGGCACATATTTGTAACAGACACTTGAGATGAGATTTCAGGCAAAACATCAGATTATTTTCAAGGAGCCATGTTTATGTGGCAGCAGCACATTTACTGTACTTTGAAAGTGAGCATGTGGAGATAAAAAGAGCTGTTGTTGGTTGTGGTAACACATTCTGCTGAAGGCCTCTGTGAGGGCAGGGGGAATCCAGCGTGAAGCCCAAGGCGCTGATGTTATTTTCACACTATTTTACATCAGGAATTTCAGTCAAAGCAGCTTTAAGGTATCGTGAGAACTGTGCCAGGGGCTGTGCGGTATCTGTGCACAGGCTGCAGTGAGCTGGTCTGTGTCAAAGTCTGGGGCCATTTTTTTTAATCAGGGTCCATCCCTTGTTCTGGTCATTTCAAAGTTGGAGCTAAAAGCCAAAAGTGAAAAAGGCTTTTAGTGCCAGAAGCTTTGAAATGCTCTCCTTGAAGAGCTCCTCAAGTTTTACCTCAAATCATTTCTTAACACTTGCTACATGAAACGCCTTTTTAGAGCTGCCTTTTTTTTTTTTTTACACAAGCTGCTTACAATGCATCTTATCCCATTATGTTTTAATGGTGCAACTGGATGGCGTATAAATGCTACTCCTTCAAACAAATCTGCATTAGAAGGAGAAAAAAAAAAAAGCTTCATTACTGTGTTGCTGAAAGCAAATCCTGAACCGTGATATCGTTCAGTCTTTCATAACACAAATTGCCTTGAGGTGGTATTATCCCAAATCCCTCACTAGTTAGTGAAGTACATTCCAACACATTTAGCATTTACAGTGGTGAGGTATATTACAAGCAAACATGCTTCCACTTAAACTCCTAGATCGCAATAATTATCTAATAACAGAAGAAATGGAGCTGGGGATAAAGCTAACAGAAGGATTGTCGAGTCTTGATTAATCAGAATCAATTTCACTGTTGCATATTGCATATTACACACTACCACTACATTGCTCATAAGAAGGCCACTGCTGAGAATAAATGACTACAAGGAACATGTGGATAACATGTATAATAACACCGTAGCCCTCATTTCAGCCGGGGAAAATGTTATATTTTGAGAGCAGGACACAAGGTCACAGTGATGTTAGGTCAATGACTCCGTGTTACCAAGTTAAGTGCCAAACAGATAGCCTGTCCTGTTCAACCTAAATTGGACACAAATCATTGCCATGTGGTCGTTAATTATTAAGCAGAGCCTGTGGAAGTGTTTTTCCCCCCGGTAAGACAAGGATAAGACCCAAGAGAAACAATATTTCTTTGTTTTTCAGTAATGCAGCAGATGGTTTTATCCATTTACCCAATATGTTTCATTATGGAAACACTCTTCTACTTCCTTAATTATCATGAGTATTTTCTATGCATTTTAAGCGTCTTACAATGCAGGTGTTCTTTTAAAAAAAAAATACTTTCCTATCATGGTGTTTGCTCACATGTGTTTGAACCACAGTGACATGAAATCCACATTTCACCGTTGTCCTTGTAAAGCCAGAGTGGATGTTCAGCTTACTGAATATATGTGACCAGGCTGGCTCCCGGGAGATTTGTGTGTCCTTGACGGGACAAGGGGGCTGTGGCGGAGGGCTGAAGGTGGGTCAGCCTATGCCCTTCCCCTTGCTGCTCATTCCCATCATCAACCTCCTCCTCCCTGATGAGCCCATTAGGTACCCTAGACCTGCCACCCAGGGGGCCATTTACTTGATTGACTAAAGTGAGAAAGCAGACTTTTTTCCTTGTCCATCTATAATGGTCCAATCAGCCCCCTGAGGCATTACCAGGCTCTACACTGACACTCCATACTGATTCAGTCAGCTAGCAGGAACACGAAAGGCGCGCTGGATTCGCCGCACTAAAGCCCTTTTCACACCTGCAAGATTGTTGGCTTCAAATATGCGTGTAAGGCGGCGGCTTTTGGCATTCACACTCAGGTCTCCCATATGGAAAAAAATCCCATGTTGAGTGTTTTCACATGACATGACTGATCCATTTGACATGATCATTTAGGATGGATCCGTTTTTTTTTTTTCCTGCTCCTAACAGTTGTAGCACTGCTCACAGAGGCAGCAGAGGATGGGAGGATAATGACACCAAAGAGAAAAGTGTTATAAAATCTCACACCAGCTGCCTAAAAGATGGATTTTGCAACTTATTTTGTTTATCCCCACAGCTTGATTGCCAACCTCAGGCAGAGCTGGGAGGAGTGACTTGCTCCTGCTTCAGCACCTCTCAAAGAGCTCTGTAAGCTGCCCAATACATTTTGTCATCGGCTTTTATCATCAATTAGATAAGACATTAAAAAAACTGTTGCCTTTGCTACATGACACCACATTGCCAGCGCTACTTTAAAGGGACAAGACAACAAAGTGAATTTTTGGCTTTCAGTGAAATCCTAATTGCTTAACATGCTGTTGATTTAGGAGATACTAATGTTTTGCTGGATCTTTATCCTGTGAGCAGTTGGCCTGAAAGAAATTTTGAACATTTAGGGCAACTTTTTTTTGAAGCGTTGTGCATGTGGCCATGTTTCAGAGGCCGTTTTCCTGTTTTTTTTTCCCCCCATAACTAGAAAGAAAATCCTCAAGGAATCTTCACAAATCTTCAAGGAAGCTCTTGAACATTGTACACTGAACATCTCAAACATCTACAGTTGTTCACAGAATTTTGCGAAACAATATTATTTCTTTGTGCATTCAAAATAATTAATACTAATACATGTGAAATTATAGAAATAAGAGATACACTGCCATCTTAAAAATGGGGTTGAAAATGTGTCTAAGTGCATGTAGACTTCACATCTATGTAAAATTATAGAAACTCATCTTCTGATCAAAATGACCAATCTTGATATCAGCTTTAAGAGCTTATGCTTTAAGCTTTTAAAATCTACACATTTATAGGAAAGCCAATGTTAAAAAACAAACAAAAAAAACTATCAAAACACATCACAGTCATTGTACTGTCCTTTCCATGTGTTTTACTTCCCATGTGTTAACATAGATAAACAGCTGGCCAAACTCTTTTTCCAGAGCCAGGAAAGTGAGTGTGCTTGCTCCTTTATTGACTTCACACACGACTTGTCAAAATGACAACATTGAATTGGAGTGAAACTAGAAGAGAAAATACAATAATAGGCTTAATGGACGGCTATGTGAGCAACCTAATGTTAAACTACTATACCACTTGGTATGTAACAAGTAAGTATGAAAACTGACATTGGCATAATGCAAAACTAAGTGAGTAGCAGGTAAGTAAACAACAGTATTGCTAACTTATAGACTGTAACATATTAAGCAATTATGTTCATGCAAACTTAGAAAATGAACATAAAACTCACCACTGTCAATAATTGAGCATATAAAAACATGTAACACTTACACCCATTGCTTTCTGAGGAATCCACGTGTTGAATTACATTGGACCATTGGATTACATTACACCATTACTTCCTACTTCCCACTTCCTACTTCCTGCTAACCCTATCATTACCGGTGTCAAAATAAAAGCTCCACACTTGTTTGTGCACATAAAAAATATGAAACTATTTCAATAGTCAACTTAATGTCTTTTTAACATATAAAACATATTCTGTTCAGAACATTAATTTATGTCTAAAAATATTAAATAACTTTCCTAATAACATTTCCCACTTTCAGAGCCACCATGCTCTTGTGCTTTAGGTACCATTTTAAAATCCAAGCTTAAAACCATGTTTTTATTGTGACATTACAAACCAGTCCTTTGTGTAAAGTGGGGCTGACAGTCTCCTCTCTCACCTGAGCTTGAGGACTTTTCCTCTCAGACCACAATGGAGGAGAGTCTATTCTTTCGCTGCCTGATGTAAATGTGTGTGTGTGTGGGTCTGCTTCACGAGCCTGTGCTGTGTCTGCCAGTCCTCTCTTTCACATCTCTGCATGCTGTGACTTCACCTGGCAGCGGACACGGATGCTGCCTTTTTTTTTCTGGCTGAGGTTCCACTGAGCTCCACACCTCATCACGGTTCTGATTTTTGTTGTATTGAAGCGTGTTTCATTTGATAGTTGATTAGGTTCTGCAGATCACAGAAGACCTGCTCTCTGAGTCCTCTGAGGTGTAATAACTGACTTGCCATGACATCTGTTTACACGTGTTAAACCATCATTTCTCATACGGCAAAAGAAACATTTGATGAAGACTGAGAGTGATATGCCTACAATGTATTCTTTCAAAGCATGATTCAATTATGTCTCAGTGTCATACAATGTGAGGCATAAACAGCAGAGAATATTGTAACTTAATCATTACAAGCATGTAGATAAGTAATACTGTATATTCAGTTGGAGATATTTGCTGTATGATTCCACAATGGTGAAGCAAGTTGCCCAACTCGATTCAGTCCGCAGAGTCTGTCTCTGTCTTCAAAAATCACTGACCTACTTCCTCCGAGAGCATTTTCTCACCTAATGTGTTCTTTCTCTCACTCTCGCCATCCTCTCTATCAAGAAAAGTTTGCTGCAGACTTATGTGTTACTTCATGTACCTGCAACCCTCTGGCACTTGAACATGAGTTTTTTTTTTTTTTTTTGCTTGGACTAAACCACATTCATGCATCGTTCTGGACAAAAGTGCTAAATGAGTAATGTAAATTCAAATGTATTAATATATATATTTGGAAGCATTTAAATCCACATTTCTTGTTCGTGACTTCACATTTCAGACATTTTTACAACATGCTGTTCAATCATCTATGTTGTGTTTCCGTGGTGCTGCCTTACCTTGCACAGGAAGCTGATGTTGAAACCGAACGTCTGGGCGTTCCTGGAGCCGGCGTTCATGTAGTTGCCGACCAGCAGCACCAGCTCCAGGAGCTTGGTGAAGCCTTCGCTCTTCTTCACCTCCTCGCAGGCGAACGTCACATTCATGATGTCCGGCCGGATGTTGTTCACCTGCTCCTCGAACGTCAGCTTGAAGAGGATGCCGTTCAGGCGTGGTCGCAGGAGTTTTACTGAACTCATCTGAGTGTGTACATTAAAAAAAAAAGAAACTGTAAGTAGTAATAACCAAGACCTAGCAGCCAGAAATTCCACGCTATGAATATGTTCAGACAAATGAAAGTGAAATATTCTGCTTTTTTAACTAATACTTTATATCCCTGAACCTTCTTCGTGCAAATATTTCTGTAAATTTCAACCCAACATGGTCACCTGCAACCACTGGTAGCAATTTTCAAATTAAACAGCCATCCTCTGTGCAGATAAAAAATTGCTGGCTTATTTGCAATAACCACTTTGTTTGACAAATAACACACATTTATTCATATAAAAAATGTATCTGCATAAATAGCATCTGCTCCTCACAATCTCAGAGATGCTTGAATATAATTCCATTTCAGAATGCAAGTTCCTGCAATAACTTTTCATAACATGATGAAATATAGAGAAGGAAAGCCCATTAAGTTACACCACCTTACTATCACCATCGTGTTGAATCTCCAGTGTAATCACTGCTCCGACTAGTGTTAATGAACTCAAAATCTACCATCCTCTTTAGCAAATGGGACTAACCTCTTTCTTGCCTCCCTCCTGACTTTCATATGGACAACGGAATCCCCCCATTAAACAGATTTGTCATAAATAATATAACAGCCTCAATCAATACTTGTGGGCTTGGGAGTGGAATCACTGAAGCAAGACGAAAAACGAGAGAAAAAAATAGCTATGAAAATGGGAGGGAATTAAAACAAATAGGGTTTTGGCTGTAAGATATGTGGCAAAGCGGCAACCACAGACAAATTCTACAGATTGCTGCATAATCCGTGCTTGAAGGCAACCTTCAGATCCAGCCCATAATGTTTCATTACTGCTCAAATTTATTCATGTGTATGGGCAAGTTGTCTGTCAAACAACACCCCCCCTCCCCCCCAACACACACACACACACACACACACACACACACACACACACACACCAGCATTCCCACCCACTTCAATTCCTCACACACACGCATGTGCGCAGACACACATAAACACAAACACTCCTCCCTTCTTCCTCAGTTGAATTGATTTGTATACAATCAGGAGGAATCACAAAGAGAGCGAGCGTGCTGGTGACAGCTGTGGCAGAGAAAAAGCTTTAACGTGGCTTATTTCCCAGGGGAACTAAATAACTCTGCATTGAGGAGCTGCTTCATCAGTGGGGAGGTATATGATCACAAAATTGGTGAGATCACGAGGGAAAATGCCACCCCCTGCTTCATTACATCTCCTAAAAGACATAGGCAGAAAAGCCTTCACCGAATAAAGAGAATAACTTAGGGAGCTGGAGCACATTTGCAACCCTTGGGTCTAATTGAACGCTTCTTCTGTTAAAAAAAAAAAAAAAAAAGTGTAATGTGACTCTGTGATCTTGTTGTAAAGTTAAGTTTAAAGATTACACTTGCTTTTACAGTTGCCTAAAGTGCTGCGTATTCACTTGGTAACTGGATGGCAAGGGCAGTTAATTAAAAGGTAATTATAGCCGTAACTAAGTGGAAAGGTCAGAACGGCTTGATGATGTGCAGGACCAGCCAAACACCTTCATCCAATGGCTTTTCTTTATTCCTACGTAGCAGATAGGGAGGGGAATTGATAAGAACTTATTGACACCAATGCCATTATCGATTCTGCTTATTGGCCCGATTCTTTATTGATTTCTGATCAGTTTAAGATGAGCTGGCGGAAGCAACCATCTGTCCGTATCTAAAGCATCATCTAAAATGAATTAAATAATATTTTGTATTCATTCCTTCATTCAGCTCAAATGGTTTGTCTTGTCAAAAGTTAATTTGCGGAGCGACAGTCCATCATTACTTTAAGACATGAAGGTCAGTCAAGGGTCGATGCAGTGATTGAAATGATCAATGTGTCACAGTAATCCTTTCATATTTTTCCGATCAATCATCTGACAAATAGGAACTATTATTATGATTAATACCATAACACAGCAGTAAATTAGAAGCTGATGAAGCAATTTGATACAATTTTGAAATGTGTTTGAAATGATATTTATTTAGTCAAAATTGTCATATTAATCACATTATAAAATTATCTTGAAAATAACTCATCATCATAGTCAAAAAAAAAAACAATTGTAAGGAGCAGCCCCAGACCCTAACCCTCTATCTCTACAGTGCTGGTTACACCTAATGAGGCGTTTGCTAATTTGAGTTTTAATGTTAACATTTCGATAAACCTACACATTCCAGTGCGAAACCGTTCGGATGAGCCGTTTCTCGAGACGGCTGCAAACACCAGAGGCCAAGCAATTGGCCCGTTCTGAACTGGCACTGCTTTTCAAAGCCCTTTATTACAGACAGGATTCACAGCCTTAGGGTACGATTTTATCATGAGACAACATTGACAGATGATGTCAAAAATATGGCGTTGGCTGAATTCTTGATGCTGAATCCTCATCGAAAATGATTGAACTGTTCTTTGCCGGAGTCAAACATGTCGTTTTTTAAAATCATAGCTTCTGTCATTTGGAAGTTGGGGGGACCAAATTGTGACTCTTTTTTAAAAAATTAAATATGCCCTTTATATTGTTGGATGTTTTAATTAAACATTACTGCAACTCCCTCTAAATTATACATTTCTTCATTTCCTGGTCTCTTGCTAAACTGTCCAAATCCAGCAGGCCCCCGCAAAAAAAGATGTTTATGAAATGATGTTGGAGGAAGACAGAAAAGTGCAAAAGTGCAGTGTGTGTGTGTGTGTGTGTGTGTGTGTGTGTGTGTGTGTGTGTGGTATAGAGAGACAGAAAGAGTGAGTAATGAATAAAGAATTGAATTTCTCAACTGTGCATGCTTGCAAGTGTTTGACTACAGCAGACTGGGAGTATGATTGTGCATACTGTGTGTTCTCTTGGGCCGATCCAGTAGTCACCAGGAAATTATACTCACCACAATGCCAAACTGCTCCGACTCCACTAGCTCTTCATATTCACCCTTTAGTTCCGCTAGCGCACTCAGCTCTTTCTGCTCTGGCAGGTTCTTTATCAGGTTCTACAAATGGGAGAGCATACACACACATAAACACACACACACACACACACACACACACACACACACACACACACACACACACACACATACACACACACACACAGCCACTGTTAATGCAAACCTCATTTTCCATCCATGTCAGGATAAAAATCACCTCACAGACAAGGATGACAGCACACCACATACAGCAGCAGCAAGAAAAGAGTGTGTAGGAGTGTGTTCCTATTCAAGTTACCAGGTTAGTCAACATTGTGAAAAACAACTTTTTTTTTTTTTTTTTTATAGTCGTACACTTTATTCATATCAGACAGTACAAGCTCTAAAGTACTACGTGCCCTTGGATGCACTTTTCTTGAGCCACGGAAAAACAAGTACTCTCATGTGAGACTTGTCATACACAAATGAATACAGATCATATAGAAGATTTTCTCTCTGGGTTCTGACACTTTCAAATCATTCTGCATCCCATGTATTTGTTTTTATTAGACCCAGACTTCGATTTCGGTCACACTGCACAGACGTTTGCTGGCGATCTTGGTAGGAGGATAAGTGGATAAGGTCACGTTATCACTGCTCACAGTTGGCTTTTTATTGTGACACTGGTGGCCTATAGCAAATTACAGACGCACCTTCAGATAAGTGACCTTCTACTGCGTAACACTTGCAATTGTCCTAAAGAATTTTGCAACAGGTTTCCCATTAATTTGCTGTTCGTCTGTTAAATTTGCAGAAGCAGATAAAAAAAACCAAACAAAAAAAAAACAGTATGCTGCTAGTGTTGAGGTTGGAGATTAAGATGGAGATGAGGAAGATAATGGGAGGGGCTGTGTTTTCTGTAAATGTTAATTGTTTGTGTGAAGGTCAGCCAAGTTAATAAAATTGACCACAGTGACTTTTTTCTCCTTTTCCTCGGAGGAGAAGAAGAGGAAGAGGTGCCCTTTTCCAGCTCCTTACGAAGCTTCCTTCCTCATTAGTGCCCTACATTTATTCAGCAGGAGCAGCCCGATGCGGGGGTCACATGACCAGACGGGAAACATCGACAGGGAAAACACAGAGCAGACGCCGCCACTGGGCCACGGGCCGGGCTGACCGCTCTATAGGCACCATGTCCAGAGTCTGCTGCCCACTAATGATGACGTCTCTGTCCTTCCCTCGGGGGAACTCAGCAATATAAAAAGTAAGCCATAATGCAGGCCTGGCATTCCTGTTTGGGAGAGAGCTATTATATCAAATGCTGCTTGCTTTTGCTGAAGCTCCAATTAGGCTCTCTGGCAAACAATGGTGCCATGATAATGAAGGCTTTTGATCATATCAGCAGAAGCAGAAAGGATTGTTGATGATATAAAAATAAAAATAAAAACATTTGTGTAATTGGATTTGTGAGGGTGGATTTATATTGGATTTAAATGATGACTGTGCACATGGTTTTCCTTTTGTGTCCCCTTTTGGATCAGAGCAACGGATATACTGCAATGCCATACTCTATTACACTGTACATGATAATTTAGCTAATTATTCACTTGTGGACTTTCGTACAGAAACTCTTACTGAAGTCTGACTTTCTCATAAAGAAATGGCAATAAATAAATAAATAAATAACATAATTCTTAACCCAAGAGCCTTTAAGAAAAAAAAAAGTTCAAAAATGTAGGTTTTAGTTGCAGTTAACTAATAACTGAAATGTGCATATAGCTGTTCCTGAAGACCTCAACAGATTCAATAATAATCAGCCCTTTTTATATATATAGTCTTAATATTAGTAGAATTAACTGAATAAAAATGATTCAGTCAAACATAAACGAGAGAGCAAGTGAGCGAGAGGGAGAGAGAGAGAGAGAGAGAGAGAGAGAGAGAGAGAGAGAGAGAAAGAGATTGTACCTACAATTCTTCACTTGAACTCTGAGGGACATTAGTAGCTGGATTAGTAATAAAGTTCTCCTTGACAATGTGTCATTGGTTCTGAATGGAAAAGCATCAACACAGCAGCAAACCACTCATCCACTGCAACAGTTATTGCTAATACTGTGGCAAATCCGATTATTTGGGCTGTACTTCTCTGGCATTGCTTCCTGGGCAAAGACGAACAATTGGGTATGTTATGGGTATTGGGTATGTTTTCACCCTTGCACACTGAGTCTTTTATAGTGCCTTTCCATTTGAGATGGTTTGGCATACTGTAAAAAATAAGTGTCCTTGGTACAGTCTTTGTGAGTAAATACAGTTCAGCTCATTTGTAAAATTGTATGTTTCCTTCTGACTTGATGCAGAAATCCACATCAACACATAAACACATACATGCAGACCAGTCACTGGGTTTGCTATTTCCAAAGTTTGTGTCATTACATCACGAGTGGATTCAATGTTTTGCAGGAACATTTCTAAATCCCACTGATCTGAACAACTCAGAAGACAAGGTAATAGAAAATCAAATCCACCTTGTGCTTGTCATTGCATTTGTCTGTCATCTTGTTAATTATTAGAAACCCCATCGAGCACAATTGACACAAAGGCAGCGCCATATGTGTAGCGATGTGGGAGACTGGGTGATGATGCTGGGCCAGACTCCTCACCACAGGCCACCAGACACACACAGCAGTCGAGGAGAGATTACTGGAAGTATGCTAGCAACACTACACATTCATTTACCGCCTTGGGCGAAGATGAAGGCGCTTCATATCGGCACACTTGCCAAGATGCGGCAATCCAACAACAGAACAGCGACGGCACAATTCAGGTGAAAAACTCATAACTACTGCTCAAGCATCTCCTTAAATAAAAACAGATTGTAGGCTGAACGTGTGAAGTATATTCAAGAAGTGGTGAATGTATATTGTACATTTATTGGACAATGCAGATACATATTATGTGAAGTGTAGTTGAACTTCTGATACAGTGCGAGAGGAAAATAATTTCATGTCCCAGTTGCCATGTTTTGTTGTGGACACAACGTGATTAATTTACATTTATGAACTGGCCTATTCAACAAGTAAGCAACAACTTCACCGCAGCCAAAAAAGACAATAAGTTTCATGACTTCATGTGAGAATAGAATCCATATGTTGACTCCACTCCTAAATCCAAAATGTGCAACCAATGAACGCACATGGATTCCTTAGTCGGTATTATGGTCATTTCATAGGTCGTTTTTTATTCCGTTTCCTCAGAATTGTCATCAGTGTCTGTGCATTTAAGTTACCCAGTCAAACATTCAAGCAACAGCCTCATTTCTAGATTCCTGTTTTGACAAGTCCCAACAGTGTATATTTTTATGCATATCTCCCCAAAAACTGCCTTTTTGTAAATTCTGTCCATGATCATTAAAACGTGTGTTTCAGCTGTCAATCATCCGTGTGCCCGGCTTGACAAATCAGAATCCATTAATCATTGTCGGGGGTGGCGGTGGTCCGATAACACATGCACCAGCACAATTTTTGCGAATGCACGCCTGTCAAAATGTGTTCAATTTCAATTTCAAGAATAGCCGTGACACTAATGTGTAGATAATTGTTTTTGGTTGTTATCCTATTATGATACAGATTAGGATATCATTGCACACAATCTATTTATTATAGATTTACAGGTGCAGGTCGACGCAAGGACTCACTGTTATTGGTGTTTCTCCTTCACATTAAATTGGTACATATACAGTAAACAAAGACATAAATTAATTGCTTATAATAAATGTTGGTGAAATTATTCCTCTCCTGCTTCGCAGAAAGGTCTGCATTTGAGTCCTGGAAGCAGGAAAGTGTAAAAGTAATGAGATACACGTTACGGTTCACTAAACATTTGTTGAGGATGACAATATCTGTAGGGCTTTCACTTGCACACTTTGATCTCTGCTGCTGCAAACTTGCTTCCAGTGAATCAAGTTCACAGTTTCACAGCACCCTGCGAACCCATGCCAAGTTAATACAGTGTAAAAGGGGGGGTATTATGTATTAGGCATAAACTTAACCACACAGTTCACAGCAGTGCATGCTGCGAAAAACAGCATGGGCCCATGTTGTGTCAAAGTCAAAATGCTGGAAAGAGATTCAGAACCATGAAGAACAATGAATGTCAGTGAAGGTTTGCACTGTGTATATATGAATGTATAGAGTCAGAAATGTTAAGGCAAGTTGACTTTTTCGCCCCATCTTCCTTCCTTTGCTGAGTTGTAACATCTCCCTACTTTACGACCCCTACCTTGTGAAATATGCTTAGAGCACAGAGTAGCACATTCCCAGCAGTGATGTCAAAATGATAAAGAAACCTCGAGATGTAGCCCGAGACACGTCAATCGATAAAGCTTTTCTCAGAGCAATAAAGTCTTTATTAAGCTGGGTTAAATAAAGGAGGAAAGAGGGAGAGTCACCTGACGTCGAACAGATGATCTGAGTAAACTGCGTTCCTCTCTACTCCGTCTATGGGAGGTCTACAACAAAGACGGGAGAGGAGCCACGTCGGCCACGTGCTTGACAGATGTGATTTTCCTCTTTTAATTGATTTTCTCCTCAATTTTGGGAGACAGGAACACGCCGTATTTTGCCCGCGCTTTGTGATGAAGAGCATCGTGGGAGTGCCGTCTCCCCGCCGTGACACCTCAGCAGGCTCCCTACCTGGCTCATGGCAAATCAGTGACGACTTCAGTTTGAATCAATAGCAAAATAATAGACAGACAAGACGACTTCTCAACGTTCTCCGAGCTGTGCTTCTCAAACCAGCGCTTGACAGTTCCAAGACGACATTATGTGGAATTTCAAAAGTTGTTTTTGTTTTTTTTTTTCTCCCAAATCTAAGCTTAAGAGTTAAAAGAGGGGGGAGAAAAAAAGCAACTTTGCACAACAGTTTGTGGGAGTCGACAGCATCCATCTCAAACAAAAGGTTACTACCACAGAACTGGAAACTAAATATGTGCAACAAAGACTATCAAGTTGTGTTTTTGTTTATGAGAACAGGGACAGTTTTGACAGATTACGCTGAGTGAAAATGGAGAGCACTACCTCCCAAATGTGACACGTCTTGTTTGACTATATTTAATTTTACGAAAACAAGAAGCATTTACAATTACAATACAGGTTCTAGTTACACTGTAAAAAAAATCCCGTAGTTTTTACGAAAAAACGCTGGCAGCTGTGGTTGCCAGAATAATTCTGTAAAAATTACAGTACAAATGTAAACAGTTTTACAGACTAAACTGTGAATTCTACAGTTTAAAACCGTTAAAAATTACAGAAAGAATACACTTGAATTTGCTCAAACTTACAACATTTTTTTGTTAAATCTACATGGGTATTACGCTATTTCACATGTTTTTTCGGTAATATTTACATTGAATTGTTGTCAATTTTACATCAAACACTACTAAACACTACTGAAAAACACTGAACAAACAATATTGTTTTGCTGTAAAAACCTTAAAATAGTAATGTGATTTTACTGATACATTTTACATTTATTAAAATTTACAGTATTTACAAACTTACTCTACAGCCATAGCAACATATTTTATGTTTTAACAGAATTTACTAAAAAGGGTATGCATTACATTCTAAAAAAAATTCAAATCATATTCTGAAATCATATTAAATTAATATTGAATATCTGAAATACAGAACCAGAAAATAACCATTATATGCACTGAAAACCAAAGGGAGTTACACCTTTCGAGTCACCTTGCTAAAAGATTAGTAATAGAAAACACCAAACCATGTCTTTCTTGTCTCTCCAGAAATTTATTACTCTGAAAATAGTGAACAAAATTATCTGTCCCTTCCCAAAATACATTTTTATAATAAATAAAATGAATGGACGGCAAGTGACAGGTATGTTAACTTTCATGCTAAAATCCCTTAGCAATGAATTCATCCTAAAATGACAAAAATCTCAAACTATCCAAACACCTCATTGCTTGCTACCATTATAGTGGTATAGTGGTTGCTCCTCCTTAGGCAGACTAAACACTTAGACAATTTAAAGTAACCTCCCAGGCCTTCAAACAGACTATTAGCAAAAAAAGTAAAAAAAAAAAAACAACAAAAAAAGTTTACAGATATTAAGTATTTTATAACCAAAAGGTAAAGCAGGATGTAGTCAAAAAGAATGTTACTGGATGCTTTTAAATCCATCAATACAAAAGCTGTAAAAAAACAAACAAAACATTTCTACACTGAAAGCACACTTTTGAGATATGAACTAAATATTACATTGGGGAGTGTTAGGCTCTTATCAAAACTGAAAGAGAGAAGGCAAAGTCTCCTCCTTTAAATTGTCTTATGGTCAGTCAAGCCTTATGTCAACAAAGAGAATAAGCCCAGTATTTTCTTATTATGAAAAATGTTGAGTGTCTTCAAACTAGCTCCTTCACATTATATGAGAGGTTATAAATGAGAAAAAAAATCTGAACATAATTCAGTAACAACTGTCAACAAACATGGTAACAGTAAAACATGCATACCATCAAACAATCGTTGGGGCACATGTCTTGCCACAAATCTTACTCAGTTTGGTCCAAGTTCAGACATCACGCCACTCATGATCCGCAAGTTCCTGAATCAAGGTGATGACTCGAGGGTTCACATTAAGGCGGGATGTGGTTGTCTCCTCCACTTTGGTGCCCTTCTCTGGGTTGATGGAGAAAAAACATCTGGAAATATGAGAAAAACAGAAAGTTTATTAATAATAAGAAAGCTTAACTCAAAGCACGGCTTTTTGAAAGCTATTATTTAAAGATCTGTTGCCTTGTAAAACAGTAAAAAAATGACAAGTCGTATAAACCCCACAGGACCTTAGATTTATATCAGTTCAAATAAATTAAAATGGTGCATAAAGTCAATCAATAGGACATACCTCTGCAGAAACTCCAGGGTTGAAGCCAGCGCCAATGGATAGTGGATGTTAAAGCAGTAGTAGCTCCCAAACAGCAAGCACAGGACGGAAACGAAGGAGGGAATGTTGTCATGCACAATGATTCGATCTACACTCAGCATGAACCGCGCTGATGAAAAGCAAGATTGTCCTAAACACAACAACAAAAAGACTATATTAGAAAAAGTGTAAACAACATTTATGTTCCAAACATTTTGGAAAAATACTGAGCTTATTTGATTCTCAACCTTAAAAGTTAGTTAAGTCATAATATTTTCTGTTCAAATAGGGAAGAAAAAAGTTATATGACTTGCTTAAGACCACAATCAGCAATGCTGTGCAAAAAGAATTAATGTACAAATATACAGGAGTAGAGAAGACATGTTAAATGCAAAAGCAATAATACAAGATTGACAAGGAAGCAGATGTGAACTTACCACACACAACAATGGTGGGAGTCAAGGGAATCTGATCCATCTGAACCTCCACTGCCAGGCTAGTGTCCTCCACATAACAGAACATTGCCTCTTCCTTCTCATCAAAGTAGGGCAGGAGAAGCAGCACCATCTCCTTAATATCTTCAGAACAACCAATCATCTCTCCCCTTGCCATTTTCAACTTCGTTACAGACTGGAGGAACGTTTTGCTTTTGTTCACACAAACAGTATTAAAGTAATTCAGGAGCCGTTTCCCCTTCAGATCCACATTCCGTGTGAAGGTTTCTTTGAGACCAATTCCTGTGAGTGCCTTAAAGTGGACTTCCATGCCAACTTCGCTGAACCAAAATGGCCACTCCTCCAGGAGGCATTTCAGATTTTCCCCCTGGTTGACTTGTTTCCGTTGCGTATAGAAAGTCAACTTCATTAGATGTTTGACTTCTTGGGGATTCACATCACACTGCTGAGACATCCTCTTCAGTTGTTCTTTCTTCTCCTGCTGTGTCTCAAGGGTCTCTCCACGGGGCAGGAATTTTACTTCCCAGTTGATGCACCCATACAGGTCCTGGACCACTGCTCTCTGTTCTGGAGGGACCTCTTCCGTGTCCGAGTCTTCAGAGTGATGCTTTCGTTTTCTTATTTTGGGGGTTGTAGATCGCCTGGCATTCTCAATCCTGTTTTGCATTTGCTTGGCTAGAGAATAATACCCTGGTCCAATGATATCCCCTTCTATTACATCTTGCAGGGACTTACGATATTTTGCCACCATCTTCTGGGCAACTACATCGGTGTGCTTTTTACTGATGCAAGAATGTTTTTGCATCATCTCACGGACCACGATTCGGACCATCTCTCTCCTGAGCCGTGGACTTGGTCGCTTTTCTCTCTCAAGGGACTGCATTAGTTCCTCTGGCATCGCTTTCCATGGTATAATAAAGTTATTCACCCAGTCTATGCCAGGGCTTGGGCTGCTGCTGGAGGAGGTTGAGGGTGAACTTAGGGGTGAAGAGTTTGGCAAAGATGGGGGAGGTCCCGGAGAGGCACAAACAGATGAGCTGCTTGTTTCGGGAGTCTGGCCTGAAAACCACACATCCAAGAACAGTTAAAATTCTGAGTCAAAATGCAAATGTTTCTATGTATTTAATTTAACTTGCACAAAGGTTACTTTAAAAAGAGGTTGCAGCCTGCGCTGTAGTACTTGACTTACATCTCAGCTTCCAAGCTGCAAGGACTTTTCTTGCCTGAATCGGCCTCAACGCTGACAGCAAATCTGCCTCCTCAATAAATCGAAAATCATCATATGTCTCCACACCAAGGGATTGTAAGGTCTCCTCCAGGATGTCTTTCGTCATTTCTGGAAGGTCAGGTAAGACCTCAGTTATGGCAGTGCGTAGAAATGTTTGCTCCAAGTCCATATTTTCTGTAATAGAAGAAGAATGATATTTTACCTCAGATCAAAAGAACCAGAAGACATCTGGTCTGACATCTGGACAAATTCCATTGACTCTTTGTTTTTTGCCACAAGGAAATGGCCTTTTTTATATGATGTACCTTTGTACTGCACTTCTGTGGAAACACTTGTATGATGTTCTGAGAGGCCAAATTCCCTCACTGCGTGTTTGATTGCATCACTGTACAGGCTGGGATAAAAAGTATAACTGTCCTTGACTTGCAGGAGCTGACTGAGTCCAGTTCCAGCTGAAAGAAATGCCTGAAACATCTGATGTCTTTCTGACAAAGTAAGGCAGATGTTTTTAAAGTTTTTCAGGTGCCTGGCACATCTCTTAAAGTATGCATGTTTACTTTCAAAACGCATAGTCCACACTCTGATTAAAGGGCCAAATTTCAATATTAGTGCTGGGTAGTGCCGCAGGAAATGGTGTTTTGGTTTTAGTGGACTTCCGGGAAATAAACACTTTCGTGATTCTAAATATTCCTGGATTATAATGTCAAGATAGACTACCTGTGACAGTGAAATCTTTTGTGCTCAAATCATGTCAACGATATCTTTAAGCTGGAGAGTTAGCTGCCACACATTATCTTCTGCATTTTCAATTTTGTCACCAATTAATACAGGCAGCAACCTTAAAAAGTTCCAGTTCTGAATGGCCTGACCTGAAATCTTAGGTGCATCTGATTTGACAGTGCATGGCTTTGAGAGAGCATCAGCTTCTTTGTACTTGAACTGCCTAATCCGTCGGTCTAAAAGTGAATATGTAAACCATTTCTTTTTCTTAATGAAGTACTTCAAGTACGGTGCAACATCATAGGATAAAATACCCTCAAAGATGTCATGTCCCAAACAAGGTGGGAGTCCAGGCTGACAGACATGAAAAGCTTTAAGAGTATTAAAGACTGAGTTTACCTTTATGCCTTTGACTTCTGGGCAGTCTTCTCCAAGGTCACCAACTGCAGTATCATAGCTTTTAGGGGTGCGCTGTGGACCACAAACATTAGGATAATTACTTTCAAACTCATGTAGTGTGATTTCACAATATCTGCAAAAATACTGAGAACGACTGAAGTTTTCAGTGAACCCCCCAATGCCATGTGAACCCAAATTATCACCGGCAATGCAGTAGCTTTCACAGTTTCACTTCCCACAGCTATTCCATTTTCCTCCAAATCTTTTAAATCTGCTAACATCCCTAAAAAAACTTTTGACCATCCAAACTGTTTTATGTCACTCTCTAAACACAACAAAACAAGGGACATGTGATCAGTGCTGGACCGCACATGGACAGGTAAGTTTGCAACAGAGAGATAGACAGCAACAACTTTGTGCTTCTTTTTAGAGGAGCCAAGGGGGTTGACAACCTCAAATGCATCCTGGTACAGGATTAGCTCTAAGTATCCGGGGTTCTCTCTGAAAAACTGGTTGGACTTAAAACTCTGTTATGTCTCCAAAAACATCTGAATCTGTTTCATTATACTGTTGTGAGACTGAATTCTTCCAGAGTTGAGATTCGAATAGGTTATTTAGTGTTTCTTTAAGTGGTACATAATAAGCAAACCGTGGTGTCATATTTTCATCATTTCCCAATGGTACTTTTGCAGGCTCTACGTATTTAAACATTTTCTTGAACGTCTGAGCTCTTGAATATATTGTTCTCATTGGTCCCCGATGACAAACAGAGAACAGATCTGAATCTTTGACACAATCACAGATTTTGGCAATAGCATCATCTGCGAGGCACATGTCATTTTTCAATAGTGAGTGTAGTTTGTTTAGTGTATAATCCTGACCCAACTCATGGACATTTTGAATCTCCTCAACAATCGTCTGTACTGTTGAAGCTGGAAGAAGAAGCTGCCCTTGCAGTTTTAAGTAGAACAAGCACACATTCCTTAGAAAGGTATCGTTAAAATTCTCTGGCATTTCAGTGCTTTCATTTGTTGGTGTATTATCTGAGCTCTGAGGAGCATCTTCACCTACACAGACAACAGTAGTCTGAGGGATAGTTTCTCTGTACATGTCACTTATGCTATCGATCAAGCATGTTCTATGCCTCCTGGACATATGAGCAGTAAAGGAGGATTTCACAGTGAAAATGTTTTTACGACCAGCTATGGGACATGTCACAGTTCGCCCCTCAATAATATGCTCCTTTAAGTGGGCTACAAGTTCATTCACTGTGTGAAACCGGCGCTCACACATGGAAATGGCACATTTTAGGTCTGCAACAACTGCTCTAGCAGTAACAGAGGGATCTGGAGCATTGTGAACACGATAAAAATGAGCTTTAAAAGCTGCATAAGTGGAAAATGTTCGCTTGCAGTCACAACTGACACATTTGATAATGCAATGTGGTTCATTCCTATGAACTCTACAATGCAACACATAAACCCTTGTTGTCTCAAGTGTTTTACTGCAAAAGACACAGGTAATCATTTTTAATAACTCAGGTAAGGACAGCATACACCTCTGTGGCAACTGAGTATCAGCACCATTCATTTAAAAAAGGAAAAGAAACAGGTCATACATATATTGTGAAAATGCCAGATAATTATATCAAATAAAAAAGCCAACCAAGTATTTACCTTCCTCTGAGAACCATCACACTGCTAAGGCATTTACACACAGCTACAGACGAAAACCATGAGCTTACAGAGTGTCTGCAGTTAGCGCCAAAATTTGAAAAGCGAAAAAAGACGTCTCCAGCTCGACTACAAAATGGACGTGCACATGAACAAATCAGCGACGAAGATTGTAACTGAGCAACCAATACACAGAAATAAAATTTTGGCAGTTACACACGAAAACCCACAAGCTTACAGAATGTCTGCTTACCAGGAGCGCCAATGTTTGAAAAAGGGACGCCAACGTTTATCATGTGACCTCATAGAGAGCTAGCTTAGCAACACCAGAAAGTTAGCAGGAAAAATGACAAGCTAGTATCTTGTCTTCAGGACAACAGAGTTAATGATGAAGTGCTTAAAGTATAAAACGCATAATTTAACTTACCAGTGCTTTGTGTCGTGTTCCGTAAAAACACCGCTTCCAACGTTGGCAGACTGATGGACGTTAAGCTCTGTTTGTGTGACAGCCGCGCTGAAATCTTCAGGAGACGTTGCACATGATGCATTCATTGTCACTCCGTCAAACGGGAAACGACTGCATATCATCCAAAAAAAAGTGCTATGATGTGTTCATAGGACAGATCAAGAAACGGAATTTTATCTAATCTTTGAAGAGAAATGTAAAGTAGTTAAGATGATAAATGTTAGTTGTATTAAGGGACAAAATAAGAATTAGGATTTTGAAAACTGTGATAAATATAACAATACAGGATGAATCAGACACACTGTATGTCCTTAATTTATTTATCTATTTAATTTTAACTTGAATAAGTATGCCTGCTATATGTTTTGTATTAGGTAAAGTCAAAGTGAGTTTAGAAGTATCAGTTGTAGTCAATGACAGTAGTATTATAATTTAGGTATAAACGATAAGAAAAAAAAACCCAAAAAACAAAGAGGTTGCTTTAAACCTTTTGCGAAGGATTAACTGTCAGTTCTACTTTTTTATGTTTGTTAAAGAAAAAAAATGATACAAACAAACAACACTTCTTTAATCCCATGATAGTTTTCACTTTTTTGGCCTATATTTTAATTATTCAAAAGGTATATAAGATGAATAAATGTTCTTAAATGTTACAGTTTATCCCTGTAAGAATGAAGCTCCCAACAGGAATTACCCATTATTTTAACATTTTAATGCTGTAATTCTAACCTCATTGTATTGTTTATTGCATTACAGGTTTTCTCTGTCTAAGTTTATAGTAGTCTGTAAACTATACAAAGAAATTTGATTCTTTTCACATAATTTTACTGTAAAAATAACAGTTTTGTTTTGTTCTGTATTTTACAAAATATAACTGTCAAATACACAGGGATTCTTTGTTTTTCTGTTAACATTTTTATGATGTCATGATTTTACAGCACTTTGCTGTCAATGTTACGGACATTTCTTACAGTGTATAAAATGCTCAATAAAATTAGGGTTGGGATCCTTTAGATTTTTTTTTGGTTTGTATTGAAAATATTCTCAGGTGATCAGCTCAGTGAGGTGGTTGGGAAGCACGACTTGGTTTCCCTCCAGGGCCCAAGATTTAGACACAGTAATTTCTTGGGTATTGAAGAAGTGCAGCATTTATTTATGGTAAAACTGTAACCTACACTGTACATTTACTGCCACTATATCAGAGGTTTTCAAAGTAAAAACCTCCCAAGGGGTCTACAAACTGTTTCAGGGGAGGCTCAGTGAATGGAAGTAGGAAAAAAAAAAGCATTAGTTATTTCATTAGTTATCAAAAGGAGATCACATTGAAAAGCCTTAATGTTGGATTTAGGTTCAGAGATACAGTAGTTTTGGGGGATTTAGCCAGTTCTCACACTTTCCCAGCGTCAGAAACTAGTAAATGAGAACAGACCTTTTAATTTATATATTTGGTGTCAAACAGCAATATAAGGCTATCTTCACTCAACTGTGGAGTCTCTATTGGATCAAATAACATCATGAGTCCATAGGCATCCAGCAATTAGAGGGAAGAGCCGAGGGAGGTGTTTTTTTTCCAAGCTTTGTCAGAGAGGTGGCCCACAGTCCCAGACTTTGAAAACCCCTGCACCAGACAGCTTCACCACTAACCTTTCCCTCGACTCCCATCACCAGCACCTGTCTGCTCTGAGTGCTGCTGTCTCTATAGGGAGAGGCTATAGGGAGGAGAGGTAGGGACAGATGGGGTGTGTAGGTGAGGATGGACTGTGAATGGGCAGTAAATCCAACTCCAAACAACATGATCATCCATCATGTTTCACCGTGGATATCGTCATATATCTGCACGCTTTCAACATTTAACCTAAACAATTAGAGGAGAATTTACAAGAGGAAACAAACAAACAACAAACGGCAAATCTTGTCTCACAGGTAAACATGTTAAACAATGAACATCCGTCATACAGGCTGTTGTAGTCGTACACAATCTACACCCTGCCAAACCACACAAACACCTCAAATCTCACTGCGAGCAAAAGCTACGGTGACAGGCTGACAGGCAACAAACTGAGTGTGACAGATTCTAAAATCGCATTAAACTAAATGAGAAATGCAGTCTGAGAGAAAGACACAAACGCAGTGAGAGGGTGGAAGAAAGGTTGAGAGGGGGGGGGGGATTAAATTGAGGGTTGGAGCTGGGAAACCTGACAGACTTACTGTGACATTAAATGTGTCTGTTAGAAGGGAATATGGAGGAATTTCTTAAATGTGCACACCTGGGCACTTAAATTTACCATGAAAGGATTAAGAGGGAAATTAACAAGGCAAATAAGTGTAGAGGAAGAAAAGATGGAGAAAGAAAGAGATGAAGAGAGAGATAGAATATGGTAACAGAGATAGCAAAGAAACAAGCAAATAAAAAAAGAGACACCCCAACGTGAATATGATTTGAGCCCTCAAGACTTACAGATGAATCTAGCTTTTATGCACATTATAATCATTTATTGGGAACTTTGACGCAGCTGTTTTTTTTTTAATCTAATGCTCCAAGACAAGCTAAATGCAGAATGTTTGCTTAAAAATACTTGGGGGAAAAAACGAGGATGAACTTTACGGCACTGCATTGAAATCATCTCTCATTTGTCAGCATCCTTCCCTTACAACGTCCCATGCAGTCATGCTAATATAATGTTGGCATATGATGAGACTGTCAATCAAATAAGAAGAGAGCTCGCATGCAAAACAGTAATAGAAATTAATTTGTTTGTGGAGTCTGCTGTCTGAGAGCATTCTGAGTGATGTGCCATCTGTCACAGAAACAAAGACACCGAATTGGAGAGTGAAAACAGAAAACTAATTTTTTTTTTTTTTTTTTTCCTCGGTTAAGAAAAATACAGCACCCAGTGTGCTGGAGGAGAAGCTGCATGGACTCCACCTAATCAAAATTTAACTGTTGTGCTGTATTGTGCATGAACCCGCCCGCGTGTATGCATTCCAGTGTGTGTGTGTGTGGGTGGGTGAATGTGTGCGCTTTTAATCAATATTCAACCTGAGGACAGAGTACCTGGCCCGGACCCTGTGGCTGGAGATCAGCAGCGTGGTGATGATCAGTGAAAAGTACATGTAGTACCTTGGGTCCTGGCCATCAATTTCTGAAGCGCATTTGATATTGCACCAAGCCAAAACCTCGCCTCTCTTTCCCCATGCCTTTACTTTGTTTATTCAATACTTCTCCTCCTTTTCTGTCTTATTTTTCCAGCCCCACCTAATCAGCATAATGTATTTCACATTTCATTGTTAAATTAGCATTTGATGCAGAAGAGAGTTATGTGCCGTGTGCCAAAATACACAACAATTAAGCCCAAGGGGGACCCCGCTTCTCCTGCTTAAGCTCTAATCCAACAGGCCCAATGCACAGCCATACTTATCGCCTTGCCCCACATGTGCACTTTTACACCATGCAAATGATGCCCAACAATGTGCCAGGCTGCTACAATCACCTGTTGTTACAGCAGAGAACAAAGGCTGGCATGGGCACTGCCAGACCCCCGCAGCCAATGGGCTACCGCGTGTAATGATGAGGCCATGCATATGGATGAGCATAGCGGTGATCTGGGTGATTGACAAGAGAGATAAACAATAATAACAAGCAAGGCTAGCGCGGAAAGACTCCTGCGAGACCTGGCGGAAAGGTTGTTGCCATGGCAAGGTGAAGGGAAGTAGTGCAAAGCCGAAAAGCTGACAACGCCGGTGTTTACTGTGAGGGGACCTAGTCAGTGTGTATTAGGGTTTTATGTGACACGCTACTTAAACTGCAACAATTTAAATGGAAAGGAGTGATTTTTAAAAAAAACGCATATATCTAAAAATAATTGAGAATATGTGTGTATGCTTTTCCTGCTTTAACACACAGAGTGCAGTCGGGCAGATACTGTCAACAAGTGCAAATATAAGTAGTTGTGAAAGATGTGATGACTTAATGGTAAAAAGCAAAAAGCAGTCACTGCGTTTTTTTGCCTCCCTCATAAGCTCCCTGACGTCGGACAGTTTCACTTCAACGCCGTCGGTTCAGAGTGTGAATTCAATAAAACCAAACCATGCGACCATCTAGGGATCAAAATCATATTGTTAAATGTGAATGAAAGAAATGTATATTCCTGCGCACGTTTCATTTCCCTGGTAGGGAAGGCAGACATATGCCACAAAAAAAGCCTGCAATAATAACTTATTTTTGAGGGAGGAAAAAAAACAACTTGCATTTTTAAGTCATTATATCATGGCCGTAGGAAACGAGAACTCTGGGTAGCTGCTGCTAAAATAACTGACAGCACACAGGGAGAGAAACTCGCAGGTGCTGTAAAATTAGATGCAGATAGGTAGGCGAGACTCTCGTGTACATCACCGCTTCACATATATTGAGATGATGAAATATATGCTAAAGCGGGGGCTGGTTCGACACATGAGTATATCTTTACATATGGTATAATGTGACTATAAAAACATGCTGTGACACTAATTTCCTGTTCTGCTATATTACTTCTACAGCATTATACCTGTATAACTTTCTGCTCCGCTGCTCATCCTTAATCATAAAATGAATATAAATGTTTCCCACTGTTTACTTAAAAGCCCTGATATGTTAACCAATGAGTGCTCACATTTACTCATTAAGACGTGCTGATGTTGAACGTTTGAATACGAGAGATGCTGGACACTCCTCTCATATTCTTACCAGTGCATTTGCACACGACACAGGGCGATACTAATTACAAATGAATAGCGGCGGTGCGGTGTTCGTCATTAGCGTTTCCTTTTGAAAAGGAGATGGGGGTAATATAAAATACATTGGCAGACATTAAACATTAAGAAGCCACTCTGATATTCTGCAAAACAAGCCCCCAGGGCTGTATCAGCCGCTGACGAGAGTTAGCTACCACACACCAAAAAGTGGGCGTGCTTAAACATTTAGTGATGACTCCCTCATTTGGAGCGGCCGGATCACATGGTGTGTTCAGGGGTAGGTGTGGGAAGCCTGCAAATAAATCCTCCAGCCTGTGTGTGTATTCATGTTTGCCTATGTCATTCACTTCTTCACTCACTTTCTTCAGCTACACACAAACAGTTCAAGCACTTTGACCAGCGATCCTGAACTTCCACATAATCCTAATCCTGAGTGTGATAGCTGGTGAGCATCATTTGCTTTTGTGCCGATACAATGTGTCCTGTTTTAAACCGTATGATTTTATATCCGTGGAACACACGAAAGTGCAATAACTGACTCTCGAGAATGGAGCTACAACACAACATATGTGAACGGTCAAAATATCCCTGCACCCACACTCACTTACACTTGTTTTAAATAGATATAGTAAGTCAGGTGCACTGGAAAACCGTGATCCCAAAAAGCTCAACACAAGAAAATCCTGACAAGCCTGAAGGCATGGACTGGCTGTGGGTTATTTTTTCATCACGTTACATACCTGTGCAACAAATGTCTGAATCTGAGGAACTCAGGCTTGAACTTCAGTGCATCTGCTCTGATCCAATGAGGTCAATGTAGTGATGAGCTCTGATGTGACATGGTTAAATTAGAAATGGGCCATAATTGCTCAACTGCAACAGTCGAACTATATATACTGCATGGGGAACCATTGCCTGCATGATGGAGGTAGAAAAAAGCTGCTTAAACCTTAAAAAGCCTTTATTTGTCTTAGGGGGGCATTAGGAGAGGGTATGCATGGATTGTAGGAAATGTAAGAATTTGTAAAGTGTAATCACAAAGAACAATTCCCCAAGATGTGCCAAAGAAGCAACAAGGGAACTCAAGGTAGTCCAGCTTAAATATTGCACAAGGAAAATAAGAAAAAAGGGATGAGACAAAAGAAGAAGCTTGGAGAGTACACTTGCTAAGCATTAATCTAAATTCCTGGAAACCAATGCCACTTAATCCCTCCTACTGCAAGTAAGAAATCTTCCTAACAACACCTTTGGACACAGTTCCTCCCAGAGATTGCAAAGCATGTGTAATACAACAACGGCAACATCGTCAGCCAGTTGAACTTATTTAGCAGTTTTCCAGGGACCATTGCGACACACAAGGGTTTACTTTATCGTCGCAACGAGCCTGTTTAATACCAGTTATTAGCTACCTTGAAAAGGAAATATTGTGTCACTGAACTGAACTGGTTATACTCATTTCATCAAACCTGTCGCTACAGTTTCAGGACATATAATCATGTACTATGATAAAACCAAAGCAAATAGTTAAAATGATTCAGTGCATAGATAAAAAAAAAAAAAAAAAAAAAAAACCCATAAGCAACATTTCACAGGGTCAGGGCAACGAAGGCTGTTAGAAGTTGAAGCTTTTAATCTTGACCTGACCCCATGTGATTTACATGGGAAAAAAGCCCACTTAAAAAAAAAAAAAAGCCCCAGAAAAATACGATACTGTAAAGACATATGGAAAAGATCTGCAGTGCCCCCTATGGTCAATTTTAAAATAACCATACAAACTTTAATATTCTGCCAACTTTTGTGATTATTAGAAAAAAAAAGGGGCTTTCATGCCTCAAGAGGCTTTTTTTTGTAGACCACATGGAGCCGAACATGTGTGTGAAAAATCAAGCCAGTCAGAGGTACAGTGTGAGGGGGCGTGGTCACCTGGTTGATTGGGCTCATATTTCTACGGAAGCATTTGCAAATCATTTCCAGTTACCGGGCTGAGTTTTGTTTTTCTAGCTTATTCCAGCTCACAGCAATTTGAGCCACAGCAGACAAATAATAATATTAAACCAGCACAAAAACAATAGGGTTCTGCTCCTTCAGGGCTTGAACCCTAATAAATATTTCACTCTGAGTGAAGTAAGCTGAGATACCTCAAAATCCTCTCTCGCCCTCTCAGTTGGGACATAATGAGGATGAATGACATACCAGTATATGATGATACAATAACAATACGTTTCACATTATTTACATGATTCTCCACCTCTGCTGTACGTCTGCTGTGAGGTGCAGTTGAACTGAATGTGAAACACTGACAAGCACAAAACACGTGCATTGCTCCACTTTGCAACAAAAACAAAAAGAAGTCTGTGGGCTGTTTTTAAAAACTCTCAAGGAAGTCATGACACTGCAATAACAAAAGCACACAAGTAATATGGTAATGAGCACATTTCATTACAATTATGCTCTCAGCCTATAACACTGTAGTAACCTTGCCGATGAACTAATATGAGCAACCCCCCCCCCCCCCAACGTGTATCAGTTGATTACACCATAAACTGTTCAAGTTTACAAGTGCTTATTAATAATCTGGCCATTGTTTGGCCTCCTTGTGTTTCATTGGCAGGAACTGTAAGGGCATGGCTCCAACTACCATCATTATGCCAGTTAAGCCTTCCCCCAGGGGTAAAGAGGCTGCGAGGGACTTTTGGAGAAATTAAAACATCAAGGGAGAGCCAACTTATGACAGCAAAGTCACGGGCACAGCCACGTCATGGTTCCAACAATGCCAGTGAGGGAGAATGTGCACTCAGCAAGGGTGCCGCTAAATAGACCTGGGGGGGTGTGGGGGGTGTGTGTGGGGGGGGCAACCCGTAGTGCCAAACTAAATGCAAACACAATGCCACCAGGACCCTGAAGCCCAGAGCGCACGTGCTTGACTCGCTCCCACACAAACAGGGTCTGCAAAAAACCCCTCCCCTTGCTGCTTCTGTCGCCAGCCAACAATAGCAATGAATAGCTTTGTCAGGCTGTCAGCCCTTTAAACGCAGACCTTTGCCAAGCCGTCTGAGGCTCAATCTGTTTTCACCGAGCCAACGTTCATTATTGTTTTTCATTGTCCTCTTCATCTCATTGTTATACAGGGTACGGTAGCGGGGTGGCTCTGATGTCTTTTTGAATTTGATGAAGCTGACCTGATATACAAAAGTGCCCTCTGTCCACCAGCACTATGAATATTGTAGGCAAATGAGACGGAGAGAGGCTGGGGGGGAGAGAGAGATCGCATGCAAACATGTTTTTGTGTGTGTGTTTGTGTCTTCGCGTGTGTGCACGGACTTGTCCGCGCATTTATTGGTCGGATGATGAATGACAAAACGGCGCAGGGGCGAGAAGACAGAGGAGATAACTGACACGGCCTTTCCATTTGCATGTACTGTACGTATGTTTGTGGGCCGGGTGCAGCGAGATGAAAATAAGTGTGGAATTGCAAGGATTCATATGAAGTCTGGATGAATGCTGAGAGCCAGGACTGTCTGCCAGCATTCAGGGATGTGTACATCATCTCTGAGGCGTTGATGGGCCCTAATGCAGAATAAGGAGAGCCAATCAACTCCTATCTATCCACTCTGCCAGGGTGACACATTGTAGGGGTACTTCAAGGCCAGCGCACTGCCACATTCTGCTGACAAATCATTACATTAGACATGTCGACGGAGAGGGAAGATAATAAGATTGAGTTACAGAGTTTTAGATGCATTATGAACACCTCTTGCTTCCTTGATTCCTTCTATTTTCACTATTCCTCCCATTTATCAATTCCCCGCTTGCTTGTCACTCGTCTTTGCAAAAATAATGCCGAGACACAATTTTCAACTGACTTTTGTGGCATTTTTTTTTCCCCCTGCTTGTATCGAGTGCTACGAAAGCAGTTAAATGGAGTCGTTGTTTATCAGAGCCCTTCATCTGTGTACATGAATGCGAGAGAGCTTTGTGTCGAGCTGCCAGCTACGGTACAGCACATCACCTTTTTTTCAAGGCCCGGAGTGTCCATTAATGCCAAACAATTTGCTAAGCTGATAGAAATGCTCAGTCAATAAGAGAGAAGCGTGGACCAACACCACCTTTGTCATAAAATACAAGTCCTAATATTTGACTGCTGATAGTGGTACAATGTTTTCAATCAGAAACGACTTAACATATTAATATCAGCACTGAACTTTTTTTACAGCAATAAGCCATTTTTGCCTATCATAGCCTTTTTTTAATATGTGTAATTGTTAAGATCAAAAGCTACAGGCGGTAGCAAGCTGTGAAAACTGAAATGTATTGAACAACTAGAGAAGCACATTTGAACAGTTAATAGCATAACAATAGCTGATGAAAGGCGATATATGTTTCATCTTGTCTTTCTTTCACTATTTTCTCCTCCATCCTTTATTTACTATTATTGTCGGTGCACAGATTCATTCACTCCCTCCAACATTAGCGAGAATGCATTTCCTCCCCGGCGCTGCCCGAGCCTCGCGGATGCATCTTCCTCGTCTGTATGTGTGTGCAGTTGTCCATGTGGATAAATGGTGATTGGCATGTGGCTGAAAGTGGGTGGTGTAGAGTGATTAATCAGCATAATGAGTGTAGATGAGCACTGTGCAGATGGAGCCCACACTCAGGACTGTGTCACCCAGCAGGACGTCTCTTTGCTCCCCTTCAGTGCGTCTGCATAGCTCTAACTGAGTTTCTCGGGCATGTGTCACTCGATTCCTTGTTTAATTTGCGAGCTCATTTCTGCATGATTTTGTTCTATAATCATCCAGCTCTTATTTCACAAAGAAGATTGGCTAAGTATACAACTTTGATACAAATGAAAATGAGCTCCGTGTTAGTTGTATTTTTCTCGCCAAATGCTACCTTACAATATTCGGAAAAACAAGAATGTTTGATGCTGCTGTAAAGGCCAAAGAGCAAACTGTTGCCGCTCATCAGACACAAGGTTTCAGTTCTTTGCCATCCTAGCAACGGTGTGGCACAAAAAAAGTCTGATTAAAGAGCAGGTCCTTGGAATGATAACATTTCATAGAAAGACAGAACAGGGAAAATAGAGACCAGCTTTGACTGATATTGCTGGGGGGGGAAAAAAGGAAAATTTGCTGAAAAAACTGGAAAGACCTTCATAATAAAATGAAAACAAATTAGTAATTTGGACTTGTGGACTCAAACATTAAACTATTCCAAATTAAACCGTGTATTTATTCATTTATTTGGTAACACTTTATTTGACGTCTATCTCTATAACGCATTATAAATGTATTTATAATGCGTTATAATGACATTATAGCACTGTATAACTATAGTTATAAACACTCATAAATGATCATAATGCTTTATAGCAATAATCATAACACACTATAAAGCATTTTATCATCACTTATAAGGTCAGGTATTATAATACATTATAACTGTTGGCAACTCACTGACAATTCCCACATAGATAACGCATTATACGTATATTTATGATATGCTTATAAATGTGTATAACTATCATTATAAACACTCATAAATCATCATAAGGCTTTATAACAATGAGCATAACACATTATACAGCATTTTATAATGGCACATCTTGTATTGATTCCAAGTACCTGAACAGCTTAAACAAATGCAAACATATCAACCAACAGTATGCTATGAAATAAAGTGTATTGTATCTGCTTTGTCACTCAAACGTTTCTGAAAAGCCTTCGTGTTTATATGTTTATGTTTTAATCTAAAGCAATCCCTGATTATGCTCTGAACAAAAACACAAATGCGACGATTTTGTTTTTGCTCCCATTTTCAATTAGCTGAAGTAGATGATGTGACTTTTTTCTGTGCACACAAAAGCTCATTTCTCTCAAATGCTGTTAAAATCTGTGTCAGTGAGCACCTCTCCCTGCCAAGACTCTCCATCCACCTCACAGGTGTGGCATATCAAGATTCTGATTAGACAGCGTGATTATTACACAGGTGTGCCTTCGACTGGCCACAATAAAAGGTCCACTCTGAAATGTGCGGTTTTATCACGCGACACAATACCGCAGATGTTGCAAGTTTCGAGGGAGTGTGCAGTTGGCACGCTGACTGCAGGAATGTCCACCAGAGCTGTTGCCCGTGAATTTAATGTTCATTTCACAACCATAAGCTGTCTCGAATGCTGTTTCCAGGAACTTGGCAGTGCATCCAACCTCGGAACACGTGTAGCCATGCCAGCCCTGAAACTCCAAACCCAGCTTCTTCACTTGCAAGATTTTTTTGGAGACAGGCCACTCGTGTGGCTGATGCAACAACTGGATCGAACAAACTGTCAGAAAGTGTTTCAGGGAAGTTCACCTGCCTGCTCGTCATCCTCAGCGTGCACACAGGAGACTGCCCCATGGTGGAGGTGGGGTTATGGTATGGGCAGATAAGGTGCATAGAATGAACAAAGCTCATTTAACCGTCCTATTATCCTTGGGGTCAATTATCAAAATGGTTCAAGGCCCCAACACGTATGCAGTCAGCCATGTTGAAGACATCAAGTCATCATTTGAGCACTTCATAACACCAGTGGTTGAAAATAATGTTCTTGGGATGACAAATTTAGAGGGGACGCATTTGTATGGGGACAGTTGGAAAGACTTGGATGTATTTGACTTGGTGGCCTACATAGGCTTGCTCATTTTGGCAGGAGTTTCCAAATCTAAAGGTGAAGCAACAGCAATACAAAAACAACAAAACAGCAAATAAGTAAGTAAAGAGGAAATGGGGGGGGGGTTACCAGCATCAACCAATATAGATCATTCTGTGAGAATCATACACCCCAAATTAGAAAAGATTTGGATGACAGATTTTCAATATACACTAACTCTAAAACCGAAAGTTTGACCTGATGGTGGCGCTACAGGAAATGTCATATCATCACCAAAACCAATAGGGTTCATACTCTTGTGGTCACTAAGGTTGTCAGTAAATTTGAGAAGATTTGGAAGAAAACTTTTTAAGATAAATTAATTCCAATTTTGCCCCGTTTGGCCTGTTTGACCCTATGGTGGCGCTAGAGGACAGGTCAAGATTTCATTATCAAGGGGTTATTTATGTTTTCAACATATACACAAAGTGGCTGACACAAAAAATTGGTCAATAATTTTCTGCAATCAGACCCCAGTCAAATTGACCCCAAGGGTGAAAAGTGTTACTAATATTTGAGGATAATAGGAGGGTTAATTGATAGTTTGAATGCACGGAGATGCAAGATCCTAAGGTCCACTGTGGTGCCATCTGAGGCGCCACCATCGCCTCATGTTGCATCACGATGATGCACGGCCGCATGTTGCAAGGATCAGGAAAAGTGTGCCAATATCCGGCAACTGAAGAAGAGTGAACCAGTATCCCACAGGCACCAATCAACAGCCGGATCAACTCCGTGCGAAGGAGACGTGTCTTGCATTAATATTTTTGATCGGTGTAAATACTTTAAATATTGTAAAATATTAGAGCAAAAATGTAGTTAATATGAGGTAATATTGGTGGATATGGTGGATAATGGATAATGCTTGTATATAGAAAAAACACTATACATAAAGGGGGAGAAAACGGTGAAGTAAATAAACATTTTTTCTGAGAGTGTTGTGCTAATTGTCTGGTCCAGGCTTGACTCTGTCTTTAGCATCATTATCTAACCAGCAGTGACACACTTGCCAGATGTGGGCTCCTTCTGCAGCGATACGTTAACTCTGTCGGTCCCCCCCCCCCCCCCCCCTGGCCTCCCCCCGGACTTCGTGACATTAGCTCGGTTCCCAGATGCTTTATGCTGACTCACGCACTTGCTCTCATGAGCCTCGTTGAGCTTCCCTCTTTTTTAGCAGCCTGGTTGTCTCGCTTTGCATTTATTAAACAGGGGGGAGGGGATAGAGGTAAAGGGTGGGAAGACCCTCAAAAGGAGTTGTTTTGCGTGTGGAAACATAAATCCGTGACCACCTGTCGTATCCCGAACGCCACTCATCCACGTGAGCTTTTTTTTTAAACGGGTAACAAAATGAACTTGAAGGCTACAGTGGATGTTTGTATCATAGTAACAGCATCACTGAGAAAGTCTGAGAATAGAAGCTTTTTTTGTGTCCATATTTGTTAGGGCTTTATTATTTGTCAATCTTTTATCCGTGTATCAGTTCAGTGCCGAGTCGGTGACTTTGAGATTACCTAACAGCCTTGAGAAATTGGACAAAGAGATTCAACAATTCAAGAGCTGGCTGCTGCTTTTGACTGGCTTCCAAGCTAGCAACAACAGCTTGGTATCAGTAGCTTGTCGAGGCCAGGTTCATGGTAGTCGTTTGATGGTGGGGTGGGGGGGTTATTTTCCTCGTAACCCAACCAGATCATAACAGGCAGTCCAACTGTTTGTCTGGTGCTTTGTGCGACCGGGCTCTGGTGTGGAGGTGTTGGGGACATAGCCGCCCTGCTGGCAGCTACAGAAGGTTGGAAAAGGTCAACACCTCAACTTCCTTTCTTCTTCGCGAAGCAGAGGGGGGTCTGCCATCTTATATCCTACGCTCTGTACTTTCTGCCAGATTGCCAACCAATTAAAGGTTATCAGAGCTCAAAATAATAGTCCTGCAGGGTAGCTCTCTCGATTGGTCCTCTAAATATATATATTGCTTCACCACCTTTTACTCTGAGATCCAAGCAGTTGGGAGGAAGCAGACTGGCTCCTGTGCTTTGTTGAAGTGGGAAATGAAACATACAGCATATACAACACTAATTCCAAAAAAAGTTAGGGCGCTGTGTTAATCGTAAATGAAACCAGAATACAAAGTAAAAAAAGTAAGTGTTGAACCTCTCTCCATCCTTGTTTGTGAATAACTGAGTCTTTCCAGGATGAACCTTTCATAACCAATCATGATACTATCACCTGTTACCAATGAACCTGTTTATCTGTGGAATGATCCAAACAGGTGCTTTTGCCCAACTTGTTTGAAACATGCTGCTGCCATCAAATTCAGTATAAACAGATTTATTTACAAAAATCATTGACGTTGATGAGGTCCAACATTAAATATATTATCAACTTATTCTTCACATTCTCCATTATTTATGTTGTACACAGCAACCAGACTTTTCTGGAATTGAGGTTGTATATATCAGTACAGTATGTTATGATATCTTCTTTTTTTCCCCCCAAGGTAGAAAATACCTTTGGACTTGAGCTTGAAAGCTGCACTTGAATGATGCCCACCTCTGCTTGGGAATAATAAATAAATAACAGTCGTGCATACACTCCTGCACACAGCACTGTGTATCACTGCCAAGATTATATTAAAATCAAATCTTCTATTTGCTGTTCACTCCTGAGGTCTACACCTCCTACTTCTGAAATACAATAGAGACAAAAGGCAACAGAACTGCTTTAATGCTGAACACAAGGACAGCGCGAGAAATATTAGTGCAATTGAGGCTCTCTCTGCCCAGTGATGCATCTTCACCTCAGCTGCACAAGCCCTGCTTTCAATTAATGTTTTCTGAGACAAGAAAAAAAAAAAACAGAAATAAAATGGGAGCAAAAACAAGTAGCCTTTAGGAAGCTCATCAATTATGGTTTAAGACAAAGGCAAGAGGAAAGGAGGGTGGAGTTGGAGAGACTTTGCCAAGCCTTGTCCTTCATCATCCATTATAAGAAGATGAATGGGGGGGGGTGTCTCTGTGGTCCACATGAGAACGCGGAGACTGACTTGTGCCAAGAACAGACCACACAAGGTTTCAAATGGGGTCGCCACGCTATCCACCACACACTGAAATTTTAAAATTATCTTTTCACGTGAACACACACACATACACAAGTGCACACATTTTTCAGAGGGTATAAATAAGTGTGTGTGTGTGCGTGTGAGTGAAAGGACTAACACATTACACCGAGCATCAGTCTTACCTGGATGAGTGATTCGCTCAGTCTTTCCTCGTCTACCTCCAGCACAATGTCCCGGATCTCTTCATAAGGCAGGCGGAACGAGCCCAAGAAAATTGCTGTTGTGATGGAGAGAGAAGAGAGTCATTTCCTCTCGCTTTTTTTTTTTTTTTTTTTTATTAGACCGCGGGGTTCAAAGAGACATTTCAGCACTCATCGCTCCTCAGACAAAATGACCACAGACCTAACTTGACACTTGGAAAAACTAATACACTTTCTGCCCCTCAACAGGATAGTTTGTGTCACCCTGACAGAAATAGGGAGGAGAAAACATCGGAGATTTACAATAACAGTGAAAGATGCCAAAGTAATACGATTTCGGCTCAATTGTTAATAAAGAGAGAACCACTATAATGATGATCATAAAGCGTGGTGTTAGTTGTACTTGAGGTAGCGGTGGTGTTGTCATCTGGGCAGGCTGCACGGTTTTGTTTGGGTGGATACAAAGAAGTACACTGAATGTGCCTCAGGGGACAGCCTAGTGGGTGTTTCACTCTCCAGGTGGGGTGCCTACAGTGGAAATTGGAGCTGATGGTATATCCAGGTGGAAGTCACAGGTGGAGGTTTGGTAATGAGTTGGAGGAGAGTCACTCAACAGCTGCTATTCTGCTGCAGCAGTGGGACCTGATGTCTGTATTTGCTGCCCAACAAATGGAGAGATAGTGAATCCTTCCTTTTTTTTTTTTTTTTTACTGTCTGTTACTATTTATTACACAAGCTCTTTACTGCATTTACTTACTGCTTAGTCATGACATATTGCTACAGCTTTATTTACTTTACACTGCTCTTTGCTTCTGTCAGGTTTCTGGTGGCTCAGAACTGCAGCACTGAAGAGGAAGTTGTCTAAACTGTTTCCATAATCTGTTGGTAATCAATATCTATTTATGTTTTTTTTCCCCCTCATTAGAGGAAAGATTCGGCTGCAACTTTATCAACAAATCATCCTCATTTGTTGTCTATACAGTCTCTTCAATGTGTCTTATGTATCCTCCTGATGAAACCAGCAGCTGGATACAAGCTTCTCTTGGGGATGGGTTATCATAAGTAATACAGGGATGTATTGTAAATTACAAACTGAAGTAGATACAGATGACATAAAAAAAGGTAAAGAGTGACAATCTAAATGTGCTGCCATCTAGCTGTTGCTGTGTGTACTGGGTGTGGTCAACCTGCACCTGTTTGCTCAATTTGGGACATTGGTATTTGTGGCTTTAGCTAGTGGACATTCACAGTTTGACCAGCAGTGATGAATAGTCCCAGCAAACAAATTTAAATGGTCTTCATAATATATTACACATTGCATTGTTCTGATTGTTTCTTTATTTCGGTTTGACTTATTTAAACAGCTGCTGCTCTGCACAAATACTATAATGATGTTTTCCACAGCTGCAGGTCAGAGATATTTGTCAAGTAGAAAATAGAAATTGTTTAAAATAAGACAGTTAATTATAGGTTACATTAGCTGCCAATGTGCTTACGATACTGTCATATTTGAACACAATTCTGTAACATACGCCAAGTCCTGGTTCGCACATTTACTTGCATCCACAACTCCCAATTTTAAGTTTGCCTCTAAATGAATTATTTTTATATAAATTCTTCAGACCCACATTTTAACAAACATGAACATGCACCAGCATAAAAATATGTATTGTATTCATTTTACTTTTCTTAAAAACTCTAGGGGACATATTCAAAGCAACTTTCCGTCAAATTTAAAAAGAAACTTTTCTGCTCATATTCTTTTAGTTTTAAACATCTTACAACTTCTGGCAAAGTTTGCCTTAACAGGGCATACTTCTGGCCTAACTTCTTATGAAGCATCCTTGTTTGAACTTGAACATTTTAAGCCCACAGTTTTTGTCAAAGACTGTAGAATAAGAAGCTTGTTCTCTACACGATCCAGTATGAGAGTCTGAAAACGTCTAGTCTGGCTTCTACTGTTGGAGCACCACAACGTCTCAAAGCTACAAATGATTTACTGATTGCTGATGAAATTAAATGCATTTTGCTCAATTTTGATTATTCCTGATTTGAGGTCTGCATTCAATACAATAGGCCAATCTAATTTAATTGTACAATTGAAACATGGGCTGTTGTGAAGAACTGGGCTTTGATTGCTGTGCCCGACTCTATGCTCCTCTATATTGTGAATCAAGTGATTTAGCCTGAATCATGTCATGTCTCTCAGGTGGAAAGTGATGCATGTTTGCTGGCTTTTCAGGTTCCTTTCACTCACAGCTTGGTTTGTCCACTAATATAAAGAAAAGTAGGATCACAGCCAAAATACATTTCTTTTATCTGCTGCAAAAAAGTAGTTTATGCTTGTGTCTCAGCTCATTTCGACAACTGTAATTCTCTTTATTCAGGGCTTAGCCACAAGTCAAACCTTCATCTACAGCTTGTTATAAAAGCTGCAAGTAGATTTTTAGATGGACAGATAGGTAGACACAATTTATCAGACAGTGGTATGCATAATCATTATACCAGAATACATAAAGTGGCACTGGCATCACAATCATTCACTTTGTCCCGCCACCCATCCCAGTCGCTGAACCTTCAATACAAACACACATCAAAATTGAAAAGGGAGCTTAGAGGGTTCTGCAGCAGGCAGTGAATATGATATACGATGCTGTAGTGTGTGTCAAGGCAGCTCAGGGGAGCCGTGTCGCCGTGTAGGACCACGTGCCTCCCACCCATTGCCATTCTGGAGGTGAGATTTTCTACACTTATTTTTGCTTCCTGCCAAATTCAAAGCCCATCTGCTGAAGCTGTAATCAAAGATGGCAGTGACACCTATCAACATTGTCACAGCCCATAAGCAACTGCAGTGACATGAGCGCACTGGCACATACTCAAACATGTACACATGCTCACATATGCACGCACACACACACACGCAGATGCTTCTGTGTGTCATCCCTATGTTCTTGCCACATGCCCCTTCCTGACATCAGACCCCAATATTTTCCCTGATGAGCTCATTCGTCTGGTCTGTGTTCACGGAAGATGCAAGAATGTGAAGTGTTGCTGTGCCATCATATCACCAGCACACGGGAAGGGAATTGGATGGGAAACGCATAATTGTTAATGTTTCTAATGTGCGTGCATCCCTCAGCTATGGCATGCTAGTTTGCTCTCATTCCTCATTCATAGTGCACAAGAATTCATCCACTTATAGATGGATTCATCCCAGTGTGCTGTATGCCACTGCATACACCTCCTTCAAAGATGAAAGGTAAGAAAAACATGGATAAACAAGGAGGTGGAGTTAGGGTTGCGAGCAGGGTGACATGTAATCTTAGCATTTGACATGTATATTTCATGAGGTGTTATCATCCACGTTGTATGTCTGAGGTCAGGGATATCAAGGCTGCACATGAAATCCTAAAGATTTGGAGAAACAGTAACCAAACCAATCAACACAAGACCGCCAGCGGTCGCTCAGTTGTTGGTGTAAGAAATTCATTCACACATTTTATGGATTTGGGATCAAGGAGGTTCATGTGGAAGAGAGATGGTGCAGAGTTGTTGGTGAAACTGTAAAGCAGAAGGTTGTTTGTAGATCATTTGCATCTAACCTGAATGATCCTAAACCCCCAAAAAACAAAATAAGGGAAAGCTCAGAGGACGAGATAACTAAACATTCAGTCCACCTCGGCTCCTGAGGACTGAAAACACCTATGTACAAGTAGCTTTAGTGCTCAGTCCTGATAGGAATTTACACATGATTACAGACGGGGGAGCTTGGACCCAATCTATATGCACTTGTGGTGACCGCTAAACAACTGCCAAGAAAACATTTCCCCAAAGGGCTCAGTAAAACACCATCACTGTTAAGGGCTCTCTTCTGTTTGTTTACCACCAACAGCTTTGTTAAGCTGTTTATAGGGTATGAAAATGCCTGAGGTGTCACGAAAAACAGCTGACATTTCTGACATAAAAGGTCACGATTCAAAAGAATTTAGTACATAAATAACTAAATGTGTTAAACATGTGATCATTGGCTGTAAAATAGTAAATAGTATATGTGCATATACTTACAAAGATTCTGTGCTGTCTTGGCATCCAAGATACGCAGCTCTTTCGCCTTTTTCTTGAATTGGTGCATTCGGTCGTCAGTCTCGTCTTTGACGTCTTTTCTCACTGCAGGAACGAAAAAACAACAACAACATTTTCAGAATGACTACGTTGACATTTTGAAAATGATATGCAATGTAACAAGAGTGTGCAGCTATTTAATCAAAAATGTGACACCGACTATAAAAAGGCAAGAATCAAATGATATACAGAAATAAATGCTCAACAGTTCCCACAACAAAGCGAAATGAACCATTTACATACATTAGGATGCAAATACATTTACGCTTATTAAAAGGTAAGCTGACAGGCTAAGATGGGTACGATGGCAACAGATGGCGTTAACCAATTAAAAACCATGGTTTCCTTTCCAGGAAACGTCAGCGTTTCGGTTCCAATTGAATCTTCTCTTACTGAAAAGGTAAAAACAAACCAGCTACTATTTGAGCTCCTACAGCTGAAAATTTGATCGGCTATTTAACTGAATGAGTCCTACATTCAGTACACTCATTTGAAATAATACAGAAAAGATAATATGTCTCTTACAGAAGGAGAAATTAACCCCATGTCTCAAACAAGGCGATAATAAACCACAATTGCTTTGGAAAAATACAGCAGCTCATAGTTGTCTTTGTGGCTGGCCTTGCTTTCAGACCGGTGCTGCACATGTGCTATAACACTGGTTTGGTGAAAGGTGGATGTGCTTGATGACAGCCTCCTTTAACATTACACTGGAGCTACATAATGTGCAACATCATCAGCTGTAGCATCAGAGCACAGTCCTGCGGATGACTTCCCGCTCTTCATTTGTTTGCGTGCGCCACCATTTCTGTCATTGTGACAGTGGGTAGATGGTTGATAAGCACAGCTTCTTCCCTTAGGCTCTGTCTGTCAACTTGCTAGAGCCAAGGAGATAATGGTGTTACCCCCCACGATCCCAGAAAATGACATTAAGTCTCTGTTGCCTGACTGAACACAATAGACAAATTGGCCCAAGAATGAGGAGACCTTTGTTTTCATAATGGAGACATTATGGGGGTCTCTCCAGGGACACGCCACATGTCAGCATGTGTTACGCTTCTCCTTACACTTCAATAGCATCAATCTAAAAACATATGTGTCGTACAGAACAAAAGGTCAGTTCTTTAAATAACATTATTAAGGAGGAATTCTTCACAATAAGGAAGCAGCAAGATTCCTCAGACCCTTCCCTCTCCTCTCGATGGCGTCTCAGAGAGGCACCACACTTTCTTGCTAATCATCACAACTGCTCTGTTTAAGCCCAAGGTGGGAGTCTCCCAGGAAATCTAGAACAAACAATCTGCTCCCTGAGTGCTGGCTTGTATATTTGAAGAAACAATCAAAGAGGCAACATCTCCTGGGCATCCAGAAGAAGCGATGCTGAAGGCACCTCCCTAACTCCGGCTCTTGCTGTCAACACACGGCGTCAGGGATGCAGTTGTTTGTTGTATTAAGTAGAGCTAAAAAGGGCCTAAGTACATACCATTGCTACGTACAGTCTTATGGTTTGATTTTCTGTCAACATCTGAGGAGGTTCCTCAGAGGATGACGAGTCTACTCGGACTGTGATACACAACGGGCTTCATATTCAGTGAAGCTCAGAGATGCACTTCAGCCAACAATTTCAACTTTTCTTTTTGTTAACGGAAGCAACATGGCGAGACGCGACACTTCAGGATTTATAAATTCCTTTATGAGACAGTGTTTTACAGGCTATAACCCTTCGATTGGTGCTTGCAATAATCTTCACATGATAGAAGCGAAATCCTGCACACAGGGTTTGTTTCACCACTTTCATATCTCTTTACTACCTATCACAAGCATTGACGACACTTCCAATAAATGAATTTGTGGATCAATGCATTAAAGTGGTTACAAGACTGTGACTACTCATTGACTCTACGTGGAGACAAGAAATACCAAGACCGAGTCAAGTTAGTTTAAACTACAGTTCAAGATAATTACCCAGGTTTATTTGGCGACTCATTGAGGGAGAAGAGGGTTGATCAACACACTGTAAAATATAAACTCAATGTCCTGGTTTAGTCTTTCTTGATGCATTTGATTTTACAAGACTGGCAAATATATATATGTATTTTTACATTTCAATGTCAGCAATTTTCCATCAGAATTCCTCCAAACCCGCCAAATAAGACAGACGCAAAATAAATATTAATCGCCTCATAAATAAATCCAATGAGCACAGCATTATAGCTACAATATCCTGACTCACATACACTGAATCAGTAACCAGTGAGGCCCAAGGAATCACGCCGGATTTCTTCTGTGGCAAGAGCCTTAGACAAAGAAACTGGAGAGCCAGCAAAAATAAAACATGAGGAAACAATGATCTCCCTCAGAGAGCGGCTCACAGACAGAGGGCAAATTCAACTGAGAGGGGAAATTTGGCTGCTTTCCGTACTAAATTGTTCTCTTAAACCTCTATTCTTTTTCTCTGCTGCCACTTGAGTCTCTCACCTAGGTACCTTACACTCTCAGCAGGGTGCTCTCGGCCCATTCGTCAGTGCCTCAGCTGTCTTCGCCCTTACCCCCAGGGCTCCATGCTATCTCAAATTAAAGAGAAAAACAGTGCCTTTAATAATCTGAAACAGCCACATTCCTTTCTGATACCATCCTATACAGCTCAGAGCTCCCCCGCTGGGCACTGAGTAGTGGCATCAGTTGGCTGATTTCTGCTACAGTATTTGCTGGCTGACTCAATTATGCCACATGTCACATGTTTCCTCTGAGCGCTGCATGTGGACTGATGGGCCCTGGAGGGCTTGCGCACATCCGAGCTGCCACACTAGTTGGAGTACCAGGTGTGCGGAGAGGATGACTATAGGTAGCATATTTCAAGCAGATGGCTGTCCACAACAATAAGGATAAGTTTTTTTTTTTTAAATGTTTCCAAAACACAAATGTTCAGTCGGGTAGTTAAAAATCACGCCCTCAAATTGGCATCAAGCTTAGGACAAAAGTTTTTCTTCTTATCAAAATGTGACTTTGGGATCGTGTGTTCATCTATTTTTTTCTGCCAAGACAAGCTTAACCTGTCCAACAGTGCAGGTCCATAACAGATGATCAAAGTCCTTGTCAACATTTAAACGTGTTTTACTAGTTGCCCGGTGGCTAAAATGTAATACTCTGACAACAATGCCATCCTTCTTGCACAGATTTATATTTGTTAATGGAATCTTCCAAGCAGTCATTCAGCAAAGAGCCATTTGTGATGGGCACAATGTGAGAGTCTTTCTTGGCAGCTCCCTGGTTTCCTTGAAGCCGCTGTGTGTACAATGGTGACATTCACTGAGAACTATATTATCTCTGTGCGAGGCTGTCAGATCAAAAATACCAGCAGCACAATCATTTATTAATTGATGTTGGGTGGAATGAGGTGATAGAAATGTGTTTTTTTTCATCCAGACAAACTCAGTCTAAAGAAAGTCTGAAATATGAACAGTGATTTCTAAGCTTTGAACCCACTGTATAATGTAGAGCTTGACTTCATCATAGATGATTCTTGGGCCAGTTGGTCCTCTGAGGAAAATAAGAGGGTCAAATACTTTTGACTTGATATTGGCCATGCGAGTTTGAGAAGAGAAATGTACCAATGAATTATAAACAGTTAGTATTTCACATCGATTTGCTTTAATATATTAACTTATAAAGGGTGAAAAGCTTTGTGAAGCGTGTCAGGAAGAAATGTTTCTAAATCATGTTTTAACAAAACACATGAAAAGAGTCACTGGAGCCAACATAACCGCATGAAGAGGAGTCTCTGGTGAGCATAACTGTTAAACATCCCATTAACTGAGGGGGAGTTAAAGCTTGCTCCATGCCAAAAGGAGTCACCAAATTGACAGAGCTTCCATTGAAGAAATATATGAATGTTTGAGCAAAAACAGATTTGGCTTATTAAAGATGACTTGGCATCCATGTTAAGCCTACTCTGTGGGCCTTGGACTGAGGTATACCCTCGGGAAGCTCTGTGATAACAAGAGTTCTCCAACACTTGGACATCCAGTCTGTTTGCTGGCCCGGAATCACTATCCTGGTTGCCTTCCATGTGATATCTCCCTCAAGACGTCCATAAAACCCAGGGCATTACAAAGCTAAACACTACCACATGTTCACTTCCGGACACAGACTATCCGGCTAAGCCCCACCACTACACACCATAAAATGAGCAGGCCTTGAAAAGAAATGAAAGAAACTGCAGATGACAGGTCTTCAGCAAACATATTTACAGTAAAGGCAAAGGAACACAGAGTGGAACAGACAATGTGGTGTCTGGTCCTCTACGAGGCAATTTATTCCCTCAAATGTGCAATCTGCCTGCAAACATGTGCCCTGTCCTCCATCTCAGGGACTCACACTGAGGATTGAGCTGCTGGAGAGCTGCCAGCCTGTCTTAAGGAGATGGATTCGGAGGAAGAGTCACTGGCCGTGCCACAGATCCACAAGAAATACCAATTGCACAGAAAGTGTTAAATATATACTGTATATATAGACACACACACACGCACACACACCAACCTGTGAATACACCCAGAAGCTTTCAGGAGTTCTACCATTTTAGAGATACTGACCTCCCTCAAGACGTCCATAAAACCTAATGGACGTCCGGAGGAAAAAAAACACATAAACAAAACAGATGTGATGGGGGAACCATGAGTGAAGGAATAAAAAAAAAATACATATATATATATATATTAAGGTACTCGGGGGCAAAACACAGTGAACAAAGGCACTGCTGAATGTCTACCAGCAAGATAGAGACTTGTGAGAGGCTAAAAAAGTGCCTGGCCCAGTCATAGCTGGAATAATGAGTGAGACCTACAAAAATAGAGAGCGCGCTCGAGATCTGAACGTACCAATTGACCAGTGAAATCCAGCTGTGACCAATTTCTCCCATTGACGAAGGCTAAACAGAGGTCTCTTTCTCAACCCCAAAGCCAATTTGCTGTGTGGATACACACCTCTCTATCCACTCCTCCTGCTATCTTGGATCTCAAAAGCATGCTCCCACTCGCAAAAAGGCAATCCGTCTCCCTTTGACTCAGAGGCTTGAAATCATTTCTTTTACTTTCAGCTTGGCAAACCTGCATTGATTGTATATACTAAACCAGAATACAAAGCGTCGACAAATTCCGTATGAATGAGACATAACGTAGGCTGTGCTGACAAGAAGATAAGTGCCTGATGATAATACTTGCTGTTTGAGTGGATATACATTTTTTTTTCCTATAAAAAAAAAAATTGCTTGCCTGTGAAATGATTAAGCATCTCTCTTAGCAACAAGAGCCCGACTTCAGGTTATCTGTGGACGTGCTTTTGTTCCTTTTCCCAGACTTTAACCTTGACACAGCAAGAATGTTGAAGCTGTTTTTTTAGAAATACTCCTCAGCCCAAGGTGAACAATTACAGTGGGTTTGGAGGGGGGGGGGGGGCTATCAACCATGCAATCATCATCATGCCTAATGATAACAGGGAGTGGGGGAGGTGGCTGGTAATGATAATGATGATGGAAACTGTGAATAGTGTGTGTGAATCCGTGCACGCTCATGTGTGTCAAAGCACACTTCCAAAATATACTGTACGTATCCGCCCCATCAACCAGGCATGTGTGTGTTTTAACTAGTTTTCTGGAATTATCTGTCCTCCCATCTTCAACCATCTGCTTCTAGTTATTCAAGATCTCTAAATAAAAGGTGTGTGTTATGGGAGCGGGAGCCCCGCAGAGTGACACTCTGACCTGTGGCCAGTAATGTTTTCAGTATGCAGGGAGAGGCTCAGCCCACGGTGGAAGGTACACAGCTGGGCCTGGAGCTGGGCCCAGTGAGAGAAAACGCCTCCTCTTCTAATTGAGACAACACAGATCTCCCTCAGTGACCCCGTTCCCTGTTTCTATTCCAAGAGGAGAGGAGGGGGGGACTCCTGCGAACGACTAATGTTTCCAATGGAAGCAGTCAGTTTCTATTAGAAGTGGAGAATCAGAGCAGTCGTGATTACAAATGACTGGGTTAATGTTTAGTTTGTGATACGATAAGGAATCTCTTTTTAAGATTAAAAACAGAAACATAAGTGGTGAGATTTACTTAATGTCTGATTCAAACCGGAAATATTTTGCAATGATGAGATCTAGTACATTAAGGATCTATATTTATGAAGGGAGGGGCGATAATGTTATATCTCCCAGGTCTCAAATTTGCTTTTTATAGCAACATAGAGCAAATTAGTTTAAAACAGACTGAAAATTAACTTAAAAGGGAAAACACAACAATGCAGAGTAAATTAAAAAAAAAACCTCGAATCAATAACTCTGAGCATTGCCGATGACCTGGGGGCTCCGTACAGCCTTTTAACAAGTATATATTTAATCTGCCCACATCTACACATGACTGTTGTTCTCTCTCTCAGAGGCAGGGAGTGTGGGAAGGCTCTGACTCTGCCTCTTAAATTGGTCATGGAGACATGCGCCTGGGGGCAGCGAATGGATTGAGCCTGACAGCCAATCAGTTCGAGGAAACCATTCTCTGGTGGCCGCCAAGGCTGCTCGTTGTGACCCAATGCGCTCGAGCGCTGGTGGGAAGGCACTAGGGCTGATGGTCCAAACGGCTGCCCCTGGCGTCTGTTAAGACCCCACCATGCCATCCAACCTTAAGCATTCAGCAGGCAACGCCGAAGCCTGGCTCGTGTCACTATGAGGGGATGAAGAACAGAGATTTGAAGCTAAGGCTGTTCCTTGGACAGCTGACAGGATTACTGATGCCCCCACGGTCTCCATTACCTCTCCCAGCTCCGTGCTACCAGGACCGAGCCCGGGGAGGGACTCCAGAGTATATCAAAGAGGCTGAAACAGTGGAGATGTTAAGGCGTGCACCTGGACTGCTGCTCACCTTTAGAGGAGATATTAGGAGATGTGTTTGTGCTCTGCTCTGTTGGGAGTTAGCATGAGAACGTTGAGATCAGATTCAGTCCATCAAAGACAGACGGTGCAGGACATGTTTAGCCTGGTTAAGCGCTGGAAGACTGGAAGCAACAGGAAACAGTAGCCAGGCTCTGTCGAGAACATCTTGAACATATTTAAATGTTGCGCACTTGTGTATTTTAAATGTGTTAATTTACAAAATGAGATATTAAGGTTGAACCATAGACTGTATAAAATATGGACGTAGTGTCCGTGACGTCATCCATAGGTTTCTGAAGAGCAAAAATGAAACAAATCGTAGTGCGTAGCCATCTTGGTAGCCTACCTCCGGTTACTCCAAATATGGACAAAGAGGTGGAGCGAGGGCGGAGCTGAGGCGGGTCCTATGGGTCAGCTGAATGAACGCTATTGGCTGAAAAAAGCCGCTTTATTCGAAATTATCAAACTAGCTACGGCTAACCAGCTAGGTTAAATGCTAAATGTCGTTGCTAGCCGGCTAACCCCACGACGATCTCTTTCCCAAACTCAGTGACTAGAATTAGCCGGGGTGACGCCCTTTAGACCGTCAGTGGCTAGTTGTCAATCAAAGTGGCGCCACTTGGATTGACAGCTATGAACTGTGCATAATGATGTATGCTGTATATTTTAAACGAACGCCTTATAAAAAAAATTGCCCCCCCCAGAGTTGTCATGGAGTAGAAAAACAGCTTATGAGACTAGAGCCATGTTTTGAACCAGGCTGTAAATATGTTTTTTTCTGTCGTAAAATCGGACATTTTAACATGGGGCTCAAATGTAATTGACTCCCTTCTGCGGCCTGCTCTAGCGGTTATTCGAGGAACTGCAGCTTTTTTGCACTTCCGCATTGGCTTCATTTTTCAGCGCCGGAGGTTGCCGCTTGGGTTGAACAAACTGTGGCATTTATGTGTGTGTGTGTGTGTGTGTGTGTGTGTGTGTGTGTGTGTGTGTGTGTGGGGGGGGGGTATCTTTTAACTGATCTGTTTTCCTCCTCTTCTTAAGATAAGTTAATAAAAGTCTACAGTCAAATCTCTCCACTGAAGAGATCAAATATTGTTCTTCTCATCCAACCTCTCATTAGAAAGCCAAAAAGCCTCACGACAACAACTGTATTTGTCTTAAATTCCATGGTTAAAATAGGACTAAACTTACTCTGGATGACATTTATATTGCCTGCTACAGAGAGAGTGCTCGGGTTTTGTCTGTGCGGCGACTGCCCTACTTTGGAGTGTATTCAACAGGGTTGCATTTTGTACATTTGTCAGCTGACAGAACACAATCTGACCTCTTTCTATCTTTTGTGAAGCAGAGTCTATCCTTTACACTTTCTCTCCCTTTCATAAGTAGCCCAGTTCCTCTCTCTTTTTTTGATGGCTTTTTCATTATTTCAGGATGAGAATGGGATGCTAAACAAGTGAAGTGTGTTTTGATTTGATCTTTGTATTCTGTCTCAGGACATTTAACATCATTATTGTTCACTTCAAATTTTTACTGTAGTAAGACAGTGTCTATGTTTAGGCCTTGACATGATGAACTTATCTGAAGTCTAACTTAACTATATATATTATTATCACTATAACTAAGACTAATGACTGATGAGCCTGGGTCCAACTCGCAAGAACAGAGTAATGATAATAATAATAATAATAATGCTTTTAAAAATTATAAACCAAAACTTCTCCTTTTCCTCAGTGAAGTCACCATTGCTTTTTGAGGAGAAAAAAAAATCGAACATGCAGGTGTGTCTAAGCTAACAGCTGAGAACTGTGATGCATGAAAGGTTGTCAAACAAGGAAAAGACAACCATGTTTATGTTTTATGTTTAAGAAATGTGCTCAAGTATTATCTCTTCTTTCTTGTGAAGGTTAACCGATAGGTTGATCCAATTTGCCAACTGAGGCGTGAAAGGACTTAAGAAATACTTCACATTTCTGTGCTGGAAAATGTCAAGGTTTGCTGAGAGATGAGGACAAGAGGAGGGGGAAATGACTTTTTCTCATTCTGGCAGCTTGACTTCATGCTTGTTAGCAGCAAAAGGTTTATCCTTGGCAATCAACGCGGGGACAGATATACGTATACAGTAAAGTTGGAAGTCCCCAATCACGTCAAAGACAGCTGGTGCCACGTCTGCCATTAGAAAGCATCTGCCGCTCCTCCACACACGTGCAAAACCTGCACAAACACACATACATGAAATCGAAAAAAGCAGGGATTGGTCCTGCAATGTGATTGAGGCTATAACAGCTTCCATCATGTCACCTCCCGATGACTATTCTTCACACAGCTGCAGAGAAGCGTGTTTCTGGTGACATGGAGGTGTCACGGCAGACATGCCCTGATTAAAGATGCGCCATGCGGCACCTGGGGATAGAGTTAAAAGCGAGGCAGGGAGAATATGAGTGTAAAGAGAGACACTCAGTCGTGAACTGCATCGAGAATCCAAAATCAGCTGCTCACCTGCCTCCATGTTTACAACCAGTGTCTCTTTCTCTCTCTTCCTTTAAGTCCGTGTTGCTCTTTATATACAGCATCTTTATGCATAACACCCAGTAGCCTCTTCTTTGCAAAAGCTGCATTGTGACCATAATGGCATAATGTCCTGCCCTCCAGCTACAGTCAGCCACTATTAGCATGTCAACATTTTGTGTCAAAGCAAGCACTTTCACAGACAAAAGTCCAAACGAGGTATTGCTGTATAGAGTAATAGCAGCTCCGCAATTCTTAAAGCAAGTCAATGTTAAAAATTGCCTTTTTGCTTTCACAGACAAAGAATATTGTTACACGGAGTGTCGGGTACAGATTCACAGTGTCCTATTTATACACAAAAGCATTTGGATTTTTTTTTTTTTTTTTTGGAGACAGAATAAGGCAGGTGTTGAGTACTGATGTGCTCTACGTGGGCGTAGCATCCATGTGGTCAGGGACAGAAAAGAAAAGATACTCTGGAGAACTGAAAGAGAAGGAGAGAGAGGGGTGGGGTGGTGAGAAAGGGCTTGCAAAAAAAAAAAAAGAAAAATAGAAAAACAAGAGATTGAAGAAAAAACGTGAGGCACAAAAGTGCTGCTTACTCAGACGAATGCCTGCATGAGAAGAACAGAAACCGGCTTCCTATGAAATGACTACTTCCAGTGAAATCACACTCCACTGGCCACTAATAGAGACGTAAAAGACATAATTGTGGGGAGAAACACTGCAAAAAAGCCACAAAATCCCTTAAGAAACAGGAAGGGGAGCTTGATGAATGAGTGTTAAGCAAAGAAATAGATCAACTGTAAATACACGCACATAAGAATTATAAAAATTGACACCCCTCAGGTGCAATTGAAATGTCCTTCATTATAGTTTTATGACATGAAAAGCAGCCAACCTGTAATTATTTGAAATTTGGGCTTACAAGAGCAGAGCCTGTGACGCTGCACGCTGTACAGTACAGAGTCTAAATCTTGATTAATTATCCTTTGTTTAGTCAGTGTGAATAAAAACAGGTTAGTCAGACTTAATGAGTGATAATGATAGACTCAGGTTTGTGCTGTAGGGGAAGGCAGGAGGTCAGAACCCTGCATGTAAAGCAGGCTTTCGACTCCGACTCTGATGACTCCAGTCGCAGCGCCATAATTGGATTCTTGACTTGTGCTACGATGGAATTAGGGGGGATCCGTGGCGTTTGGGGCACAAACCATTTAAGTGCAAGCCGCCTCTTAGTGGGCCGGTTATGATGTGTTTATGAGTCCTGCTGCTACCCTGCTGTCCGGGTGACTTGGATGGGATTCTGCATTAACCTGTTGGCAGTAAAATAAGGGGATGCTGAGGCGCAGAGTCAGTCACTTAGTGAAGTTTCCCTTGTAAAGTGAAGCCTGTGAGCGAGTGGATGGGCCCAATAAAAGACCATACTGCTGACCCAGACTTTTAGTTGTTACCACCCCTAAACCTACAACACACTACTGCCTGGAATAATGACATTACAGCTGGCCACCTCAATTACACAAAAAAACAAAATGGCTCTTTTTTTGTGAGTTGCCTGGAATCCTTTTTTTCTCTGCCATTTGTTATTTAACTACAAACCATTAAGGCAGAAGGCAATGTACTGTATATTAGAGTAGATTTATATATAAGGGTTAAGATGAAAAGCAAAGCAGTTTTATTGAATGAAGTGCACAGCGACCATTTTGGTGCAGTGGGGAAAAAAAGACAACGCTGAATTTATAGCAAGGCTGTTATCAATAGAGATATTATAATTAAACATGAGGAAGCAGAGGGGGTGCACAGGAAGTATGCCTCCTCTGTGATCTCTTGTGTATGAGTGTGTATCAAATCAAAACAAGTGTGAGTTGAAAATAAAAGCTTCTGCAAAAATGATCAAAAAGTGCCATCATGCCGAGGATTAGGATAAAATGTGAGCTGAGACTTGATGTCCACAAAGTCAGTATAGCCACCACGGAGGCTGCATAATAACTGTGTAAAGGCACGTGGTGAAACACGTACAGAAGTTGCTGTGGTGTGCTGATCAAAAGCGAATGCACAGGCTTCTGCTGCTCGAAGCCTTTCAGTAGGTACTGCTACATGAAGGGAAGCTGCATGAGGGCAAATACATGTCCAATGGACCAATATGATGATCTCTGGAATGTGTGATTTCTCTCTAGTTTATTTGGTCCAGTCAGCCTCCTTCACTGCAAACACTCTCACATATGCTAACACACACACAGAGACACACACCAGCCTTGATCTTGACACGAGCCTTTAGAATCTCTGACTCCCTGCTTCAATTACCTCTCTCTGACGGATTGAAACAACCTCTACAAACAACAAAAATGCCCACATATATGTCCACACAAGACAATGCACAAATAAATGCACATAAATAGCCACGACTGCAATACACAAAGGAAAAAAAAGATCAATGTGAATTCTCAAAGTGTTCCACTCCCAACCGTCATTTCACCCTTAATAGCCATAAACGACAGATAAACACAGGTTGTTCTAGCACCAGATGTTTATCTCGGGCCAAGTGTCAGTTGTCAGGTGAATTTTATGGATGTTCCGATTTGCCACTGACATATAAAGCGTAAGTGCACACATGTTAAAGAAAAAAAAAAAAATGCTGAATCCTGCCAAGACACATCGCAGACGATAAAAAAACCAAATTCATAATGGCATTTCAGCAGCTGCCAAGGAGACAGAATTGGGTTGAAATGCAAGAAACTGTGGGGGAAACACATGCATGCAGACGATACACTCTAATATGCACAATATGTTTATTCCACGGTGCATCTTTCAAATGCTTGATATATACCGTGCGCGGCGTAGCAGATGCAGCGTTCAGCGGGCTGCAAAAAAAGATTTGTTTGTCGCATGTGTGAGCACAATATCACACTTTTCCCACACAAGCACATCACTGTCGAGCGAGGGGGGAAAGCTGCCAGGCAATTCTGCATCCCGCACTGTAAACGCTACTGTACTGTTCTCTGCAGTCTGCTCTCTCCAAACAAATTTTAAGATACCTCTCTTGTGAAACCACAATAGCTAAAATACTGCCATTTACGGCTCTAAAAGGCAGCGTTTGTGGTGCTTTGACATGTAAGTACATCACTTAAGCAATTTGGTGCTCGGAATGGTTATTGCTGCCATTCTCTTAAGCACCAGCCTCTGAACCGATGGGCTCCACCTGAGAAATGTGTCAATGCGAATCAACACGTACGGTGGCAAAATATACACTTACAAGTACTCCGTGTTGTATGAATGGTTCGCATTCATCGGGCGTGCTCTCCGCCACGACGCGCTCGTTTAAAAGCCGGTGTGGAAAAACACGACAGAATTCAGAGAGATATCTCCGAAGTCAAACAGACAAAGGGATAAACGCTTTTAGAAGTGGAAAATCCACTGATCCACGATCATGTGAAAAGAAAGTGTACCACCATTACATTTCTGCTCCTTCCTCCCTTTTCTCCTTCCAACCATATCTTCACCTGAGTTACGCTGATCCGTGCAGCAGTGCTGGGACTGGAGAGCAGAGGAGGTTCACAGATCCTACAGCACAGGATAAGCCTTCCACTGGAGGAGGGGTGAGGAGCAGGGAGAGGATCATCTCCAAAGGGATATACAGTCGTCTCCTGTCGGCCATTTGTAACTAATGTAATGCAGAATTGTCTCTGTGTGTGCATGTGAATCACTACATGCGTTCACTGTATGCATGTGTGCAAAACTGGATATTGGATACAGGAGGCCTTTTCCTCGCTTTGACAGACAGCCTCACTGCTGCCTCGTCTTTTTCAACCCCGGGAGCTGTTATCTGTAACAGCAGTGGAAGTCTGGTGGGGTCGGGTCACCTGCCAGATGCACAAAGAAACAGTGGGGACCACCCCTCCGCTGTGTTTGTCAAAGGCAAAAGCAAGCAGAGAAGGGGGATAAAAATAATCTTGACACGCACGAAGGGGAAATATGTGCAAATTAAATGGAAAAAAAGAAGTAATTAAAATTTGAGAGGGGAGGCCGAAATGCTCGGAATCACAATCTATGATGATGATATTTTTGATGATTCTCACTTTTGGCTACTTATTCTTTTAAGAGAATGATAAGTAACAGACTAATATTCATTCCATTTTATTTATAGATCAACCAACAGTAAAACATATGGATCTGAATGCAAACACATTACAAGCTCCATGACTGAACTGTGGAAACTGTGCTTCATAAACATAACATGAACACTTATCATGTCTTGTTAAACATATCTTGTTGAAACAGCTGTTTAAAACTGATGCTAGTACTTTATTTCCAACATGTTCTGAAGTTTTCATAAACTGAAATTAGTTTATTATTATTGTTATTGTTATGATTCAACTTTGACATATGCCAGACGGGAGTGCCTCCTAAATTGAAAATATTCTCACTAAGTTGACTCAAAAAGAAATGGATGTAACTCACAAGCACAAACATATGAAAGCCTCCGTTTTAAGACGGGTGCAGCGAAAAGTGCCAATTCCGCTACGAGTTCAATCTAAGAGAGTCCATCCTCTTTTCGCAAGATCTTCAAACAAGAGAAGTTAACAAGAACCATACCACTCAGGAAATAAATCTGCCGTCGCTCCGAGCTGCAGATGCAACGTCAGGACCTAGATAATTGCACAGCAGCCTATTTCAGACAGCCAGGTGGCAGCATGTGTTTTTTGAGCCTTGTGACTTCCCATACCACCCACAATCAGCACCGTCCTCCAGGACTTCAAACACTCCCTCTGTTCTCCAAACCCTCCGGTCTCCTCTCTCTCTCTTGGGGAAGCGAGCACCTGGCCCGAAGTTTGGTATTCCTCTCAGGTGTGCCTCGGCAGCATTGCACTAGCCTGATATGCACGCATATTAAGTACTGTATTGGCATTCTATTTTTCCAATAGTTGCTATTTTACTTTCAAAGTAGGCCACCAGTGAAGGACAGAGCACCTTTTCTGCATACCAATTTCATCAGATGGAGGATGAGTGGTCTCCGTATCCCCTCAGGTTTAAAGTGTTTGCCTGTGTATGAACTCTGGGAACATGATAAAAAATAAAAATAAAAAAAAAGACAGCGTGGTTTATGTCCATGCTATCACCACATGCTATTCTAATTTTAATAAGCTGCTCAACTATTCAAAACAAAGCAAGCATGCACTTATCCCCAGTCCCTTTCCGTCGTCAAATAATCCCTCTACATGGAGGTTCTCCACACTGTCTCCCAACCCCATCTTCTCTGTCCATCCCCTTCCTCTGTTGTAGGTAGCTGTCTTCTTATCAGAGCTGGGAGCTCACAGAGTATTCCCAGTGGCCGTTCAGGGGTTGCTGCCTTATGGGACTCCGCAGATTTGAAAGCAGCAGAGGAAGCCCACACTGACTTCATTTCCCGGGAGAACAAAGCACATAGTGGAAGGTAGTGGATACATTACATGTACCCCCCCACCATCCCTGTCACTTACAAAGTCAGCTGAGAGCCATGGCAGACCCTGTTGCACGTAGCACGGCTCTCCACAGCACCAGACTTCCCTCGTTCCTTTGTGCACTGTTTGCTGTTTACAACGCCAACTTTATTTTTGCTGCGTCATCGCATTTTAATTTATTTACAGACGGTCTAGTTATTGAGCAAAAAAAAAACTTTCTTTGCAAAGTAATTCAAAAAATTCAACCGAATGCAGCACATCATATTAAACTTCTTAAGGAATTCTGGGCTGAAACCTTAGTTTTCATTGTCTAAAAATTGTATTTGACTCACCAACAAAATAAATTTGGCATTTTTTTTTCCAAGTCCGAGATTCTGTTTTTCTGAGCAGATTAGACAGAAATGTTGTTCTGAATATCTTGCTGGCAAGTCTGCCCAGTGGAACTACTGATCTCCAGAAAAACACATGCCGCTGGAGTCTATCGTTATTTCACCGAATATTGGTAAAAAAAAAATAATATTGCTTACTCACAAATACACACAAATATGCACACACACACACACACACGTCTCATTGTGTTTAAGGTTGATTAATCTCTCTCGCTCTCTTTCTCTCTCTCTCGAGAATCTTCATTCAAAACAAACACCCTGATCCCGCTGTGTGCTTTCGGTTGCTTAAAGGGCGGGACAATCATAACATGACAATCAAAACGCTCTGCACTTAGAAGCCTGGGCAGGAATTCAACAAGAATATGTGCTGGCTGTGCTTCTCAGATGCCGGATGAAATAATTGTCAGCAGTCAACTCCATGTTTACCATCCATCTGCTGCTGTATGCCGGACTGAAACAGACATAAAAGGAGGGTGTGGGTATCTTTTTTTTGTGTGCTTTTTTTTTTTTTTTTGGTTCACAAACCATCAAAGCAAAAAAAAATTAAGGAAGGGAGCTCTCTGGTGCATGTATGGGATGAAGATAAAGCACCACGTGATGCTGCACAGAAGCAAGCTGTCCATGTTCGACTTGCATTTCTAGCATACTTCATTTTATCAAAGCAAAGTGATTACACATTCAGCTGATAATGAAAAAAAAAAACGGCTACTTAATGAGAGTTGTAATTCCTCCGCGTAGACGCAGGCACGGGCCGCAAAAGAACTTATACGGTAACATCCACTAAGAGCAGTTTTGAGGCAGAAAGACTCCACGGGAGAGAGAGGTTAAGTGAGCTCACAGGCATGAACAATCACGCAGGGCTCCTGGCACTAAAAGCACACTAAAATGGTTCATGCCTCTGTTGTAAACAGCAGGGGGTCCTTACCTGAGACAATGTTCCGAAATTACTTAACATTTTCCACTTAGGTGTGAAAACTGCTTTCCTACACTTAAAGCTTCGAATGGCCTGTATTCCCTTCCACAATTGTTTGGCCTCATTGACTGGCAGCTCTATGAACATGAAGAGCCAATTTAACTCATGTACGTAATGCCGAGCCCACTGAACGGATGCTGTATTATATTTCTGCTCTGTAGCAGTGCAAAATCCTGCAGGGGGGGGGATGATTGAACTTTTCCATCTAATGCAACACTATCAGCCTGTCTCCATGGCACGACAGCTCCACTCAGTCTCCACTTCTTCTGTCCATCACTTAAAACATCTGGATTCATTTTAGAAGGTCAGGGCTAGTGTAGCAGAAACTGTCAGTGGAAGTTGTCTTGATGTGTGTCATGAAATGGAGCAAAGAAATGCCACCCTCAGATGGACCAGAAAATAACATTTCTGTTGGTTAATGTAAAGTCGGAGAAACCTTCTGCGCAGATAAAGCTGTGAATGAGACACTCTCGCTGCATTAAATAAACATACAGGAAATGCACAGCGGTCCTTAGAGCTGATTATTTTTAGCCTTATCGATCGCAAAACTAAAATTCAAATAACTGAAGAGCTGCCCAGAAATAATGACGTAATGCAATGAAATCTGCATCCACCTATTCACGGGTGCAAAAATGTGACCCCATGATTTTTCTTTTCTTTTTCTTTTTTTTCTTTTTTAAACAAAGAGGTCCTGTAGGTGAAGGAGGCTGTGCTTTCAAAGCCCCTTACAAAAATAACCATATTTTTATTATGAGTATCTTTATTAGGTGTGTGCTTTTGGGTCCTCGCTCATTTCTTCAGGGGCAAACAAAAGTAAGCTAAGCACTAGCTCCACAGTCCCTCCCACCCATCTCACCATGCCAATACTTCCCCCTTCACGCTCCTCTCCCTCCCTGCTTCCCTTCCTAGCATCCCTCCTCCTGGATTAAAAGCTCTTAATTTTCACTAATTACACAAACTCATTTCTTTTTCTTCATGTCTCGGCATTTCTCCCTGTTTTCTCTCCATGGGGCTCGTAAACACGTTTTGAAACTGGGTTTAATAAACCTGCCTTATGAGGGTTTAGGGCCTTTAATGGACACAGGGCTTGTTTGATAAGTCTCCACTTCATCACACACTTTATTAATTAAAGTTTATATTACATTAGAAACAAAGTTAAAGCTATTTGCTCCCCATTAATGATTTCATGTAGCTGCATATCTATGGCCAATTAATTGGAGACTTGCCTCCCCGTTTGCATTTTCCCCTTGTTTGACAAAAGCGTGTTGGGGTTAGCTTCAGGCAATATGTTTCAGCCAGCAGCAATAATGTAATCCAGAACCATCAGAAGGTTGATTGCATTAGTGATTTAAGGGTGATGTTTATGTACCTGATCGTAGTAAATTATCCACACACTACTTTTTTATTTCCATTTTAACTGCAGTATACATTAAGATACAAACACCAAATGGGTGCTGACTGTAGTGCATGTGAATATAATTAAATCTTAAGACACAATAATTAAATAAAAACGAAACAAGGTTAAATAGACGCTTCTCGAAAAACAGTCACGTTGTACACACTTGGCCTTGGAGAGCTGTGTGTTTGTCACATTTCCGGTGAGCCGCAAAGAGCTATAGCTCCAAAAAGATGATTGTTCTTTCACAAATGCTGTTGATTAGAAGAGTTTTTAACAACCATCATTTACTGAACACTGCACTTATGAGAACTTTTTAACCTGTTATTATGGTCTTGTTGTTTTGTCATCTAAAAAGAAAAAGAAAATGTTAGAAAATAAGCTGTCAGAATGTCACACATGTGGTAAACAAACCCCTCTTTAAAACAGGATTCTTAATATTTGTTGACTGTAAAAATATAATGAATGTGAACCAAGCAAAAATGTCCTAAACACTAAGAGTAGCTCTACATGTTGTGAAGAACAGTTTAGGTAATAACTGAATCTAAATTTGAACTTAATAATAAATGGTTTTGATAAAATTCTCTACCAACTAAAAAAAAACAACAACAACAACCCAATAGTGCCATTTATGTTCAAATCTTATATTCAAGATACTTTTTGAGCTTACTTTTAATGTCATTATTACTTTAGGCTTACTGTAAAGGGCAGACATACTTTCTGATCAGTGGTCAGTGAGCAAAAACAACATGTTCTGCATGAAACACACACACACGTACTAAAAAAGGCTTTTGCATAGAAACAAAAGGCGAACTGACACCCTGTAGCCCTGCATGAGTGAACCCCACTGTATGTGATTGTGTGTGTGTGTGTGTGTGTACTTGAATTTGCTACGACCAGAACAAGGTTTTAATAAACAAAGTGAGAACATATTGGCCTCATCTTCAAAGGGCTGTATGCATATTAACTTGGATTTAGGGTTGGGTTAGAACTAGATTCAGGTTCAGGTCAGATATTGAGTTGTGATGGTTATGGTGAGGGGCTTGGGAAGACATTGTGTCAATAGGGGTCTTCACAAGTATAGAAGTACAAGAATGTGTGTGTGTGTGTTGGGACGGGGGGGGGGTGATGTAGGAGGCAATGCACAGGAGACAGCAGGAGAGCAGAAGTGGTGTGGCCTGTCAGACATAATGAGTAAGCAACGATACACACAGTAATTGTGGCCAACTCCAGGGACCCCCCTTTGTGTGTGTGTGTGTGTGTGAGGATTTGGGTGTCTGCGTGTCCATGCTTGCACACAAGCAGAAAGCAATAAGTTAAAAGAAGAGAGGGCACACTGGGGGCAGCCACACAGAGCGAGACTGAGGGGAACGAAGAGGCCTATAAACACTTTGTGTTGCATGTTGATTGCATAAAATATTTTAAGGCCCACTTGGCAACACGAAGTTACAACTGGGAACGCAGTTAAAAATACTGAGACGCCACATACATGGACTTGTAAAAACACCTATATCTACATGATGCAGTGATGTACAAGAGAAAATCTTCATGTGTCAGATTAGGTGTGTGTGTGTGTGTGTGTGTTCTAACACTCCAAACAGCCACACAAACAAGGAGGTAGGAAGCATAGCAACATCGCTCAGTTGGTTCAAACTGACTTTGGCTGTTTGACTGTCAGTGTTATTGGTCCTTTAATGCTCCTAAAATATAATGTAAGTGTTAATAAAATGGATGGAAGAGAAGCATTTCATAGAACAGGAGTTATCAAGTACGACCACAACAGCATTAACATTACACCAAATACAAGCTATGGCTTCTTCAACTATAATAATTTACAAGAACACCTGCGACTACTAAGTGTGCTTTTATGATCCAAACTGCTCTGAAAGACTGGGCTGACAAGAGGACAGCACACAGACCTCCCTCTAATATCCTATAGCTTAATAGTATATGTATTATTGTTGAGATGTTTAGTTTATATTCATGGTTTTGCTTTTGGTGTCTGGTTTAATATCTGTAGACATGTATGACATGACATTTTAAAACAGTCAGTTTTAACAAAAATAAATCAGTGGTGTGTTATCCTCCAGTTAAATTAATTTTTATATTATATTTTTCAAGTTTTCACAAAGGAAAGAAAATGAACCATTATTCCGGAATCAACACCCTGGAGGACAAAATGGGACAAAACAAAAGGTGTATGTCTCAATTTATGCAGTTGGCTGAAGCATTTTTAAAGAGACTATAATAATTTCTTTCCGTATTAATTTGCTTGCAAAGAGACTTGAGTTCGTATCAAAACTAAATTAGACTGAAAAAAAAAAAAATGTCGGAAAGTAGCGGGAGTCATCCAGCAGTCGAGGGCCGACGTAATTTATGCAACAGGGGAAAATAAATATTGATGAGAAAAGGGGGAATTAACAGGATTTAAAGTTGATTGAGGGTGAACACAAAACTCTTTGGATAAGGGGACAATGAGATTAGTCCTTCCATCAACATAAATACATACTGCCATCCACCGCCCCCAGACTCTGACCCCGGTGTGTCTTTCACGAGCTATAAATACATATGCAGATGAGGCCGGCCGGCAGTGGTCAGCTCCTTGTGAACACTGTGGCCTGTGACTGACCGCTCCTTCGCTGTGATGCCCGCTCCTCCAGATTAAAGGAGAGCAGCACCTTCCCTGGGGGAGGGGAGGTCGTATCGCTGTTTACCCTGTGTCAGGACACCGATGCTGGGCCAAGGCGACGCTAAAATGTTCCCCTATTGTTTGTCTGTCTTCCTTTGTGTGTTTGACAAATGAAGTGTATAGCGATGCAGGGTGGGAAAGCAGGAAGGAGGAGGGGGCAGCCGGGGGGGAGGGGGGTCCCACAATGGCAGCAGGTGCACCGGGACGGCTAATATTTGCACAGCAGCTTCTGTGGCAAACAAGCAACTCCCCCCCCTGAAGAAAAGGGGCAACTGTCTCATAAATGGCTCTGTTACAGACACATAAATCCAGGGCTGACTCCACCAACCTATCTGTGTCCCCCCCCCATTCTCATCCCTCTTCTTCTCACCGCAAAATCCCTTCAGTGGAGGACAATTGCCAAGATGCATCTCAGCAACATGTGACATTGCAGAGGTCAAGCCGAAGCCTCTCTGTGAATGGAGTATGTGCGCGTGTGTGTTTGTGTGAACGCTGCTCCCCACCTGCAGCGTGCCAGACGCATGGCCAGACACACTTCACTCTCAGTCACGCTTTAACTGAGATGAATGTGGAGGAGGACTTTCTGTTGAGTCTGTGGCCCAATCGATTGTCTAAATATAGGATGGACAACTTAACAAGTCCCAAAATAAAAAAAAAATCTTAGTCTTTTGATTTAAAGTGTATTTATAAGGAATTGTTAAGTAGCACAAAATAACTATCTCTAAAGCTCACGAGTCAATCCAAAGCTTTTAAGATCAAAATAAAACATGTCCAGTTTCATCTCTTGTATCAGCAACCCTAAAAATAAAAAATGTATATTAAGCATCAGAGGCGCACAAAAGACACTAAGCCCTCATATATATGCATAGGCTTTGCTCAAAACAAGCTGATCTGTTTATGTTAGGAGCCCCATGAAAGGTGGGGGTCAATCTGAAGGAGGCTGAGAAGTAACCGAGCGATTGTGTGTAGGCAAAGCCCTTTATCTCTATGTTTTCTCCGCTCCTAACCTCTCTTTTTGGTGGTTAGGCATAAGAAATGAAAGCTTAATCCATTTAGATGGAAAATCCATGGCAGCCGCCCTGGCCATGTGGGGGGTATTAATAAGATGACAATGCAGATTCATCAACAGGACCAGACTGTTGTTTCTGCCTGTCCAGAGGTAATAAATAAGCCCCACACCGGCAGAAACGCCGGACCCTCTCTAGACTTTCATGAAAATCTACTATGGACAGGTATAAAATATTATATATCATTAGATGAGCTGAAGCAGCTATAGATAACATTCCAGGAGGCAAAAAGAAAAAAAAAAGCATGGGGAAAGATTCATGAGCAGAAAAGACAAAAGTGTGTGGTGTTTGAAAAAAAGCTTCAACAAAACATCACAAACAAATGCGCAGTATAATATTTAGCTCCGTCAACAATGTCCACATGATCTCAATGTACAAATACAAAGTATGAGATATGTATGTTGGCATCAAACTATAACAAAATACAGCATTCCAAGAATTTGCCCATTTTGCAAAAATCAATATTTGCACTGTCTCTGTTATTGAGTCTACTTAGAAACTGCGTTGGCAGATGTAAAGATCATGACTGAAAACAACACGGCTAATGGTTATCAGTGTAACTACCTCATGAAAAGTGCTGCAGAATTTACAGTTTTGAAAAAGACACAATGTATATTTTTATAGGCATCTAAAAAAAACACGTCTGTGTCTTGGTAATTAATAGCAGGTTAAAATGGAGTTGGGCATAATTTGAATTGGATTTTAATGTAATGCAAAAAGGTCATGACGAACAACCTGAAATGACTGACTGGGGTCTTACTTTATGTTTATTGTATTGTTATTGCGCCAGTCAGGAGACCAGCAATTTAGGTGTGAATGTGAGTGTATGTGCCTGGAAATCAGCGCCGGTGCTCTGGTAAACTGGAAAATGTATGAGTCTACCACTCCTCCATGAATGGATGAATGCATTCATGGATGGCTGGTGCACTGATTCACTTGGGTGCAGTTGTGGGTTAATTAACCTTTTGTAGTTGCTCAGAGTGGCATGTAAATCCAACCATTAGCGGAGATTATATCCAAACACTGCAGGAGATGTGTTTGAAATGACAGACAATGTTGATTTCGAACGATGTGAACATCTCCACCTGTGAGAGACTCATCTACAGTTAGAAGCTAGAGGGTGGCCTTTCCTCTTGGCTGGACATGGGTCTGATGTGGATTCAGTAGGACTAATTACAGCATGAGGATCACTGGGATTGGAGGTCCCTCTGGCATGGGGATGAAAAAAAAAGATACTAGAAGCTTCAGCCTCAAGAAACCTTAAAGCCTCAGCTGAACACTACATGGTAAAATTTGAAAGTAGAATACAGTTGCACACTGGCTACAAGGGTGAACATTTAAATCAATAAGACATGGACATCTCTTAAGACTTGGCTGGGCCCAAGGAAAATCCATGCGAAGCAGGCAGTGAATGGGCAGGTGAGGGGCACCAGCTTGGTCAATAAACTGGGCCCCTGCCCCAAGGCAACAAGCTGACTCCCGCTGTGAGACAAGACCATAGGCCAGTGTTTAACTTTCATCCTGTCAGCCAATGGCTCTCCCACTGCTCCACCACCACTTGCCACTCAGCGCGACATTCACCTCTTCCTCACCGCACACCCCCGCCCCCTCGATGAAAAGGCAATCAATGAGCTGGACCGGCCTGCTCGGTAGCCTCAGGCGAGACTAAAAATTCTGCAGTCAAGAGTTTTCTGTGTGAGATGGCACTGTGGGTTAGAAATTGCAGACGTGGTCAAAAAAAAAAAAAAGAAAAAAAAGAAGGTATCACTACTACTATTACCACTTCTACTACAACACCTGGGAACTGGCTGGAATGAACGCAGGAAATAACCAAACACCTGCAATTAACATATGAATTACAAACTAACAATTTCAGCATTCTCTACATTTGCTATATTGAATGCATGCAGAGGATTTTTTTTTTTTTTTGGAAAAGCTCAATATTTGTGTAAAACATGAAATAAAAAAATCTGAAGTAAAAAAAAAAAATGAGGTTCAGCTTCTAATGATGCACACACAGCCTAAAAAAAATCTGTTAATTAAAAGCCTTTTTATCTATCACATCTATACCAATAGATGAATTCCAAGGACAACTGAAGATAAATGCTGCCAGTTTAAGGTCTATCTTATCCAGCTATTCTATGTTTTAGTTATCTTACTCAGGTTCAGCAGGATAAATCAACAACTACTCATGCGATTGCTGCAGGAAATATATCCTTGAATTCATATGTTGTTATATGTTCATATGTTTTTATTATAGGGCTGCAACAAGCTGTGGCCTGTCGTAATAGAAGTATTTTAAAGACTGACCATTCACAGGTCAGCTCACTTTGTTGACGTTAATGCCAGATTCAAATGGTGAGCAACAACCTCTTTAAGCTCTCTTTTGGAAAGGCATGTTTACTTTCCCTTTACCAGCTTGTTGCTCGTGTTCAGTCTGGCACACAACAGGAAAGGGGTTGTTGAAGTTAAGGATATCATCTTGAGCTGCACTGAAGTCATATTTGTACGATTATTATTTCATTTACCAGGTACAACGTTTTGTACGTCTTCTGAGTGTTGTGAAGGAGATGTTTGTTCAAATGTTTCTAACAAGTCGTGTTTATCCGGAGCACATCCAGTGTAAGTTACTGCTGAATTCCACACTGCATACATGATCGTCATGATATCTTGGCCCCGGCGTTTCACTAACTACAAACACAAAGACACAGAATCTTAATTTTGAAGCTTGCAAATTTAAGCGACATTATGCAGACACAGACGAACGGTAATTAACGCTCAGTTTTATGCTCCTGAGCGGCACTGTTTGGAATGTGTGACAAAGACGCGGAGCAGCCAGAGGAAACGCGAACGTGAAGTAGCTCCACACAAAACAAGCTGCCGGTGAGAACCCACAGGTGATGAGACGGCGCTAACTAGTACACAAATATGTCATCCTGACAGGAAGTCGCACGCGAGCGAATTTCACGAGAGCTTGATAAAAGCAGAGCGAAGGACCCCTGCCGTCGACTGCAGGAAGACGAGGAGTAATTTCTTAGCCATCCTTTCTTAGCCTCAAAGTGACAAAAGACAAATCTACAGTTGCAAATTAACCCCAGAATAATGAATGAGGAATGGAGACCTGAGGTCTTAATTGAATATTTGCTGGACTCATTTTGTTGACAATGATGGATGTCCACAAAAAAAAAAAAAAAAAAGAAGGCCTCAGCAAAATCATAATTCATATTTCATCATCCCTACATCTGACTTCAGCTGTGCAGATTTATTGATTGGTAAATGATGAGTTTTCATTGTGCAGCTAAACTGAATGAAGTTTGACATGTTCCGGTGAGGTTTGATAAATTGGGGCTATCTGGACGTTGAAGAGATGAACACGAGTGCTTCACAGAAACGCCTGGAACTCCAGATCAAAGAAGTTTGGAAGTTATAGCGGGAGCGTCCCTGCAGCCGTGTGTCTCCGGCTCTTCATTGTTAATGCTGTGTGACTCTGCCCTGCTTCGTCTACGCCTGAGCGGTGAGTGTACTTTAAGTTACTACCCCCCTGTTCGTCCAATAGGATGCGTTTATGGACGTTGATCAGACTTTGTGTAAAGCATTTTCTGTGCTCGCTCAAAGAGTACTGCGCTTGCTGGTGTGTGACCTCCAGCAGAACTAATCTGTGGCATCTCCATCCATCCTGCCACTGACATATATAAATAGCATGATCCATGGAAGATTTAAAGCCTCTGTAAGATGAGTATCAAAACTGTTTACGAGCGCTACCATCAAGAGCTTAACCATACTGTCTTTAAATCTATAAATTGTGTTCATGGTACCGGCTTTTTTTTTTTTTTTGACAAATCTGCTACATGACACTGGATTGACTTTGAAAATGAGAATGTCATTTCAAGCCTCTAAAAAAGACTTAAGCATTTGGCAGCGACCTTGTTTCGGATGCTATTTCTGTGGGCAAGCAACACTAAGCACGTTACTAGAATAAGACGATTTTGATGGGGGAGAAGTCACTCAAGAAAATAAGTCAGATCGCGACGCCCGCAGCACTTTAAGGACATGTCGGATATGCACAATGCAGTGCTGATCACAGAGCACACTGGGGCAGATCTCTTTAAAATGCTGCTCTGTGAATGTGACAGTGCTGCTCTGGGCGTACTTAGTCATGGGATTAAAAACAGCACAAGGCAGTGAATTCCACAACTTTTGTCCCAGTTGTAAGAACTGTGCTTCTTGAGATTGGGGGGGGGGGGGGGGGTTCAATACTACAAAGATGATTCGGAGAAAAAGAGGTTCGACCGTAAGTCTCGGTATCAACTGATTTACACCTGAGCTGCAAGATGAATGCAATTAACTACACGGCTGGAAAGAAAACCAGCAGCATCATAGAGCAGGTATATCAAGTGAATTCTAAAATACAATACAGCTTTGACAACACAGTCAGATAAAACTAGCTATATTTGATGAATACAGTAAGAGAATTGACTTTGGTGAAGTATTTTTGTTTCGGATATAAATAAGTCATGATCAGTAAAACTGGCATGGCTGGCTCTGAAATCAATGTCAGTATTTTTCCATTGTTATAGCAGTGAGACCAAAGAGGCAGGGACACAAACATCAACAGGTCCATGTTGCAAAAGCTTGGGTTTTCCTCCTCGTACTATCTTTGATTTCATCCACCACAAACATGGCTTCGCATCTTGAAAGTAATTTTGATCACATCCTCACATCGGCAGAGGATTAGCATTACATTTTTAGGCGTCCTCGACAACAGCATGCGTGCAGCCGAGCTACCTTTCGATATCTGAACAAACAGCAGCATCTAACAATTAGATTCTAATAATACTATGAGTTAGTAAAATGTGTAGAGGCGTAGTCTTGGATAGAACCTCATTACTTTTGGATTAGATTTAATCACTTGTTGAGTAAAGAGATGAGTGATAAGCATATTGATCACAAGCACAGTATATGAGAGACAATATACAGGTTTTATACATTAGACTTAGACTTTCTTTATTGTCATTACACAATATAAACAGTAGTGCAAGTTGGGTAACGAAATTCCGATGCAATTGCTTCCAACAAAGAGTCAGCAACAATAGTGTCAGTCGGTGGAGTATAAAAATATGTAAAAAAAGAGATATAAATATATACTATATATAACATGTATCTTTTTGAATCACTGTGAAAATTGAGAATAGTTTTTATAATATTGTTACAGTGCTAATATTGGGACAGTTATGATTTAAGTGAAATGAAATATAACAGCTATAAGGTTAATGTACTGATTTTCACATTCACTACATGAACTGTGTTGCACATTATACATAAGCCAGGAAGGTCAAGGAAGAGACTATACAGATGCGAACAACCCCAAACATCCTGAAGCCGAAAAGACCTCATAGTCTTGGTTTCATTGAAAATCCAGTACGCTGGAGTAGAGCCAAGACAATGAAACCATTTCGCTATCCCAGTACTTAGGAACGGCACTGCATGCATTTAGGTTTATAAAGCACAGCTCTAGCAGGAATCTCCCCTTCAGACCATATGGTTCACCTTGAAGGCAGAGGACTTAACCTGACAGTGCAGATAAAACTTCTTCAACACATCCAAGGGAAGCAATGATGATAGACCATGAATAAATATTTTCCCAGATGATTAAACTGGAGGGGGAAAAAAGGTGGTAAAACACGGTAAGAAGAAAAAAAAAAGGTGGGAAAAGGTGTCTGTGGGCTCAGGCTGTGTGTGTGAGAGTGTGCACGCAGGAGGTTAGATAGGGAGCTGGGATAAGAATGCAGCTATCTGGGGCATATAATGCGCTGGGAGGCTCTGAAACGGCCGAGCCCCACCCTCCCACCCCCGACCAGCAGATGAAGGCGAGGAATGTCTCCCTGGAGTTCAGAGGCCGCCAGAAGCTCACTCTGTGGCGCAAGGCTCAGCTAAGACAACATCCCCTTTCCCAATAAACAGCTCTACACACCAAAAGGGAAGCGATAATACCAGAGAACTATGCAAAGACTGGAAGCAGCTAAGAAGTGTGTTGTGTCTGTTACAGAGGAACGCCACTCATCAAAGCGCGCTGAATATATGCAAATGTCTATTTCAAATATGGGGTTTGATCAACAACTCGCTTTTGATGTCAAATGAAAATTGCAGGGATGAGTTCTCGCCGTCCATTTGCATGCATGCCTGTGTTTGTACAGTACCTACATGACGACTCCTGTATTGGCACGCCTGCAGGTCTATACAGTACATCTGTGGGTGGGGGTGGGGTGGGGGGGGGCTGCCTTTGATTGATCAAGCAACCGTGAAGTGGGGGCGCAGTAATTGAGTTTCACATCAGCTTGAGCGATCTTGCAAATTGGGCACTTTCTTTCATGTGTGAATTGCAAACAAATGAGTTCCCAGCATTTTTTTTTCTTAACTAGCTGGCTCAAATATAAATGCATATTTACAGTAGTTCTGTAAACACAGCACATCTGCGCTTGGAGAGCTAAATATGTAGCACGATATGGAAATGTGATATGACTCAACCACTTGTAAGAGTTTCTAATAATACTCTTCCCTCCCTCTTAATAATGGATTTCAAGGATTTCTATTGACACCTCGCAGGCTAAATAGATTTTCCTCGATATTGCTTCAGCACGTGGAAACAGACTTAATTGCATGTCTTGGTAATTATGAATATGCATCACAGATGTAGTTGCACATACGTGAAAAAAAATTCTGAATATCATGTGTAGAGTGAGTCACAATAGCCGAAAATGAAGTTCATACAGATTCTCATGCAGGTAATGATCCATAATATTCACCAATTATAGACACGTTTAAAAAAAATCTGATTATCTAAAGCACTTAAAAATAGTTTGAAGTCACTTGAAAATTTCCCTAAATTCGCCCAAGAACAATAAAAGCAAAAGTTTATTTCAAACAAAATCAACTTTGCCGTCTTCTCAGACTGATGTTGACTGCAGCTCTGTGAGCAAACACCAATATACTCACTGCGACACTAGGTCTGTTCATTTAATGGCATCCACAGCAGATGGAGCTTGCAAGTGACAGTGGGAGCAGACACGACTTTCAAGTTCCTCAAAACAAGAAGTAAACATACTGTAGAAATCAACCAAAATATGCAACCCACAACCAATTACATGACACTGTTGAACAGTAACAGGCAATAGGGGGCAGTCAACGACATGTGCGAAAACTCACAAGTTCAGATAGTCACCCCGAGCACACTGCGGGTTACTGGAGTCAAAGGCAAACAGAAAGGCGACGCCTGGCTTACGCATCGCATACAGCTGTACATAATTAGTCAATGCAAGTTCTTACATCTGTTTGGAGGTGAGATAGCCGCGTCTTCAAGGGTGATCAAGCGAAAGACTCGTCAAACTGTGCTGCCGTGACAGTCGTGAAGGATGTGCAAATCAAAAGGAAGCTTCATCCTGATGTTGCCTGCTATAGAGGTGACACACTTTTGTCACAGTGGTTGGATTCGTTTTATACTGCTAATAGTGTCTGTATACTGATGTTGGTTATGCTTTGGGTTTTAGTTATTATATGACCACCTGATTATCTGTTGACCCAAGCTCACCCCCAGCACTGGGATCAGGGTCAATCCAGGCGTGTTTTGATGAACCATATTAGCTCAGTCCCCATGAGATGTTTCTTTGCTTACTTTGCATATGGCCGCCATCAAAACCCAGAAGCCATATAAAGCTGTGAGCATGGAAAAAACAGAGTGCACAATATCAATACAAACAACAACCAACAGCTTCCATTGATGACACGACAACAAGAATGTCAGACTTTTTTTGTTTAGATTTCCTTCAAGTGCATTTTGTCTATTGTGTTAACTCTGTCTTGCAAAAAGTTACACATGAGCATCGTAAGAGTTAAACTTGAAGAAAAAGTCATTTTTACAACATTTCGCCTCACGGAGCAAAAAACTTTGTGTGGAAGATATTTTACCACACGGCCATAAACTTTCATGATCTTTTCATTAATTTGTCCCAAGGGGTCCAGTGAAAAGTAATGAAGAAATTAAATTAAAAATGACAGCATGCACGCAGTCTCCTGGCTTTAAAACAACCAGTCAAAACTTATTCTCACTGACTGTTAAACAATCTTTCAATTTGCTGAAACATATATGACGTTATATCATATAAATTCTACTTTATATACCAGAGATTATATTTATTATATGGAGCTGTCAACCTGGATTCATGAGACAAATATATAACCTTTGTGTCCTGTGTATCATCGCTGCATTTCTTTTATTTTTTTCTGGAAAAGCAGTTTCCCTGCCGACAGTCATATAATCTATCAAACATACTGTATATCTGGGCACGTGGCGTCACCCAAACAGATGGCCTCAGCTGGGGCCTGGCAGGGAGTCGAGAGGAGAGGAGCATACTGTAACTGTCAGGCCAGGTCCCTCGAATCCCTCAGCTTTCTGCTACACTGATCCCAATCAACGTACACCTGCTCTCCATCTTCCCCACTTTCAAACTTCACTTGTAAGACAGACTGAGAGATTTGAGGAAGATGTGAAAAAGGGAAATTACTTTCCTTAACGCTTAAGCCCCAACTTTAGACTTCAAGTGAAAAGCGATCCAATACCGCCGCGTCCCAAAAAAAAAACTTTTTTTCAGGCTTCTCCAGTGAACACAGAGACAGTTGATGCATGGCAGATTTGGTGAGGTCACAGTATAACTGCAGGCCATCTGCCTACTCATGCTGGACTGTGATTATGAGCCTTAGACTCCCTAAGGTGAGAGGAGAGAACACAGGCAGTTCACTATAAAGCCTGCTGTCTCCCAGAGTGAATTTCGCACGTACGTTTGGCCCGTTTGTCCTTTTATTTCTGTCTGCTACACTGCCCTACTTCATGAGCTCTGAACACACTGCATTGTCATCAAGTCTGCACACAACCTGCTGTAACACTAATTAATAAAAGATGTTAGTCGGCGGATAAAATGGCTGTGTTCACACATGTTGTAATACATATGTAATAGTTAGGTTTGGGTCCGACACTAAGCTGCAAGGATCTTATGTAACACAAGGAGTGAAGTTTCTTTACTTACTTATGAAAAACGTTCTTTATGGAAATTTTTTCTTAAAATGAAGAATAAAAGGAATTGATTGTTTTTTACTTTATGATAAATAATTTTCACGTTCATTAATGTAATGCTTTGTGATTTAAATCAACTTTGAGCAATCCAGTACAAACCATCCAACACAGGATAAAATAACACAAAGCTGTTTTTGTGTAAAGTGGCTTCTGTTAATATTTTAATTCACACATGTGCAAATCTCTTTCTACCATTTCACCCATTCACACTATTATCTTCAAAGTCCCTATAACAGACCTGTGCCCCCCCTTATCATCCCACCACCCAATTCCCACCACAAAAAGGTCTATTACACAGGTCTGAATGTTGTTTGTATTCATAAACAAATGCAGACAAATATATTGGCCACAACTTCTCATCATGTGAAGACGCTGGTATATTATAAGTTAAAGGTACCATGTGGATTTTTTTTTTTCTTTGTCTGGTTTGTTTATCTGCAAATACACATATTGCGCAATTCCACTACAGATGGCAGTAATGACCCGAGACATGCAGCGATGTACATGTCAAGGTAGGGAAGAAGACAGCTAGCAAGGAAAATTGGTGCAAGCAATATTTTTTTTTTTTTTTCAAAAGACAGATTGAAATCAAACGCAACCTGAGAATGTCACCTAGCTTGTACATTCAACAAGTTTGTTAGACCTCAAGGATACACACAAAGCATTTCAGCAAGTAACACCGAATGTAAACAGAAAGTGTTTACAAGAAAATTCCACAGGGCACCTTCAAAAGATAAAAGAGCACAGGTTTGGTCTGTGGCCACGAGTCTCCTGATGAAGTCTGAAGAAAATAACGTACTAATAAAAAAAAAACATCTCTCAAAAGCACAGATGACAAATGGCAGAGACATAACTGAGAAAGACTTCGCTGCAACGTATATTATTATATTTCAAATATCATTTATATTTTTTGAATTAAATCTCTCAACTGGTTTGAGAATGAAAACCAGGTGACTGAAGAGCAAAAACAGATCACAGGACGCATGTAATTCATGTCAACCATGAACAAAGTTGTGCTCAACACGGCCTTGTGGGGCTGTTATTTTCTACTATTTAGCTCGTATGTTCTCAACACGTATCTTCTTCATTGTTATATTCGGATGCAGACTGTGTTGTTTATCCCTAAGGTATCCAAATCCTTGTTGCTCGCTTCACTGCCTTACAGTGTTGTTTTTGTGATAAGTAGTAAGAATCCGAGACCTTTGGTGGCGGCTGTGCAATGTTTGTACTTAAATTTTACTTTCTTTAATGAACTCGCGCTGGCAGGACTGTTTTTGCCTGGTACAGCACCAATGTTTAATTAATGTGTTTTCTTAATTAACTCATCATTAATAACACATTATACATCAGTCTTAAAGAAGCAGCAATCCGCCACTTTAGTCGAAGGCCACTAACTTGATGAAGTCATGAAAAGCTAATTCGTCGTTAATGATGATTACAATATTTGCAATTCAACTGCGTGCGTGTGCTCTGTGCCGTGAAGGGACAGTTATTAGTCAGTCTGTTTAATTGCAGACGGCTATAAAGAAAACATGAACATGCTTAATAACTCAGGAACCATGATGATTGAAATCCTTCAGTTCTTGAACTAATTTATGTATTGTACTTTAGGTATGCATGAGATATTGTTAATTATTGTACAATCCTGATAATTCAAGAGGTATTACATGCATGAAATCATGCTGTTTCATGCGTGAATTCACAGCAATTAATGTACCCTGGCAATGGGGTTGATATGGGGACCAAATGGCTTCCAGCATTGGCCTCCACACATCCTACGTTCCCACAAGGTTTCCTAAAGAAGTGCACGGGGAACGCGGTTGAGCAAAAAGTCTGCAAAAATATTGGAGGGGTGCGGGGGTGCTGCTATTCTCACGACACCCTGATTAAATGTGAGAGGATGAAAAGGTGTTTTAATTCTATTGTGAGCATGACTGAGGTAGAAAGAAAGAAAGGGTGATTGAGCAATGCAGTTTTCTATTTTCAATGCACGCCAGCCAGTCATTCTTAAAGAATATGTGTTTTCCTCCTCCACACAGGCCCTGATAAAATGATTGGCAGCCCCTCACAGAATTCCTTCGGTTCCAAGGACTCAGGCGATGGCAAAAACAAGGCTCACACTAGGTGCAGCATCCCCCTGTTGCTGCCGTACCTGGAGGCAGACGGCCACAGAATCTGCCCCGTCCACACTAATAGCTAGGGCCGAGAGGCTTTAAGCTTGCCCGCTAGCATAGCCGATCCGTCCTACTGCTGCTAGCATGAGAAAACGAATGCTATCACAGAAATAAATGTAACAGAGGGGGGCTCCCTTTTATGGTGTAACCTGGCTAAAAAAACGAGCTTCTGACCATCGCTTCGGATCGCTAATGGCTCTAAATCATTCAAGCCTCTCGCTTCCTTCGCCCGTCCACCTGATTGTTGGATTGGCATCTACCTTTACGCTCTCTCTCTCCCTCTTTATTTCTCCCGCTCAGAAGTCCAATGCTTTGGGATCAATTTAGAGGCAGTGTAATTGCCTTGAAACTATTGTAGCATCATTAGACCAGAGTTGTAAGATGGCATTTGCAGGGAAAGAAAGGGCATGGCTAACAGCTTCTCCATAGCTCTAAAGGTTACTTTTAATCACCCAACGAGGAATCCTCTTCTACCACCCCATTCCTGGTTTAATTTTACTCCCAGTTCCAGTCAAGGGTCCACATCCGCCATGCAGCAGCGTATCTGGCAGGCAACTCCACTAATTAAGTGGTGGGTTTGTTGGTTACGGAAGGATTCTGACCTTTGACATGTTATGTGATGATACAAAGAAGCGGCTTCCACTTGGACTTAAAATATAAAACCAGAGTACACGTCTGGTTACCTGTGAGGCAGAGATGCTGTTTATTAAAGTGCAAAGACTAACTTGTACACGAAGCTCGTCTTTGATTACGTCGGAAGTTTTGGCCTTGGCGAAGTATCGAAGATAATCGTTAGCATCTGATTTGCTGTCATGAAAAGTAAAGGCAGTCATCACTTAATTAATCTATGTTTCTTTTCCTCTTATAGAACAGTCAAAATCTGTCACATTCAGGTAAAAGCTGGAGTGTGTTATCAAGAAGCTTCAATTGATGCTCAAATGGCCTCAATCTTAGATTTCCAAATCATAGTGAGAAAAAAGCATGATGGCAGACGGGTTTTTTATGTCATTGGAGGATGATTACACTAGAGTGGGCCATTCATTTTTTCATTCCTGGAAGAGGCTTCACTTTGCTTAAGAGGTGTCTTTGCTCTACTAGCAACAAAACAAAGTGGCTGGGGCAGAACACCAAGCTGCCAAATTGAAACGAAGAAAGCTATAATTCAGTTTTTACCCTGTCAGTGCATACACTAAGCCATGACATGATTGTCAGTGATGAGTCCTCCATTTATCTGCTTCTGTCTGTCTGACTTTTCAGCCCCTTGCTTCTTCAGACAAAGCGGCTTTTGCAAGCAGACCCAAAACCCCACGGGTGATTCTTTCATAAATGCATAAATGAGGGGCAAATTATTATACACAGCACAGCGCTGAAATTTGAAATTGCAGCCACATGAACGTTCATCAGCTGAGTTTCTTTCTCTGACTTCATTATTTCCTTCAGGAGTGAATACAGTCTCATGCAGACAAGACATTCATGTGACAGAAATTCTTGCTGGCGCTACATTTGTGCTCATCTCCCCTTCCCCCATCAGGCTGTGGTAAGACTGACATACATCAGACACACACACACACACACACACACACACACACACACACACACACACACACACCAAATCTAGGTCAAAGATCCATTAAAATTTCAACAAAGTCCTGTGCTCTGCCATGGAGGTGCAATGAAAACAATCCAGAAGAATGTGAAATGCCCATAGGGCTTTGCTATACCTTCCACGGTGGCCACCACTACAAAGGCTGGCTCGACTGTGGACCCACACACACAGGAAACACACACATCTACACACACACTCACACAAATCTCACTGTAGCTCTATCCTTGTGAAGGCACTTCCATTGACAACATTAATTCTCTATCCCACAACCATAACCTCAATCTTCTCCTCACCTTATCCCGAATTTGATCTCTAATCGTAAACCAGATTCACAACCCAAAAATATCCCTAAAAAAGCAGAATCGTAAATGCGAGGACAGACGACTTTCACAAACGCCCTTGCTATCAAAGTCAAAAAACACCAACAGGTTCTCACAAAACACCGCAACACATATACGAACATGTATGTCTCCGTCTGAGTGTGTCTGTGCGAGTGACTCCCGCGACCCACAGTACAAACACACCAGTGCCAAAAAAACGTCTCAATCCCTGCCCACCCACAACAACACCACAGCACACCAACCTCTGGCTGCGCATAGGTCATCGACAGTGTCGCGTAGCTGCCAGCGCTGAGGCCGAGTCACAAGGACAGAAAGCTGTACGCCTCACTGGCAGTAACAAGCCTGCTCCGTAGAACACTTGCCATCTTCCATTTCACATAACAACAAAAAAGAATAAATAATTGAATAGCTAAGGCCTCGGTTCTGTTTAAACAGTCAAACATTGTCATTCTTCATAACAATGTTCTCCTTATGTAAATTAATAGTCCAAAAAAGGATTTTAGCATGTGGTCAACAAGTAAGGTTTCAATGAAAAGCAACTTTGGGTTGTTAGTGAATCAACACTGCAGTCGACTAAATGTGTATAATGGATAAGAGCCTTTTAAAAAAAGCAATAACAGCAAATAAAACTATATAAATCTCCAAAGATTATTCTTGTAAACAGAGCTGCTGCAAAATGTAAATAGTGAAATAATAATTTAATTTTAGTTCCAGGCAATTAAAGTTGTGGAAAAAAAGGGAAAAGAGAAAAGAAAAATATGTAACATATCAAACAAAATAGTTCAGATATATGACCTAAATATTTTCGTTTTGAAGAGAGAGTCAAGGGGTTGACTTGAATACACTGCAGATAAGATATCCTGCTTAATGATCCTGCAAAAAGACAGTGCCTCTAAGACACTTTCTTTTACGCCGAAGCGGATCACCTCTGTAGAAACTGATTGAACAAGAGGAATTTGGCTCGTAAGGCCTAGAGAGAATCTCAGAGGTACACATGATATCACTACTGTATAGAAGTTTTATACACAGGATGTTTCTTTTGATCCCACAGTGGGAAAGTCCCCCTAGTAAAATCCAACCATTTCCAGCACTGCCAGAGGATTATGGCTGGTGGAGAGCGCCATAAAAGTTGATAAATGATCCTTGGTGGAGTCCGCTGATCACAGTGGAGACATCTGTGTTCGGTGATGAGGGTTGAAGGGGCAGAGCGAGCGCTGCCCGACTGATGCCACGTGTCCACGCTGGCTGGGCGTCGGAGGAGATTCAAACAGCGACTGAATTGAAGACGTAGGAAGAGCATGAAAACACAGACGCGCACACAGAGAGGGTAACAGGCTTTGGTAGGATGTGTTTACACAGAGGTTGTCGACTGCAACTGTACGCATCATGTTGATAGGAATGGTCTCCTGCAGTGTTGTATGCAATAATCACTAATATGATTTTACCAAGCTTTGAACAACTTCTACTCCCATTTGTATTTTTTTTTTTCTTCAAAGAAACAACAACATGAGCAGAGGAACTATTCCCCAGTTAGGCATCATTTGAGCTTGGTTAATAAGAGGAATTTTTTTTTAATTTTATGATCTGAGGGAAATTAATATTTGCCTTGTTGAATAGGTCCAAGGCTAATGGCCGGTGGGATCTGTGATGATATATTTGTTGAAATGTGTTGTGGAGAAAATCTTCATTATCGCCGAAGTTGAGTGTGATGGTCCTCCTGGGGGGGATGGGGGGGGTCCTTACTGGCTGAAGAGGCCAAATCGGGAACCACAAACTTTCCTGCACTGTGGGCATTGATACAAGATGGTGGACTATGGGAGAGCTTGTTGGTGGGGAAGCTCTCCTTTCTTGGCTGCTGCTCATCTCTGGAGGCCTGTCGGGAGATCGTCTTCATGGAGTGAGGCTCCTTTGCTTTATGAGCTGTTAATGTCATTATGTCATTGTCCTTGAAGCATGCTTTCTGGTCTCCAGGTGCTTGTAGGTCAACATCTAGTTCTGTGTCGAAGAACCTTTTTTGTGAGCCATGTGACCATTATATGTATCTCAGCTATTGTTTAATGATGGTGATGTTAATGTGCTTCTCCAGGTCTCCAGGACTCATACATGCCTACTCAAGGTAACCCAAATATTTATCATATGAAAGTTTGGGCAAGATACTGTTTTGTACACCAGCAGCTTGGTCTTTGCAAGTAGGTCAAAGTTTTCAAAGACTCTTCTACAGAGCTTTGCAAAAAGCACCACTGGCACAGTAGATGTGATGGTGTACCTCGCTGTCAATGTCTGCCCTTGAGGAGAGGTCACTTCCAAGGTAGGGGAACCGGTCCACATTTTTAAGGCACACACTGTCGATTGGTATTGTTGGCAGGGGTGTGGAGGAGTCAGGTGGGGGTTTGCTGGAGAACCTTGGTCTTTTTTATGCTCATGGCCAAAGCAAGGAGCGTGTGCACCCTGGCAAAAGCATCAAATATGCACTGAAGATCTTTGTCTGTGTCGGCAGCGATGGCATTATCATCTGCATAATGGATGTGTGAAAGATCCAGGCAGCAAAACACACACTGCCACTGACAAGTTGATAGGATTAAATATACTTTCCTTTAAAAATAATAAAAGTAAAACAGTGCAATTTAGCTTGATGAAGTTTGACAACAACGTGGCTCTTTAACGCGTCGCTCGTATCAGAATATTGTGTTTGTTACGTCTGAGTGCACAGCTGCTTTTCAAAATGCCCACAGATTGGCAGCTGTGTGATACACATACAAAAATAATGACAAATTGCTCGGGATCTCATTTTGGTTGTCCATCAGTGGCTATCAGCCATTTTGTTTTCATTTTCTCTCACATTTGCTGACTGCCTATATGTAAATTGTTCAACTGACAGGTCATTCGGAGGAGTTTCTAAAATAAAAATCACACCGTAGCCACGTGGCTATTAAATTATCATTCATTACAATACTATTCCAAGGAAGCCAAAGCAGAAAAAAATAAAACAGCATGAACATGACACAATGTGAATAATGACTCGGATTTCATTCTAAGTAAAGCACTTGCCGGTGACATTTGAAAAACAGTGTCAAATTCAGGAGCAATTCTCAGTGGGCGCTGGCAGAGCCTAATTAAACTACAGCATCTACTTTAGCCCCTCTCTCTCTCTCTCTCTGCACTGATACAAAAAAAAATCAGGATCCAGACTCCTGCCTGTTTTAGTGCCTGCCTCTATATGTGCATGTGTGCATAATCATATGGGTGTGGACCCTAATGAGTAGTTATATCTTGTGCATGTTTGGTCTGTATCAGAAGGAGAGACAGAAGACATTGTATGGAAGAGACATATTTTCCACCTGGCGCCATTTGCCCCGAGGAGAGGCTTGCCGGTGGCGCTTAATCTCCGTGGGGATGTGTGTATGTGGGCCTATCAACCTTCAGCCGAGCCAGAAATTCTCATATCTTCACCTGCCGAGCCAGCAAGTTCCCCCAGTGAAGGAGAAATCCACACGCATGTCACACTCACGCATGAGAACACACACAGGCAACCGCAACGGCACACGCAGACGGCCGACTCAATAAAAAAAAAAAAAAAGACACCTGGGTGATGTCATTTTTGAGGCTGCAGTCATATCAAATAGCGCTGTAGCTGTGAAGATGAGGACATGTCTCAATAACACAGTCAAATGCGACAACAGCAATTTTCAAATTCAGCCTCAAAAATTATAACAAGAGTTGATCAACACCTCTCTGACACAGCGAGCCCCAAAAATTAAGCACTGTAAGTTTCAAAAAGATAATATTTATTGCTAGGCAACTGGACTGCTTCCACTCACCCGCATGCACACGCACACACACAAATCAAAGCAGCGACAAAGTAATGCTTAGTTCCAAATAGGTGTTTGAAGGCTTCTGTGACATTCAGTCACAAGGCCCAAAAATGCTAAAAAGAAAATATTGAAAGTGAAAAACAGTAGAAAAGCGAGTCCTTGTCCTCTTCCCTTTTCAACTTATTTTCATCTTTGTTTCATTCCTTTTTTCCCCCCCTTCCTTTTCATGTTGTAATTGGCTTTATTATGAAATGAAGGTAATCAATGCTGTGCTTTCACTGGCGGTCGCTGCGTCTGATTGGGCACAGCGGAGTCCTAATTATCACAGGAGAACACATCAGCGCTGACCCACAGCAGCCTCCCATAGCATGCAGTTGTGTTTGTGCACACATGTATGAAGGCACACACACACGCATTGATTTCAGATACAAAAAAAGAAGAAGCCCACAGACAACACGAAATGCTCTCAGCCCACACAGTTAGCTGGCGCCTACCCATTATATGTCACAATGACAGTAGCCCTAATACATTCCTTATTAACAGGAGAACAACCTGCCTGGGGTTTTAATTGAGAAAGTGAGCAGGTATTGGCAGTGCATCAGATAGGATGGCTTGATGGTTATTTCAAGTGGTCTGATATGAATTCCGGGGGGTCCCCTCCATGGCTTTGTTGTGCTTATTAGTCGTCTGAACAGATAACAGATTGCATCTTAATTGGAAATCCCACCAGAAGCCTCGGTAACCATATAGTAAAATGATCCACACCTTTGGAGTCCGACTTTCCCCCGATACTGAACCCTGGTAACAGGTGAGGAGAGACGAGGGTTTGGGAAAATGAGACATCCACGAGAATTTGAGAGATTGTAATTACATGTGCTGACTGTATTAAATCAGGGATATAGCATGTCTTTAAGTAGCAGTGTGTAAGGCATGGTTCTTACGAGATTGACAGGTTAATAAGAAGAGATTGATAGGCTAATAGGTACAGCTATTCATGTCTCATTTTTTATTATAAACACTCTCCAAACTTAAGACTTTAACTTTTACATAATGCACAATGTAGCTTATTCATCCATTAACTGACATATTCTGTTGAACGTTGCAGGTTTTGAAACCTACTCCAGCATTAAAAACTGGAAGGAAGTATTTTGGTGTTGGTTTGAAAACTTCAGTTCCTTATCAAGCACCAGTAAAAAAAATCGAAAGTCAGTGCTGAAGAGTAAAAGTTGAAAAATCCCAAATCATCCAGGCTATAGATCCCACCCACAAACTGCTGTCGTTGATTACTAAATAATACAGTTTACTCACATTTTCTAATCCTCATTACAGCCTTCCTCTAATGTGCCGTCACAAATTTGAAACCCATCTTTAGATGCAGACAATTTTCCACTGAAAATTAATTGTGTCAACTTTCAGCGAATTGCACCCACACTCATTATATCTCCATCCATCATCTGTGTGCTCCTCTCAAACGCATATGTAAAAAGAATAAAGGTGCACTTCAGGGGTTGACAAGAAAGTTGTGCATCGCGTAAGAACGCTTTCTGGCTTCTGCGCCTGTTTGGTAAATAATAAGCGTGTGTCTAGAAAAAGAATGCATCGGAAATAGTGAGCACTGTAAATCTGGCCTTCAGGAGTTTTGAGATGGAGACAAAGAGGAGAAAGAAAGAGACAATAGATGAGGAAGAAACACAATTTTGTGGAGTGTGTACTTTCCTGGTAAAGCAACGAGGACAGGAAACACTGAAAATAGATCACTGGGAGAAATAAAAGTGTCACATATTCAACCATAACAACCAGACATACCCCCTTTATTCTGAAATCAAAAATTTACATCCAACAGTGCTACAAATTACAGTTTGACCACTCTCAACAAAGAAGTGCAGTTGACCAGCGTCCATGAGAAGACAAACTGTTCCGTCTTTGAAATGAATGCATGTGTTGGAATAGAAAAACGAACATAAGTTGTAAGCAATGAAGTACGAAACTGTTGCGTGACGTCTAAACTGCAGAAGGTGGGAAACTGATAATGAAAGATTGTATGGAATCCAGCTGTGGAAAGTAACACTAGCTGTGCGATCACAGCTCGTGCTACAGCCACACCACCAATTGTTTATTTGGTGTCGATATATAAAACATCCTAATTTATGCAGGTGTGAGGATTCTTGGCGTCTTAAATGGAAGGTTTGGCACGCACAGTATTGATCATGGTTGTCGGGCTTCCCCAAACACCAGGCATGTGATAGACATAGCATATTTTACATGCTAACTGAATTGCTTAATGCACATTTCAAAGTAGGCTTTTAATTTGAAATTTCAAAAAAAAAACAAAAAAACAAAACACACACACTGCTGTATGATTCATCACAGACGATGACAACAGTCATTAATTGTGGGATTCATTTGTTTTCCGTTTACAATGCTACTTATTTAAAGTGAGCATACATGCTTTCCAATCAGACTGTACATCATCATTATTATTGTTATCATTACTATTGATCATTATTATTACTGAGAGACAGCCAGACACCATTTAACTTGTTGACTTGTGAGTGAATATTGTCTCCGTATGCCTCAGACTCGTGAGACATCCATTTTAATTGATTGTGCTAAAACAACAAGTGAAGCTAATAAATAACTGTGAAATGATGATGCGATAATTATAAGATCTTCTGCATGTTTGATAAATGAGGGCAATTACACGTGTCCACATGTGTGTGGACTTGTTTACATGCCTCCCTGACCATGCCTATGGGCAAGGTAAGTGAGTGCTAGCCATCAGGTGAGGTGAGAGGAGAGTGAAGGAAATAGAAAATCAGCATTTATGATGCATAATAGACATAAAATAATAATCAGAGCTAAACAGTGGGCTTTATTATTAGTGAGGTATCAGTTATACAACCCTGACTCCATCACAGCTGCTCATCCTTTTTGACATAAACTCAACTCAAAACAGCACAAAGACAATATATCGAATGTTTGGCTCCATCAACTTCATTGATTTTTGTAAATATCTAATTATTTTGAATTTGATGTCCTGTTTCAAACAAGTTAGGTCAGGAGCAACAAAACACCTGTTTGGATCATTCCACAGGTAAACAGGTTCATTGGTAACAGGTGATAGGATCATGATTTGGTATGAAAGGTTCATCCTGGAAAGACTCAGTCGTTCACAAGCAAGGATGAAGTGAGGTTTGGACTCAGGAACACTTTTTTAAACTGCTGTAGGTAAACACAGTTCATTTAATTGCATTATTTACATTTTAGAAAGATATCCTAACTTTTTTGAAATCAATGTTTTTCTTTAAATCAATCGAATATAGAACTAATACTGGATTTCAATAGTCAAGATTATTGATATGATGCATTGATATTAACAAGGCATGACCCTGTAGATTTGTATGGTATCAATTGTTATCAATTGTTAATGGACCTGGAGCTATGAATATATATTCACTCGGCTTGTAATGAAATATTCAAGGACTATCTTTCCATGGGATTCACTCATTCATACCATAGGCTCTATGGACAAGACGGCTCAAAATAAGCAATCAATGCACAGTTCAGTTCCCCAAGTCTATATAACAGCAACCTATATCTGGCATACAGTGAGACATACATATTAAAATAATAAGAAAAAATCACTCTTGTGGAAATCAATCATATCTGCTCCATATTACACCAAACCCTGTTAAAAAAAAAACACTGCAAAAAGAATGTCCTTTTCCAAAACAATACAACTTATGAAGTCTTAAAAGGGCTCCCCCGTGTACCTGATAACATAGTTTTCTTTACCTAGCTCCATGAATCACATAACCTTTCAACATCTCAAGATACAAACACTACATTTTTTTAAGGAACAGTTTGGCCTTTCCCTCAGCTAACTGTTTCTCTGAGCTGTCTCCACACATAAAGCAAAGCAGTGAACATTCCTTTGCCAAACACATTTAATCTTCTCAATGACATCCAACACTAAAGTCTCGGTCTTGAGGATACGAGCTCCTGAGAGAGCGGGTTCAACTGGTTTTGACACAAACCATTACCGGTTTAAAAAAAACAGATTGACCGAGGCATTGAAATACACTTACTCCTGCGGGGAATGAAACATGTGAAAGCTAATACTTTCATTCATTTCTTCAGAAAATGAGTTCATGTCAATTCCGGGCCAGCACGGTTCAAACATCCAGATCAGTCCCTGTCACAACATATAGAAACCCCTCGCTGTGTGATCTGATGAAATTCTGATGGTGGATGTGTTGTGTTGGCTTGTATTAGGTATGTCTATGATTTCCAAAAGCCCAATGAGCCTGTGATAGGATGTGTACCTCCCTCCACTATCAGGATTCAAACCTGAGAGAGGCTTCGGTTATTGGCCTGTATCACAGTGCCCCCTACTGGTAGAAAGACTCTCTGATATAGCAGCAGCTCATGAGGCATGATGGCAGGTAAAATATGTGAATAAATTATTCTTACAAGCAAAACACAAGAACTATTGCATGCAAATGGCTTTCACTGAAAATGGACAGGGAGAAAAGGACATAATGAGATATATCATTACTAGAGTGAAAGATTACAATATAATCTAAAGTTTTGTTGCCGTCTTCATTTTCTTATGTACTTACAGCAAATTAGTTTTTATTCTTATGCTTATCTGCTCTTATTTTCATCTAATTCTTATTTCAATTAAAAAACACATTTTAGAGGGAAACTCAGAACTAGACAACGCAGAATGAAGTAATTTAAATCATAGAGTTTAATTTGATTATTACTTGATATGTTCAACAAAAGAAGTTTAAGTATTAGTGAATCCCTGTGAGACATTACACTGGCTGCAGGTTTAGGTCTGCATATCTAAGTCACATCTCAGCAATAATGATGCATATGTTCAGTGTGCCAAACTGTACTTTCTGCAAGTCAGTTCAGATCAATACATTTTGTTAGAATGACATCATTAACTGAGTGTGTCCATATGAATTAGTTTTGAATGATTGGCCGTTTGATGAATTTCGTGGTTGACAGAAAAGGAGCATTGGCTTTAATAATTCATTAAAGAAAATGGCTTCACAATAGTAAATACTGGCTTTTTTTTCCCGTCTAGTGTCATATCATCAGAAATGCCTCTTTGCTGTTTTGCAGAAAACGACCTGGTCTCTGACACTCATCACGGGCATTTGCCATTATTTTTATCATTCAGATGAAAATTGCTAACACTTTAACACTTTTTTTTCCTGCTGGGCTAAATAAACATCAACACCTCTCCTTGCATGTTTGTGGCACTCTTTTTTTTTTTTTCCAAAGAGCAGTGAAATGACAAGTTCACATGTTGCAGGTGACAGATTGTTTGTGCTGCCTCGGTGCAGCACGAGGGAGCAGGGGTATCTCTCCTCCAGGTTTTGGCAGCTTGTTCAGTGATGATTGTTGGAAGGCAGCAATATACCCTTGACCTGCCATCTCTGATCAGCGATTAACTGCTTTGGAGACCTTGAATTGTGGTATTGCTAGCAAAGAGCTATTCATATTTTCTGGTGGGACTGTGTCACATTAATTGGGACTTATTTTCTCGGCGCTGGAGGACACTGACATCAAGCCGCATTCAGCACAGAAAAATTCAGACACCACTGAACCAATGTTGATTGTTGGTTTGACACCGTGTTTTTCTTAATTACAACGGACAGAGCAATAATACCAACGCATGCAGCCTGTCGAGGCCAGTGTGTATCTCCAAATGTGTATTTCTAGCTGTACATGTGCAATGCAAAAATGATCCAGAGTGTGTCCATACACTTACTCCTGAACCAACAGGCGTCACCACTCCCAATTAGCCACCGGCTGATTGAAACATCCAACCCTTTCCCCAGACGTATCTCAATGAAATCAGCAAAATACCAAAAGTAATAAGAGAGTAATGTCTTGTTGCCCGTGAAGGAAGATCATTTAGAAATCTCACAGCTTACTCCTGATCCAATAAAGTCGACGGAAGTGTGGTGCTGTATGCACAAATCCTCTGCTGAGAAATGTTATCATTTTCCTTAGCAGCAATAACAACCTCCACCGGTGTACTTATCACATCCTTCTCCCTCTATCACTCCCTTCATCTCAAATAATACTACTTCTTAAAACATCTCTTTCTTGTGTGCTCTGTCTCTGTCTGTCTACTCACCCCCATGGTATTTCTTTCCCCCCTCTTCTTCTACTCTCTCTTTCACAGTCTTGTCCTTGTTCTCACATGCTCTGTCTCTATTAACTGTGTTGAATAAAGTTGTACTGGCATGAATCAAAAAACAAAGTATATACATATAGTAAACAATATTCATTTAAAAAGTCATCATATACAAGACATAACAATTGGTAATAGTAATAATTAATAATGTGAATTTTCCCACTTGTGAATTTGCCCACTAGGGGATGAATAAAGGCTTATCTTATCTTAAAGTAAGAATTTGAAACTTAGCGCGGAGTGCTCAGGAAAAGAAAAAACAGATTCCTTACGTGACGTCTTGCTTTACGACAAGCAGTTATATATCTTGTTACCTAAATCCTGCCTCTCTCTCAGAACTGATGTGTCACTCAGGAAAAACTGAAACACACAGCATCAGTCACAGCACAGTGGAAACTCAATAGGATTACCATTACTTCAACTATTTACTGGACACCAAAGCATCACCTGCCGCTTATTAACATACACAAGTTAGCATGCATTAAAATATAACATATTCTTCTGGTAACAGATTATTACTCTGATAACATAGTTAGGGGCAGATGCATAAAAACTCCTCGGTCCAACATGGTCACTAAGACAGGTAAGATTTGTCAAGAGGCTTCTGTTGGTGCAGTGGAGGCCATTCACACACTCATGATTACCTCCATCACTCAGCACATTGTGAAGTTGACGTCAAAAATACAAAACCAGGTTGCGCCACAGAAATCCCTGAGCAGCCAAGGTGCGAGCACAAGATTAAGAAAAATAATGACGTGTGTACCATGTGTCTTATCTGTATAATATATCTGTAAACTCATTTCTCCATCCCTGCCTTTCAAGCCGCCGCCACCACCAGCAACGCCATTAGTGAAAACAATGTGCCGGGAGTTTCTCTTGACAATGAAATGTCATTGGAGTCTGTTGTAGCTCTCATGCTGGTATCAGCGCCCACCTGTGTCTAAGTATGTATCAGAACACCCTAGGGGCGACTGCATCGGATTCTACAAGGTGCCACCACGTTCGGAGCACAATGGTGCACTGGCTGCTCTGCTGCGGGGCCCTTGGTACTTCTCTAATAATCTACCCAGCATGTGTTTATCTTTGTTGGACCAGGTTGTGTGGAGGAGGCGGTCGGGAAAGGAAGGCAGACAGAATCCTGCCAGCCTGCATGTGAGGAGCCCGCAAATCCAGAGAGACTGCTGGCTTTGTGCGAGCGTGTGTTCATGTGTGTGTGTGTGAGTCTGAGAGACAGAAGTGGCAGCAATACAGTTATGCCAACATGAGTTATGGTCTGACTTACACAGACACAGACGCACACACACAAAACATTTAATTGCCAAAAAAAAAAAGAAAAAAAAAAGTCTCTCCCGGGCTCCATTGTGTCTAATGTGTTCAACGTTAATCTTACCCTTTGGGGACATTTGCTGTTGTGTTAATTACACACCACCAGGAGCCCTCATTAACACACATACAAATACGCGCACCCACCAGCACATACACAAACAAACTATGTACACAACTTAGGTGGAGCGGGTGGAAGCGTAGATTAAGCGAGGTGGTCCAGTGTGGGTGAAAGCGAAGCTAATGAAGCATTTACAGAGACTGGGGTCATGCGAGACTTGCCTAAGGTCAAACCGTCTCCCACACCTTTAATGAACAAACCCGGCCTCAGATGTAGAAGGGGCTTCGTGGGCCTGAGCGGCCGGCGTGCCCTGCTTAGTCATCCACTACACCGCGAGCCCATCACGTCCTGGCACAGGCCTTCGCTTCCACCACTGTGCTAACTTTGGCTAATGCCAGCAGAGTAAGGCAAACTGCATCTGTGACAACACAAGCAATTAACCCCGGAGATTTTTCACTGGCCCTCTTGTCCGCCTGCTATCAGCGCTCATTACAGCCTGCTACTCACTGCATCCATTAAAACTATGGAAAGCTAAGTACACATTAACAAAAACGAAACTACAAATGCTACTATTTGTTTCCTCGCTCATTTCGAACTTCTTCTGGGAGCAGGAAAGGAGAGCAATGGAGGCTGCTTGTACTCTGCCCTGGACGCACCCTCCTGGAGGATGGACCTCTAATGTCAGGGGCAGAGTAATGGGCTACAAGGTGACCCTCGTGCACCCGTCTTTCACCTCGCTGCAGGGCCTCTAATTGCATCGCAGGGGGGTTTCACACAACCGATTATAGAGAGTCAATTATAGATACAGCTGTGGTGGATCTGTTAAAGCTGTATAGCATTTCCTTGGAAGGAATTGGCCCAGATCAATCGGTACAGGTAACTGGTGAGAGAAGGCAATGCCTCCAAAGTGAATGGCCAAATGCTCTAGTATCAATATGGAAATGAGGGTGAATGAACTGCAAAATCAAGTTTACTTAATACAATGAATGCCCTGTGCAACACTGTGATATTTTCTGTAAAAAACATGTGGAGTGGCAAGTAAGAGGTAAATACAGGAAATACAGGAGTGTGTGTGATGCAAGAGCAATGCACAGTATAAAGAAATTACAGCGAGACAGACAATTCTAACAGTGAATGAGAAAATAATAAGGATGCAAATCATGGTTAGAAGGTGTAATCCATACAGAAGTGTGGACTGACGTCACATCCAGGAGAAGGAAATATTGCTATTCTTCCAGCTCAAGTCTCCATTCCGGTACAGCTGAACTGTAATAAAAAGTGTAATATGTTCTTCACATCCGCATCAGACATAAAATAGCCAATGCTGCTTAGTGTGATTAAAATTAAAATCAAGGCGTATCAATCCTCTAAGGTTAATTTGTCTTACACAGTATACGTCTGTGGTGTCTTTCCATCCCGGGGACGCCTGTGGCCTCAGAAAGGTTAATAAGCTGCTTTACCTCAGCCTGAGATGGATTGGATGAGAGTTGGAAAGGTGAAGAGAAAGGCCAGGAGAGCAGAAACACCTTAATGCAAATCCACACAGTCAAAGTAATCTGTCTAGTCTTTAAAAACATCGGCTCTCCTACTTAACGGTCTCTAACCACGGCTGGACCTGTACTTTCCATGCAGCGAAACATTTGTACATGGACTTGACATCCGCCAGCCCTCATCTAGAAACGAGCAACTGGGGTCAAAGGTCGAGCTAGAATGTAGAGATGATACCTGCCGGAATACATTGTTCGGCGGGTCCTCCTGCCGGCTGTGGATTTTAATGTCAGCCAAGTCAATCTTTCAAGGAAATGTGTTTGATTTGGTGTGGTATTACATCTGGCTTCAGCGGAGCTCATGTATACTGTAAAAGCAAATGCAAAAATTCGCATGACCCGGCCTCTATCCTGAAGTGGTACAGATGTAGTTTCCATTTACTTGCTTGTGTGGGTGGAGCAAAAGTGCAATAACAGTGCAACACCACTGAAAGACCTAAAGCTTAACATGGCCAAGTCTGAGTGTGGCTTCATAGCAGGCCCTGCACCCTCACAGTTTGCGAATGTGCTGTTTGTTTATATGGTAAAAGATCAGACCAAAGGCAAACAACAAGCCAAAAACAACATTAACATAATGGTTCACGGTTACAGCAGACTTTTTCAGTCCTCTGCACATTTATCACAGAGCAGCTTCAGATTTTTTTTTCTTTTCTGCAGTGTTTCAACAGTACACTGTGTGTTTAATAAAACATGGTCAAAAAGAGATAACAAAGAAGGAAACAATCTGCAAATGCTCCAATTCAGAGAAAGTTTTCCCCTCAAGGCTTCTGCAACAATTAAAAAAATAATTCCACTCTTCATCGTTTCTTTCAGAGCAGGCTTCAGGACAACAGACAAAAAAGGATGTATCATATATGGAAAACTAGAAGGACACTCAGAGAGCACCAAGGCCGATAATCTGCTCTTCTATCATATGCAAATCTACGTCTGGATATATTTCCAATGTCAAAACATGGCTGTGCTAACTCAAACCTCATCATCTCTGCTGTGCATTTATTCTACACTTCTAACTTCTAACCTGCCACTTACTTCACATATATTTTCAGAATTTAATGGCTTCTTCATTAGTAAACCAAGTTTCATGAAAACCAGGCCGGTAGCATTTTTTTTCCCTCCCATAATCCTGCTGACAAACAGACAAACAAACCAACCAACAAACAAACCAAACCAAAAGAATAACCTCCTTGGCGGAGGTAATAAAAACAAAGCTGTTCAAATATAACCATACATGCTTTGTCAGATTAATTTATTCATTATCAAAAGCTTTGAAAAATTATTTTTCGCAATCCTTCCTAGTTTAAGAAAGACAGAGTTCAGAACTAAAGGTTGAAAACAAGCTTTAATTTCTAGTACTTCTCTAAAAAAGAGACAATTCTAAAACAGAGATTTAAAACAAAATAATAATAGAGGAAAAAGACAGACATCTGTACAGACAACGAAATACAGACAGATGTAAAATATATGCTGTGGATACTGTAAGCAAGATGAGAGAGAAACAAGAGGTGAGAGATTCTGACTTTAAGTTCACCGGAAATGACAAGGAGGTAAAGGTGGTGAAGAGTACAGAGAGGGAGAAGGAGAGGGAGGACGGGGGAAGCGAGCGCGAGAAATAAATAAAAGGTAAAAAGCGAAAGGCTAACTGAACAAATATGTGCATCCTGAAGGGAAACTGAGAAAAGTGCAATTGACAGTTTATGTGCCAGTGTGTGCTCGGTGTTCTCGAGGGCCAGAGGAAAGCTTTCTGCCACACTGGAGATGCACAGGTGACACATTTTAACTCAACATTAATTTTCTTCTACATTCCTGGATCTTTTTATATCTCACTTTTTTCCCTTGATGTGACTTAAGTTTCTATATGCACATTGTTTTACTATCCACTGTTTATTCACCACAATCTTTAAACTGCTCCTACAGTTGATAATATCACATGACTGACAAGGCATGAATGCAAACATGGGGAAAATGCTTCATAAATAGAAATTATTAAAAATAGTCAGGACAACAAAATCAAACAAAGATAGCCACATTAGCATAGCCTGCTAGTATGTTTTATTAGCACTTGACTGATATTTTCCAAACCAATTATGCAAAAACAGCAACAAATCAAAAATCAATATCAACAATAGCAGATTTAAAAACCTTATGTGTTTTGTTGCTTCTTTTTTTTTTTCCCTTTCTACTGTGGATCACAATCTGTAATCACGCCGCTCTGTCTACCTTACTCTCCCTTTCCCTCGTCTCAACCTTTTCTGTCTGTGCAGTAATTTACCTCGCTGTGGCGTTAGAAGTCATGATTGTTTATATTCAAGGAGGCACCATCTTGAACACGCAGGACTCTGATTGTTTACCCAACCTGCATGTGACATCACCGTTGCTCTCTCTGTGCCCACCCCTCCCCATCCAGCGCTCCTCTGTCTCCTCTCTGTCCCTTTCCAGCCAGATTGGCTGTGGAGTGTCACCCCCCCGGCCCACTAGCAGTCACAAACCAATTCCACCAAAGAGGCTCAAAGACAAATTAAACTTAATGCCATGTAACAAACTCAGCGGGCGACTGTGCACCGGCAGGCATCGCGGTAGCCAGTGGAGAAACGGGACTTTGTTTGCACTTTCTGATCTGTATGGAAATCATGAATCAACATGGAGCCCGGATCCAGAGCCCATTTGGAAGAGGTCGGAGTTAGACAACAAGTGCAAAATTGAGATACTAGTAAAACATTTGCAATTACAACTGATGAATTCTATTAACTGCGTGGCCGACAGAGTTTGTGTTCGATCTCATTTAAGAGGAGATTATGAAATACAGCGGGTGGTTGAGTTGTAACAGCTTGAAAAACAAACTGTGTCTACAGGCCTATCAGAGGAAGAAAAAAAAAAAACAACAACCATTGCTTAAGTAGAACAAAAGCTATCCGCCCCTGAAATTAATACCTGGCAAGAAAAGTGAAAACAAAGCTGTTTAAGTTGCAAAGAGATTGTTGAATATCACCGAATCACCCTGAAGGGATTTGTGCAAAAGCTGCCACTATAGAAATGCATAAAAAAGTCAGAGCAATAGAAGAGAGAGTTTCATTTTCTTGTGATAATTATCTGCACATTTTAACCATTGTATATCGTTACTTGCTGACTTATAAAAAGCACCATCTCTTTCATGCATCTCTCAAAAACAGCCAAGCCAGTGCAGCAGTACATCCAGACTGCCAACAGCCAACCATCACACATCAAGTATTCCCAATAAAACCCACCGCTCTTGTACTCATACTCCTGAGCTGGATTAGATATGCACTCCATATTCTGCTGTCTGGGATCATGGGGGTGAGTTAATGAAGCTCCACTGGGGTTTTTCCATGTGAAAAGCTCCAGTGACAGCGCTGACATTGTCCTCTTCTTAAACGCAAGTCCCCATTGTTAATAAGCATCCTATCACTCAATTAGGCCGCGGCACAGACGCTTACTGCTTCTATCTGTCATTACACAGACACCTCACCAAACTAAACACATCCTGTTTTAAAACTAAATATCACTTTTCAATTTATTAGACTGATGTTACAGGTTAATATTTCCTGTGTTGGTGGGAGGAGGATGCTTGTTATGATGCATGATATAACAATGCAGTCATACTGGTAAATGCCATGTAATGGAAATAAGCTACTGTCAAGAAAGGCCTGATGTCAAAGCACAAACACAGTACGTAAGAAGGCAATGGAAAGTTTAACATTTAACCATCAAAAGGAATTATGTTTTTAACTGATAGACTCAGGACGAAGTTCAAAAACATCAAAACTTTTCTTGGGTACTTGCTCGAGCATCATCACTTCACAGCCTTTTTTTTTTGTCTTCTTTCAGATTCATCAGTATTCAGTATGTGTGCGCACTTGGACCAGGGTATATGGATTGTCTAAGTATTGTTGACAGAACAGTTCTCGACAGAACAAACTCACTTCGCCGTGAAGATGCAGAAAACGGCTGTGCAGTGGTAGCAAACTGAAATGAGAGACACGGGATCGTTAGCGCATGTTGATTAATCACATGATAAAATCATAGTTTAAGGTGCCAGTAGAGAAATAGATTAAAAAGATTGACATGTCCAAAACATGCTTTAGCTGAAATTATCTAAGGGAGTGAGCAAGGAGAAGAAGAAATAAAATATTTAGATGCATGGGGGATATTTATTTTTGAAGAGACAGATTTACAGGTACATTACAGTGTACCTGAAGGCACATAAAAGCTAGCAGGGTGTAGAGTTGGGAGGCTGTAAGCGGCAGGTATCAAAGAAAGCTAATATTCAGAGGGCTAAAGTTAAAGTGCACTGTGATACTCAGAATGGCTCTCATCTGAGAAGAGAAGATTAAAATCAGTGGGACATCACAGCGAGGCAATATGAAGTAGGAATGAGAGGAAATCTCGCTCGCTCACTCGCTCGCTCACTCACTCTCTCCCTCTCGCAGACACAGATGCACACGCACATAATATCGTCTCCTACAATAAACCAATTACTTGTCATTAATATTTAAGGGCCTAATTTCCATTCATATGTGATATATTAAAAATGTGCAGGGATGAGCAAGGAAAAGGGCTGACCCTGAGATATTCACAGTGGGCTGGCTGGCCCGAACAGAGAGAAATGAACATCAGGGTGTTTTGTGTTTTATTGAGACAAATGTCTCCTGCCTGTGCCAACAATTAATGGCCTTCCATCTAAAATGAGGAAAATGGTACCATTTGAGGCCTTTCTTTTCCAAAATGGGATAATATCCTCTTTGGTGAGCTTCGAGTAATAATGGACATTTAATCCAGAACGCATGATTTACTGGTGTGAGGAAAGGTCTTGGGTCATCAAAACAATTCACCAAAGGGAAGCAGCTCTCCACTCACAGCCACTCATGACAGTTTACAAAATGAGTATGTGGTGAAATGCCAATTGTGATCTTGTTTGTGGGAGACTGCAGCTGTTAAACAATGAGCCCGAGAGAGTGAGTGAGTGAGTGGGTGGATTTTTTTTTTTTTTTACGAGGCCGGCCCCGACGCCAGATGGACGCCGTCATGTCCAAAGAGATGATTCCAGAGACGAGCGGAGAAAGATGAGATGAGAGAGGAGAAAGGGAGCAATGTCAGGAGAAGAAGAGGCCGGGATGAAGATGCAGAGGATGCTCCTTCGCCTTCGTTAACAGAATCAGTCATAAACGGCCTTGCTCTCCAGAGGATGATGCAAACCATCGAGCCTGACATCCCAACACTGTGACATAGAACATATCAAAAGCTTATCGTTGTACACATGCTATTAATACAAGGCAGACTATTCCACAGTGGGCTGCAGTGTCTTGAGCTCAGCTTAAACTCATTAGACAAAAGCCTTTATTACATTGTGACAATCTGAGAAGGCATAGCTCCAACTGTAGTCTTGGGATTTTTTTTTTTTTTTTTCATTCAAGAACAAGCTTTTCAAAGGTTTCTATCAACAAGACATATTGTTAGTGAATGAACACAGCTTAACAGGATTAAAATATTTTGAGTGGCATTTATTGCTGCCACAGAGGCGACTGTGTTCTGTCGGCCAAAACTCGCGTCCACAGAATCATATTGAATGTGCACCGTGGGGTCCCCCCCCAAGCCCACAGTGCGCCGGTCAGCAACAGTTTTCTTGTCTGACTGAGAGGTTGCTGAGTGTCATGTGAGGTGGCCGACCATGCGTGAGTGTGTTTGATCTGGTGGCCGGGTCAGCCCTGATGTTAACAGAGTTATTAGGGGACTTATTAGGGAGAGTCAGAGAGCCAGCTAAACCCCCCACTGATTCCATCATTACTGCCGTTGTGGCAGGGTCATTACCGCCCTGCTGCTGGGGCTTTGTAGCAGGGATTGAGAATCTGCTGGTGTGCACACCACATTGGCTCAGTGGGGAGAAAGAGTGTGTGGGGTAGAGCTGGAGGGACAGAGGAAAAACGGGTGTCAGAGTGAGGAGAACTGAGGGATTTGATCAGAATCACATGTGATGAGGGGGAGGATGACGGCAACAGCGCTCGTAATAAGGTTTTAACAAAGTTGCCTGACCTTTATGGATGTCACACAAGTTGAAGAATTTTAACAGAGCATGAAAACAGTAAAAAATAGTGAAAGATTAACCCTTTGATGCCCGCATTTATATACAATTATATTAAAAAATAAATAATTTGTGTTTTTGCTTTCAAGCAGATGCTAAATTAAGTGGAGATTGTTAATTTTACTCTAGCACACAGAATGCATATAATGCATGTATATATAATGTATGTATATAATATTCGGATGTAGTTCCGAATTTGAACGGTCCCCCAAGAAACAAATGCTTGCAAAAGGTTCCTAGGTGCGTATCGAATATGCATGAACCGGCATTGGAGGAACACATAGACTTCCTTGGATGCATTCTGAATGGAAGCGGTTTGAGGCGAATTCGCAACAATTAAATTAAAAAAAAAGAATCTATATATACAGTATTTTAACTTTGCGTTATCAAAGACAAAACTGCCACACTACTACACATGATCCCTGGATATTCACTATGACACAAATTGAAGCCTCACTGTCTCTTTCTTTCTCTGCACCAATATTTAGATTCATTTCCAAAGGTGTCTCTCCGGGTTGGTAACACTCCTCCCCCGTCCCCCTCGGCCGTATTCACCACAAGCACTTGGCTAAGCGTGTTCATTGGCCTCCTCGACATCATTAACACAGAGGCATGCTGGGAAATAAAGTCCCAACGACCCTGCTCAGAGGGGAGGACTACAGCCTGTGATTCCTCCTTCAGGATGCACATACATCTTCATTATCTCTCTCTTTCTGCAAAAGTACGAGTGTCATTGACTTTGAAACCATAAACTGTAATAATTTAGTGGCTGCTCGACACCAACAACCCCCTTCAGTGGAAAAAGTAAAAAATATTGGGATATAATTTTTACAACATGACGCTTATCTCTAAATAGATGTATCCACTTTATTTAAACAAAATCATCAGTAGTGGTTTGATATTTGCAGAATATTGCCCAAGTTATTGTATAATGAAATACATACAGCACACTGTATATCATATATATTATATTGCGGAGTAGCTTCCCTTCTTTCGTTGTGTTGTTTCTGCTGAGAAGCCCAGACATCACCATTACAAAGTGGCATATGCCCTTTGTCCGTCAGCAATTGGTGTGTGCAATGGAGGAAACATTTTGGAAGAAAGGGGGTGTGAAGTTTGCCAACATCAATCTTGTTTCAAATTGAACTGCAAAGTTCCAGCTGAATGAATTGCCTTTCAAATGCAGCAGGCCATGGCTACACACATTCAATCCCGAAGTGAATCTGATTTGATCCCAAAGAGCCGTACAAAGGCACAACCCACTGATTGATAAAGCGAACTGAGGGGAGATGAGGGTAAAAGAACAAAAAAAAAAGAGAGAGAGAGAGAGCCAAGTCAATGGAGAAGAGGCGAAAGAAAGAGGGGAAAAGCCGATACAGCCGAGCGAGGGCAGAAAAGGAGGGAAAGGACGAGAGAAAGAAAGCAAAAGGGGAAAACTGTTTTAATGGGAAATAGAAGAACTATGACGTGGGTTGCTTTGTAGGGCCCGTTTAATGTCTCGTACACAACTTGAAAAGATGAAAAACCCGTGTGGTTAGGGAGAGCAAACAGAGATGTGTGCCGCTGATAACGACTGTTGCGCGAGAGAGGTGACAACTTTCTGATCACAAAACACTCGACGGTGCCAAAGGTGACACGCCTGCCCCTGACATCAGCGACTGACATGGAGCTGTAACACATCTGTAGCTGTAAAGTTTCATCTCATATGAAGAAGCTGCTACATTTTCCTCACACAAGAACAGGAAGCAGCGTGTTGTAGAAGAAAATATTAAAAGTGGATGAATGCTCACTGTATGAAAGCTACAGAACAATGTTACCAGCTGAAAACATTTATCTCAGTGTTTTTTTAATGAAGCTAAAAAACGTAGTCATTTTTATTGCAAATGCGTTTCAATAAGTCATTACCTTAAACTGGAAGGATGAATCACTGGTGAATCCATTTACCACTTTATAATGACCAAAATAAAAGCAGTTCCGAATGCCATACAATTTGTGTACATTCAGTTTAAACTGTGTTTTCATAGGTGAGGCCATCATTCATGTCTGTTAATATCGCATTAATAATTCAGAAATATGAATAAAACATATGTCTGCTTAGAAAATTAACATTCAATATGTTTCTATTTTTTCATTTAGATTTTGCTCAACAACTTGATTCTTGAGTGATATGGTGACAAGGACATTAGTGGAGTGTCATAAAATATCAGTTCAACTTAACACATATATAATAAAGTGTATGTGAAAACAAAAGTAAAATAATTGCCTAAACCGCCTCTGGTGAATCGACTTTGACCTTTGTTCAAAGCACTGAACACTTTCATACAGCGGTTATGACAGACAGTTCCAGCGTCTCTGATTTGTGATTCAAATCGCACGGTTAAATTGGTTCTTTTTATAAACATGTGGTCGTCTGTGTCATCCTGAAGCGAGACGCGGCTCGATGTTGCCAGTATGACTTAATGAGTGACATGTCTTTGGCCTTCAGAGTAGCTAATAACTGACATTTGTGTTGAATTTTCAATCAGGCCTAAGAACCATCTTATAATAAATGACAAAGAAAAAAAAAACTAAAAAGCCACTTTTAGAAGATTGAAGCCGAGCTTGAAATCCCTCTTGATTATCATTTCCTTTTCTTGGAGAAACTCATTAAACAGTGAGACTCATAAAAGCAGCGGGGGAGATGACAGTCCTGCATTCTCAGTTGTTTTAGAGGCCTCTGAGCGCAATAAGCATCTGAAAATTGGGGGCTGTTAAAGTGATTCTTTTTTTTTTTTTCTTTTACTGCCTAAGTGTTGTTCTTCAACAATGCAAGTAACAAGCAAGAATCCCAAGGAACGTGAAGTTAACAGAAGCCTTTTTGCACCATTTTCTGAGGGCAGCTCTGCAGGGAAGGCATTTACACCTGCTTGCCTCATCTTTCACGATACACTAGTCCCCCGAAGTGTGCTCTACTTATAAATATCCACGTCTAAGATGTGGCAAAGATGGAGGTACCACAAAGAAGCAAAAGAAAAAAAAAAAAAAAAAAAAAACCCAACAAGTGTGTACGTGTGTTTGTGTGTGTGTGTGTGTGTGTGTGTGTGTGTGTGTGTGTGTGCTACAAAACCGGTGGCAATATCCCAGACAAATGAAGTCAGTTTTCACCAGTGACTTGTTTGTCAAATCAGCACAAAGGATTTATGGTCCGCGGTTACACTGAGAGGTTACAATGAGAGTACAAGACCTCAGGAATTAATCTTGGTGGCCTGTGCGTCTCCACCTGAACCTCCAACACTGCTTTAAACTCCAATACCCACCAACCAACTCGACTTGAGACGGAGGAAAAGTTACAAATAGGTCAGATTCAAAGCGGAAATGAGGCGTGGATCTTTTTTTTGACAAAACGTTTAATGTCGAAGTGCAATTATTGTTACATATCCTCAGATGGCGCGTGCTTGAAAGACTATACTGCATGAATCATGAAAGAGAGGAAAGAGGAAAAACAAATGAACAACTCTCTCATTTTAGGAAGATCCCATCTAGCACCTTTTTTTTTTTTTTTTTTGCAATACCATCTACATCAAAGCCCTTCTCATTGACTTTCAACTTCACTGACGAAGGGGTTAGGGTGGGGGGTGGGCAGATATCAAACATTAAACAGCATTTTTCATTCATGAGCAAATCATGTTCTGTTTCAACAATAGAGGGAAAAGAGCTGATTCAGGGAAGTCGCTGCAGGGGTAATTGATAGGGATCCAGCAAAGGTAACTCCCAGGGGGAAATGCTGGATCATGAATTCCTACACTGCCAGCGGGAACGTGGACTATCTATAGAGCTTTTTTTTTTTTAAACCCCAGTGGGTGAGAAAGTGAATTTAATAAAGAATTTAAAAGGACATTTAAAGCTGAATTAAAAGCGACGTGTCTGTGGAACTCCAAATGTTAAGCTGTATTTCACTTTAAGCATCTATCTGAAAATACATTTTACAGCAGCGGAGCTCTGCAAACACACTGCTGATTTACTAACACTAAATGTTAAATGCATGTCCCTTAATAACAATTTACGCATCGAATAAAAGGACACAATGAAAATTAAAACAATTAAATGGGTATTGCACAGGTGTCAGAAAGGTCTGGCTGTGAATTACTTCAGAAATGTCACAGAGCGCACGTCAAAAAAATAAAAAATAAAGTGTCTGCCAGGCATTCTCCAGTGAAAGAGGAGAGGCCTATCTCCGCCACTTCATTAATCCTTGCAACAACTGTTCTTTCCTTCCCACATTCGCCCTCCATCTGTATTATGCTGGCAAATCACCTTGCGGCAGCTGAGGCAAAATTGCCATTTATTTCACAGAGCAAAAAAAAAGAGGATGAGCCTAGTTTGTTGACCTGGAGGCTGTGAGAAAGATGTAGCAAGAAGCTGCTGGCGGGCTGACTGGTGTCCAAACAGACGGCGGGTATACGGGAAAGAAAAGATGGAGGACTCCGTATAGTTATGTCCACACGCCCCGACAGAGCTCAGATTTGACTGTTGTGCGCTTGACAGGCCTCTGACTTCTCCCCTCCCACTGCTGCTGGAATAAGAGGGCTGTAGTACACACATACACACACTGTCAAAGAAGTGGAAAAACACTCAAATTGTCATGGGAGGAATACATCAAGTGCCTCCACACTCCCCTCTTCTATAAAAAAAAAAACAAAAACTTGCTCTGTACTGTTTGTGTTATTCATCAGCAAGTTAGGTAGCCTGGTTGTGTATCTGAGAAACAAACTGGCCAGGACAAGAAAACTCCCAGAGCTTCCTTCACAAAAGCCTCCCCATCCTCCCCCTGATGGAAGATTGGTCTACTGGACTGAAAAAAAAAGGCAAGAAGCAAACCAAGCATAACTGCTCTCGGTTCACGCACATTGTGTACAAGTTCGAGTTAGTGCACGTCGGCACGCACACGCCGAAAACACTGATCTGAAGCTACTCGATGGGCACAAACAAACAAACAGTAAACAGCCGCATTGTGAGCTTTCTCAAAGACACAAACGCATACAAACGCTGCGGCAAGCCTTGGTCTCCCTAATTGGCACAGAGATTTGACTTTGAGAGGAACATAGATGGTGTTCAAATGCAGTGGAAACGGAGCTCGGGTTTTAAGATAATTAACATTTCAGTGAGAAATTTCTTAAAGTGTCACAAGATGAAAGTGGCTTGGCAACTATTGCCGGAGAGGCTAAATGAAGCATGTGTGTGTAGATTAATTAAGGAAGGGGTGAAGAGAGACGACGCCTCCTTACCTTTGCTCTGCGAGGAGAAGCAGAGGGAGAGCTGAGCAAATAGGTCAGGATTCTCAAACTTCTCTTCTTTGACTTTGATCCAGAAGCAATTCTCTGCCATTTCCTGAGGCACTATCTGCAATGACACAAGGATTCCATTATCACCACAATCAGAGACCGCCATTCCACCAACCTGCCACTCAAAAAGTTCTTCTCACTGGAGATGGGGGTTTGTGTGTGTGTGTGTGTGTGTGTGTGTGTGTGTGTGTGTGTCTTTCTGCGCGTGGACACACACATGCCCTTGCACGTGCATCCTTAGATTTGAAAACTAGTAAAAAAAAAAAGACCAAAACATTCATGTGATGACAAATGACATAAATCTGTTGAATGATGATGTGTGGATAGACTCTGATGAAACCGAAGCTCTTGTCGGCCTCTCTCGAGAATGAAACTTGTGAATTTCAGTTTCAGCTCAGCAGCCCTGTTTATGCACCACTCCTACCCAGCAAAGCCTCTAAGAAGCAAGCGAGCACCTACACACACGGAGGAAGGCCACGGGGACGCTTTCTCAGCTTCCTCTTTCATTCCCTTCACACCGCTTGGTAGACAAGAGAGCAGGCGTCTACAGAGAGATCCAGACACACAAACAACCCCGCCTAATACGTGGCAGATATAACAAGCTAATAATGTGTGACACTACACTACATCAGCTGTACATTGTGCTTAAGTGCGACGGTGAGAGTTCTTAGTGTGACACTGCTGTGGCTCTTTATCGAGGGCCCGGACTATCAGTTTAGCCTATTGCACCGCTGCCGTTAACCTCCTCAAAAACCACAGTAATTACAGACAGGAAGAGGTTTAAGTGCAGCGCTTATGCAACGCAGACAGAGAGTTCCAGCTGAAGCTGTGCAATCACTCCTAAGGCCATACGCAAGCGGCGATAAGTGTAACAGCGCCGCACAGTTCTATAAAGGCGACAATAGGTGCCTTAATGGGAGGCTTATGAAACGTTCGACATGAGCCGGTGTTGGTGTTGAGTGTAGATAACAAAGTGCCTGTGAACTCTTATTTGCTGTCACGCGATCCGCTCAAAGTGCTAGGAAGCATGTCTGTGATAGCCTAATTCACAGAAAGTGGAGAAACAGCAACAATAATCAAAACTCCTACTACAGCTAAAACAACAACAACACCCACTACTACCACTATTAATAGTCACCAATAATTCTTCCATTTTCGCAACACATTGTAATATTTGACATGCTCATTTGTTATGAGGCCATCATCAACAGAACTGGCTGATCATTAGTAACATTATCTATAAATTATTATTATTTGTTGCTTTTGTTTGGCTCCACCGCTCTTCGTGCCTTAAATTGCTCCTCAGGGATAAGTAAAGCTCTTTCAGTTGAACTGAAATCAGACTGTTGACCTTGAATATAAAAATAAAAAAATTGTACAGTTATGCTTATGTAAATGAAAAAATTTAGAAAAAAAAAAGATACTGGCTACAAAGCTAATCTTAATTTCCTTTACTTTTATCATTTCTATAATCTTCCTTCTTCTATGTATAAACTCATCTAAAACGTGTAAAGAACATAATGTATAGATGCGATTTCCACATTCAACATACTGAACGTGACATCATAAAACTGTATAACACGCCGGTGGCAAGACGGGGACATGTTAGTTGCAGCTCATTTCGCTCATACATCTGTCTACAACAGCTCTACCCCAGCTGCATCCACTGCCCATACGTTAATGCATTCAGATGTGAACTCATTACCTACAACTACGCAGCACCAGCCATTATCTCTGATATACGGTCACAGAAAACGAGGGGTGCAAACTGTACCAATTTACATAATCTAATTTCAATTAAACCCATTACTCCCCCCCCCCCCCGACACTGTTTCATGGGCTTTGAAAATGGCCCTTCGCAACATATGTCTTCTGACCCATAAGACACTCATGGCTAGCAGACTCATGGATGCCCTTTTCATGACTGAAACATGGCTGGATGCAACTGGTTCATTTCCTCTTCCTGAAGCTTCACACCCTAACTACATTTGCGATAGCTATATTTTCAAATCGGCTTGAATTTGATTGAGTTTCTTTAGGTGATACACAAAGCTTTGAGTACCTTTGCATTAAGAAATGGGCCCCATGTTCCAGTTGTATTTCTGACATTATTCCAACCTCCCTCTCTTAACAGTGAATTTCTGAAAGGGCTGGAGACAGAGATCTCCTCTAATTACAATAAGGTTTATAAGTGGCGACTTCATTATCCACATTGACAGTTCTGCTTCCTCGAATAGAGTCCATTTCACCAAACTACTTTGCTCTCATTATTATGGTCTTATTATTATCTTTTATTATTCCCTTCATCGTGTAATCTCCCTGGATACTGATATCAGAGTAACTACTTTTCAAGTCCATAAGTCTGTTTACTATGAAGTAACATCGCCCACAAAACATGTTGATTCAAGTAGAATTGTTAGAAAACAGAACATCAATGACAGTAATTCAACCATTTTTGTTCTCTGCCATTTCTGTTCCCTGCCACCAGCTTCATCATCACCCTGTAAAGCTAAGTGTGATGATCACTGAGAACCAAGATACTTTCTGGCCAAATTTAAGCTCCGTGGAGAAATGATGGCAATTAAAACTGGACTGCCATAAAGCTGAGAGGAGATGAGGAAGAACTAAACTCCAGATTGATGGAGACAGTTACAGTACAAGTCTGCGCTCCTGATTAAAACAGAAACATAAAACTGGCCAGAAAATCCTTCCACTCAAATCTTAACAGCCAAAACAATGAACCAAAATTCCCTGTCTCAATCAAACTGATTAATTCTGCTCCAGTTTCTTTTACAAAGTTACTTTCCAAAAATAACTTTGCCAAATTCCGCGCTGATAAAATTTCAGATATCAGAGAAAGTATCCTCAAAAACCAGTGAAATATCTGTTCTGACTTTGATGCTCGTCCACCTCTGCTTGGAGTCATTTCTCCACAGTGAGCTTTGCTGGTGTTATGAGCCAAATTAGATCATCCACCTCTCCCCTTGATCCACTCCCTGCAACCTTTTTTAAATTTGTTTGCAGTCATTTAGCAGATGTTTACTCACCACAGTAAACAGCTCTCTCCAGACTGACATTTTTCTCTGTTCATTAAAGACATCTGGTAGAAGGCCGCTTTTAATCTCAAACCTCACCATCGTCCGGGAAATAAAGGAGAATGTTTATCGTCAATTGTTTTGCTGTCTTATAACTAAAAACATATAGATACCGCCTCATCTTTACATGCTTCATCTCCTGAAAACACATGATAATGCACATATCATAGCTATGCAGATGACATACCACGTTACATATCACGATCTCCTAATAACATAAACACTTTAGATTCACTGCTCAGCAGCCTGAAGGACAAAAATCACTGGACGTCACTAAATATCTTGCAGGTCAACAAAGAAAATTAAGTAATTCAAGTATGTGCATCTACCACCACTGACCACATCAAGAACCAGGAAGTTATTTTGGATTAAACATATCAGCAACATCACCAAAGTAGCGTTCAATCACCTGAGATATATTTCAAGAGGAAGAAACACACTTTTGTCACCAACAGAAAAGACTACAGTAACATTGTTTTCAATGGTAAATGCGGCTTCCCGTATCCTGACTAAGACATAAAAGGTTTAACCATGTCACCTCAATTCTCAAACAACACCCCTGGGTACCTGATCATCACATGATTAGCTCTGAGGTTTTGCTCCTGGTTTACAAAGCGCTCAATAACCTGGCTCCAGATTATATATCTGACATGCTCCCAGTTTTATCACCCCGGGATATTGCTTAGGTCACAGGACAGATGAGTGCAGTCAAGATCTGGTGGCGGAGCTTTAACTGTTTATGCACCTAAAGCATGAAATATTCTACCTGCTGGACTGAGGTTTGCTCCACTGTTTGCAACACTGTTGTCATTCGAAATAAATTTAGATTTATTTAACTCAGCTTTAATTTGTTATGGGTGTGTTTATTCATGCATACATGCTGTCTGCCTTTATTTAGTTCATAACCTATTCTCTGCTCAGAA